>JARFJB010001220.1:0-32004 GCA_036346205.1 Vesta saturnalis
ATGTTCAAATTTACCGCCAAGGGCATGATAACAGGGCGAATCCCCAAAAGCAAGTTCGAAGACCTATACCTTTCATAAGTAAGGGTTAGGACCCCACTTATTAAAAAACAAATTTAAATTTCTCTCCATAACCTGAAAAGACTCAAATACAATTTCAAATCTACCTCCAGAGGGGCGAAGGCTCGAAAGCTAGTTGCAAAGCCTGTCTTACAAGTTAGCATTAGGCCCCATTATTCGAATACAAATTCCGATTTCTCGCAATAAACAATCCGAATGTAGAGGCTGAAATATTTAATAAAACGTTGAATACAAATAGAGCGTTTAATATTGTTTATAAATCTAGGGTCCATTTTACCAAAGATATTTCCGAATTTGAGTGAAATTATTATTATGGGTGTCTAATGATAGTGATAAGCGTTGTATGTACAGAATTAAATGCACGTTCAAATTTACCGCCAAGGGGCATGATAACGGGACGAATCCCCAAAAGCAAGTTCCGAAGACCTATACCTTTCATAAGTAAGGGTTAGGACCCCACTTATTAAAAAACAAATTTAAATTTCTCTCCATAACCTGAAAAGACTCAAATACAATTTCAAATTTACCTCCAGAGGGGCGAAGGCTCGAAAGCTAGTTGCAAAGCCTGTCTTACAAGTTAGCATTAGGCCCCATTATTCGAATACAAATTCCGATTTCTCGCAATAAACAATCCGAATGTAGAGGCTGAAATATTTAATAAAACGTTGAATACAAAGATGTGGAGCTAGTTGTGGAGCCCTACACCTGTCTTACAGGTTATCATTAGGGCCCCTTATTAGAATAAAAATTAAATACAAATTTAGATTTTCCGTCAAAGGGTCCATATTATTAGAGTACATATTTACCGCCGTAATCCGCAGAGAATTAAATACAAATTCAGATTTTACACCTATGGACCAGGACAAGGTGGCGAAGCACCGAGAGTAAGTTGCAAAGCCCTACACTTGTCTTACAAGTTAGCATTAGGGCCCCACCTATTATTACAAATTTAAATTTCCAGCCAAGGGTGCCAGGGGGCTAAGTATCTAGAGCAAGTTGCGAGGCCTTATGGCTGTCTTATAAGTTAGCATTAGGGCCCCTTATGAGAATACAAGTTCAAATTTCTCGCAATAAACAGAAAGTAAAGACTTAAATACAAATTCAAGTTTCCCGCCAAGGTAACAGGGTGCTAAGACCCGAAAGCCGGTTTCTAAGCCCTACGTCTGTCTTATAAGTTAGCTTCAGGCCCCCTTACAATTATAGTATAAGTTTAAATTTCCCCCTCATAGGTTTTACCACAAAAAAATTCAAATTCTTTGTCGAGGGGGCGAAGGCATGAGAGTAGGTTGCTAACTACATCTGTATTACAGGTTAGCATTATGCCCCTTATTACAATACAAATTCATATTTCCAGCAATTACCTGCAGAGGCTTAAATACAAATTCAAATTTTCCGCCAATGGGGTCTCGACAACGGGGCAAAGTCTCGAGAGAAAGTTGAGCAGTCCTACACCTGTCTTACAGGTTAGAATTAGGCCCATTATTATAAAACAATTTCAAATTTTTCGCCAATTGTACGCCTTTAATTAATTACCGATGTTACGCATGATTTAGAATCGTAGTTGTATAGTGGAAGTTTGACATTGTTTCATCAAAATGGAGTTTTGAGTGTTAACTTAGCCGACTTTACAATATGTAAATATATTACCCACAAATTCTATATTTATTTTTAGAAAGTTAACTAATTAGGGGAAACATTGCTTACGCTACTTGTTTTTTCCTGTTGCGTAAAAGACATTGGAATGATTAAATTGTGTGTGTATTACAATTTTATCGCTCGTGTGTCAACCTTTCGTTTCTTCTTCAATGCAACACTGGTGAGTTATTGTTTTTTACCTTAGATTTTACTATATTTATTTTATTCACTCGTGCAATTTTTAACGCTGTGTTAGAATTACAGATATGGATTTAAGTAAGCTAAACGCCACATGTTTTAAGCCTTCTGAAAATATTAAGGACTCAGAGATTGGTGTTGAATACAAAATACTCAAACTGAGACTCGTGTCAACAAAGTATTGTGTAGGGGTTACTGTGGAACTGACTAAGTTTAAATGCATACTACCTGAGCGTTTCTACAAATTTTCAAGGCCGACGACCAGCGTATATACTTATTTAACGAATAGTTGAAGATTAAAGACGTTTCATTAAGTTCTTTAGGGTCAGCAGGGAAACAACAAATGTAATATTCAAGTAGAAAATGGTGGTATAAAATTACATTGTTACGTGTTATTCGTTATAATAAAATTCCTGTTCAGTTGTGCATGACATTAATTTTGATGGTGATTGACTTGAACGCCAACGAGAAGATTTAATTATGAATCATAATTAAAACAAAACGATTGCGATACATTGTGACCGTTAATTGAAGCCAAACTATATTGTGCGTAAAGGAGGGTTGAGACCCAGATGCCTACGTCATACCTTAAAACCTAGTGTTAGACTCCTTACTTCAAATTTCCCGCCATAACCATTACAGGTCCCTGTATAAAAATATACCGCGTGATGGTGCCACAAACAAATTTAAATTTTTGTCAAGCGGCAAAGCCCGAGAGCAAGTTGGCAGCCCTACACCTGTCTTACAAGTTAGCATTAGGCCCTCTTATTAGATTCAAATTTTCCGCCAATGGGTCTCGACAATACACGAAGGCCCTCGAACAAGGTCCGATCACGACAAGGGGCGAAGAACCGAAAACAGATTGCTAAGCCCTACACCTGTCCTACAATTTAGCATTAGACCCCCTTATTAGATTAAAATTTCCGCCACAATCAATCAGAATGCAGAGAATTAATCCTCAAAATAGAGTGCAGCTGCTGAGTAGTGGGGCTAAGAACCAATCAGAAGTCTGAGCGGTGGGACTTATGCGAACCAATCAGGTGTAAGGATGGATTTGGACTAGCCTTAGCCCCGCCTTAATACACGTACAACCAATCAGGTAAAAGGAATGGGTGTGGCCACGCCTTAATGAAGCCATAAGGGCTTTAAACCACCCACCTTAACGCTAACAAAATTACCGCTAGACCACATCATAGGTGGCATCCAACACCCTCAACCAACGAGTTAAACCGCCATAAAGTCTCTTCGTATTGCCAAAAGGACCTTAATTAGGGGTTATGCCCCGCCCAGGGTTTGAAAGTCGCCTCCGAAAAGAAACAGACCCCACCCGAAGACCCGCACTCAGGCTCCCACTCGTGCCCCATGCCACTACCCCACCTCCTACACCTTTAATTAACCCCAGTTTACAGTACAGTAAATTTAATGTGATGCCTCGGTAGCTTAGTTGATAACACATCTACCTTTCATGCAGGAGCCCTGGGTTCAAATCCCCGTCAGGCAGCTTTTTTTTATTATTTTATATATTTTCAATCTATTTAATCTTTTTACCTGTAGGTTTCTATGGTTTTTGGATTAGCCGGAGCATGTCGGAGGGAAGAATTATGGAACCTAACGTAAAAGATTTACAAGAAACCTTATTAGTTACTCTTCCGACAACTAAAATAAAAATTCCACGTACATTCTATGATTTATACAAAAAATATGCATTTTTGCGGCCACAAAATGCAAATGAGAAAAGGTTATTTTTCAATTGACGGAAAAAGCAGGCGGCAAGTTGTGAGGATAAATAAATTCGGAAATATGCCTAAACAATTTGCAGAATATTTAAAATCACCTAACTCTAAATTGAACACGGGTCATTGTTTTCGACGATCTTCAGCTACAATTATAGCACATTTAGGCGGATACTCATTAACATTGAAGCGACATGGTGACTGGCGCTCAAATACAGTGGCGGAAGGATATATTGACGATTCGATCTCAAACAAAATGGAAATTGCCAATAAAATCGAAAAACCTATTATACCTGGGGATTTTACTTCATATGACATTATTCCTAATGAAAAACAAGCATCAACATCTTCGTTGACAAACACTAATTTTACAATTAATGAAAACTTATTATCAAAAATGTCACTATTAACTATAAGTTTAACTGATTTTTCTATGTTTAATATTCACTTTTTAAATTCTTTCTGTTCAAAGCTTAAATAAAATACCGATATAAATTACCATTTTTCTTTCATTAATAAACGTGGTTGTAGAAAATATATTGTGTACAACTCGTACGCAAAGCACTTTTCCCACTCGCCTTCTGCGCTCGTGGGAAAAGTGACGCTTTGCGCACTTGTTGTACAAACTACTATTTTAATATAACCCCAAAAAAAGAAAGCCATACTGATTAATTCAGGAGATCTAGGTGGAAATTCATGTGAACTTCCCCTTCCATTCCATTTATTGGGGAATTGCCTATTATGACTAAAATGTGGAGGGGCACCATCTAGCTGTAATCACATTTCGTTTCTAATATCTAAAAAAACTTCGTCTAGAAGATTGGAAAATTCTTGTTCTAAGAACCGTAAAAATTTCATGCCGTTCAAGTTTTCATCAAAAAAATATGGACCAATCACGTGATCTACAATTCCCCCAAATACATTGATGTTTCTCTGATTTTTACGGTCAACATTGCGATACAGATGACGGTTTTGAGTAACATAGCAGTAAAAGCTAATGTTGTTGTGGAAAGTTGATTCGTCGGTAAATAAAACAAATTTAAAGCATTCATCTTCTTCCCCAACTTTTTCACGACTCCATACACAGAAATTCAACCTATGTTGAAAGTCTCGTCTAAATAAGTTCTGATGAAGTTGCATGTGATAAGGATGGTACTTATGTTTCTTCAAAATTATCCAAACACTTGCTTGTATAATTCCAGTTTGTCTAGAAATTTCTCTTGAACTTACATTTGCATTATCAACCACTGAGCCTAAAACTAAGAACTCATTGTCCTCATTACCTACAATATTTAGTCTGTTTCTTGTAGGATACACTACCAGTTTCACAAAAAAATTGTAGCAGCTCTTCAAACGCTCTTTTGTTTGGATGTGGTCGATCGAGTAACCTTCCTGCGTATACCCTTGACGCTAACAAACAATTTCTAAAACATTCACCATGGATAAACGTCATATCCACTCTTTCTTCTTGAGAACACTGTATCATTTTTTTAGCCTTAAAGGATGATATCACTATTGAAAGTAAAGTGAGAATTTTGACAGTATTTGACCGAACATTAATGTTAAGCGCACTTTTAAAATCATTACCTACTAAAATGTAAAAAAAAGTGTTTGATAGAAATTAAAAGTTATTTCACATAAAAAATCTGGAACACTGGAAATGTGGCAGGATCTATAACAAAAACAAATACACCCACGTACCACACAAAATTAAAAAACACCGAACGCTATGCTATAATCATCAGCGGTCGACGCTGATGATGAAAAAGTCAATTATTAAAAATTATTATTAACAAGATTTATCTACAAAAAATGGTTTACCAATGGGCGGTCCAACTTCGACCATTTAGCTAATATCTTTATGGATAATTCAGAAGATCAAACTCTCTAATTAAATATTTCTGATGAGGTTGTATTTCAATTTTGTTATATTGATGTTATTTGAGCATGCTTTGGTAGCTGATCAGATCTTATTGATGAGTTCTTAATTGATATCGGTTCTCTATATTCAGAAAACATATACGGATATTATAATTTCAAACGGTCATTCCAAATGTCATTACCATTAAACAAATTGCACAAGCACATGGTTACATTTCAAACATAATCGACGCTTTATCTAAAACACAAGATTTTAAAATTCTCTTTCAAAAACATTTACCCATTTAACACAAAACCGGTAGAATATGAGTGCATAGTATATTTTGGAAAAACATAAAAAGTACAAAGTAGCCTCCAAAATTAGTATCTATGTTCTTAAATGTTTATTCAATGCCAAAGATTCAACTAATGATCTTCACAAATTGAACTGGTCATTCTGTAATTTTGTTTATATTGCACAGACAAAAACTTTGATATTAGATACAAAGAAGGCATAGGATGTTACAAATGTAATTTCAAAGACAAATCAAATTATGCCTTCACAAAACAATATTAATTTTTGTAATGAAAAAGATAAACTAGATGTTTTGAAAGCATCCGAAATGTATAAACGTGAACAAAAACTACCTTTAATAAAGGAACAGGTTGATTTTAGACTTCTGATCTACTTTTTTTTTTATAAGCAGGTGGGGAAATGCACACACCGGAGGAATAACCGGGTAGTGTGGGGCTCTCCCGTTTCCGGATATACCCACTAAAACCCCACCTTTGGCGTCGGCTTCTGGGGCCATTTGCCATTACACTTTTTTTATTATAACAATAATTGGAAAGAAAATAATATCACAGATCAGACACGTAAGGGGCAACAAACATATATACATATATAAATAGATGAGAATAAGTAAATAGGTAATTAATTTTCCATCGATTTGGTCTAAACTTTAATGAGACTATTTACAATTTGTCCAATTTATTTATTGCTCGCATGTATTTTAATGCGTTACTACACTGTTCCTTGTTTGTCAAGTTGGCCTCCCATACTGCATTGATCGCGAATAAATTTCGTTCCACTACATACTGTTTACAATCGCAAAGTATGTGTTCGGGAGATAGTCCTACTCCACATATTTCACATCTTGGTGGTTCTTCACCCGCTAACATGTAACTATGAGTGAGTGCACTGTGTCCTAAGCGGAGCCTATATATCTTGATCAAGTTACTGCGTTGTATATCGAGATGGTACAACGGTTTAAGAGTCGGTTTAACTTTCTTTAACATAGTATTGGTTTCGGTTCATTGCTCCTGCCAGCGCTCACATACTCGATCTTTTACTAAATTTTTTCGAGCTTCCTTCGTCAAGTTAGACAGGTCCTCATTGTTTGTATTAAGATCTCCCAGGTGCTCCCTTGCTCTTTGGCCGATTGATCTACACCTGTGTAATCGTGCATGCCTAGTGTCATCAACGAACATCCCATAATTCGGATGCTTGTTGTCTAGCGATGCTTTTAGATAATAGTTAACGATTATTTGCTTCCGACGAAAAACAAGAGGTGGAATATTGGCTTCGACGGAAAGAGAACTTACTGGTGTTGTGGGAAAGGCTCCTAAGGCGTACCTGATAGCAAGGTTTTGAATCTTATTTAGTTGGCCCAGCAGTGTTTGATTACAAGTAGAATACGCTTGACACCCGTAGTCTATCTGGGATAAGATTAGAGCCTTGTAGATATCAAGAAGTGTTTTAGGGTGAGCTCCCCACTTCTCGTGGGCAAGTACCCTAAGTATATTTAATAATTGTCTGCTGGAAGATATAAGACCCTCGAGGTGTCTATTCCATCTCAACTCGCTGTCAAAGGTGAGTCCGAGGAACTTTAGTTCTTGTGTTATACTAATTATTCTGCCGTTCATGAATAATACCGGACCATAGTGTGGTTTCCTAAGTCGGCAAAAATGTACACATTTTGATTTTTCTTCCGAGAGTACATATCCTATAGAATTGGCCTTTTTATGTATTTCGTTGATTGCCACTTGTAATTTCGCTGTAATAGCACCAATCGATTCGCCGGTGTAATACATCATAAGGTCGTCAACGTATAAACATTTATCAACTTCCTCCGTAACACTTGAGGCCATTTCATTTATGGCAATAGCAAACAATGTACAACTCAATGTAGAGCCTTGCGGTACCCCATTCTCCAGGATGTGTTCTTTTGAGTAGGCATCTCCAATTCTAACGACGAATTTTCGATTTTGCAAGAACGAATGCACGAATTTAGGTAAGTTTCCGCGTAAACTATATTTAAACATATTTTGCAGTATGCCGTGTCTCCATGTCATATCGTACGCTCCTTTAATATCGAAGAACACTGCTACCAGATGCTCTCTATTATCAAATGCTCTCAATATTTTGTCACTCAGCCTGACCAAGTGATCAACAGTTGATCTACCTTTCCGGAATCCAGTTTGGTAAGAGACTAATATATGTCTATTCTCTAAAAATAACTGCAGGCGCTCATTTACCATTTTTCCAATAATTTGCCTAAGCAGGAGGTCAAACTGATTGGACGGTAGTGTTTTGCCAACATTGGGTCTTTTCCCGGTTTTGGTATTGGGACCACAATAGCTTGTTCCATTCTGAGGGTAGGTACATTCTTTCCAGCATGTATTAAAGAATTTTAAAATAGTTTTCTTCATTTCTGTACTGCAATGGCGAAGCATTTGAGTATGAATACCATCGTATCCCGGTGAACAAGATTTAGTTCTCTGAATTGCAGTTTCCAACTCTTCCAGGTAGGTTATACTCTAGATTTTCTTCCGTATCAAAATCAATAAATATTGATTCCTTATCAGTCTTGACCTCTAGGAAAGAATCAGAGTAGTTTGAAGAACTACTGACTTGATAAAATTAATCTGCAAGAGTATTGGATATATCCATCAGATTATTTGTTAAAACCTCATCTGCTTTTCGGAGAGATACCGGATAGTTACATCCAGTTTTACCGGATGCCCCAATCTTTCTCCATATTTCTTGGCTTGTTGCATATGGTGTGATGGTAGATACATAATCTCGCCACGATTTTCTTTGTGCTTCTAGAATTCCCTTCGACACTCTGCTCTACGCTTTTTAAACTCAACGAGGTTATCCAATGTAGGGCTATGTCGGAATCTGTTTAAAGCTTTTTCTTTAATGCTATTTTTCTTTTATTTCAGATGACCACCATGGGACCATCTTAGTGATGTACCGAGCCTCTGATTTTGGTATGCTATCCTCCGCAGCTTCCAAAATAGATTGCGTTAACGCTTCAAGGTTCAATCTATCCTGGTTTGGAGGGATAAGCAGTTTTGTGAAACATTCCCAATCGGCTTGCTGGATTTGGAATTTGGCTTCAGTTTTGATCATTGGATTGTCACCTCGGATACTCGTAATTATTGGGAAATGATCACTGTTGTGAAGGTCATTTTCCACTTCCCATTTCAGGTTAGTATGTATAGTTGGTGAACATATCGATAAATCAATGGTATCAAACCTTCCTAATCTTACGTTGAAATAGGTAGCCGAATTATCATTTAGAATGCTAAGGTCTTTATTTTCTATAAGTTCTAAAAGTTCCTTACCGCGGGCATCGTTTGTTGTAGAGCCCCAGACTATGTTGTGGGAATTAAAATCACCAACAATGATCAAAGGTATTGGTAGCTGGTTGATAATTTTTCCAATCACTACAACATTATAATTTGTATTGGGGAGATAAATATTACACAGTGTAAAGCCTCCGTTAATTTCAAGTTTTATTGCTACAGCTTGAAGCGGCGTGTCTATATTTACTCTTTTATATGGTGTGCCTTTTGGACTGCAAAGCTACACCGCCACAGGACCTTTGAGGTGAGTGAAAATCTCTTCTTATGAGCTTAAAACCTTTGATGCTGTATTTGCTTCTGGGTTTCAAGTGCGTTTCTTGAAGAGCAACACACACCGGGTATGCTTTTGAATTAGCAGTTTCAGCTCGTTCAGATTGTTGGATAGTCCCCTACAATTCCATTGGATAATTTTTATGAATTTTATTATTTATTGTAAAATAAACACTCAATATGTTTTTACAACGATTGACTAGATACATGAACGAGAACAAATATACATATATCACAGATAATTGATAATGTAAAATAAATTATAAAACTCAACAAACACAATAATAAAATATCACAGATTTTAATCACATAGGTTTTAAACTTGACTAGTAGATATCACAGACTATTCTTTTGACCCACGTTGAGTACTAGAGCCCCTAGGCTTTCCCTTGGGCCATCCTTTCTTCTTTTTGGGCTGTTTAGCTTGTTCTAACGTCTTTTCATCTACAGAAATTACACTAGATTCTGTAGATTGTGACCTGGTCAAAGAAGTTTTTCTCTTTGCACCCCTGGATTCTTCGTCCATTACAATTTCTATGTCTTTCGCCGCCTCTTTATATACTGTTGGCATAGATGGCGACTTTCTGATGTACTCCATTAAGACTGAAGTAAATGTTTTTATTTCATTATTTACTATATCTTTTACTTCAGATATAATGTTCACTTGAGAGTGACTGCAAGCAGACTTACGTGTTGCAACGTTTGCGTATGAGTTACCGGATGTTACCACACTACCCACCATCCGCCTCGCTTCGGGATATGTAATCTTCTGTGTAACTCTTATCTCTTGTATCTCAAGCTCTTTTTTATATACCGCACATGCTTTCGAATTTGCAGGGTGATCTCCACTGCAGTTAGGACAGCAGACTGGGACTTCACATGGGAGTCCCTCATGTATGGGTTTTCCGCACTCACAAACTTGCGGACCTTCACTTTTAAAGATAGTGTGGCCAAACCTTTGACATTTAAAGCAACGCATAGGAGCCGGGATATATGGTCTCACTCGCAAAGTATAGTAGGCTGCATTTATGGTCTTAGGTAAAGACGTGGAATTAAAAGTCAGTGTAAGGTTAGGAGTATCTTTAAGAATACCTCCAATTTTCGTTTTTATTCGTGTTACAGCAATTACATTTATTTCCGATAATCCATCCAAAATTTCTTCCTCGCTGCAGTTTAAGAAATCCCTACAGAATATGACACCTTTTGAAGTATTTAGGGTTTCATGTGGTTTCACACTTACATCAAATACACAGAATCTATTGAGCTGTAACAAACGTTTGGATTGTTTATTCGACACTGTTTTAATAAGCAACATTCCTTTAACCTTTTTCACTTCCTCTACTCTTCCAACTGATCCAAATAAACTTTTGGAGATTAAGAAAGGACTCAGTGTGGAGAAATCTCCTTCTATTTTTCCTATAAACAAGAACCGGGGACAGTTATCCTCCTTTTCAATGTTTATATTGGGGAGTGGGGGATTTTGGACGGACCCCCCCCCCCCACCGTATCCACGTTTAAAGAGGTGGACGACTCTTTATTTAAATGTAAACTTTCCATACAATTCCACGAGAATGGGCACAAAACAGGTCCACTACGGCAGTGGTCCCATACCGTAGCAAGGCAACTGATTACAACTAGAGGCAGCCAGGTATCTAGAGGGCTCCGTTAGCGACTAACTTCGCATAGCCATTCATCTCTTGGCACGGATCGCATAACACCTTAGATTTCAGATTTTACAGTGGAGTTTACTCTCCGAAAGGAAAACAAATGTAGACAACGGACGTAAGGAACGAATATATGACGAAACGGTATGCGGTAGACGAAGACAAACGAAGTTTGCTGATTTACGTTAATAATTAAACTTAACTTTCACGCCATTCCCTTGCGGGGTAGGCAGAACAATCCCAGTCTCTTATTTATTTTTTGTTCACAATCTTTCTCCATGCTTTCCTACCTCCGCATAACACCCTAGCTTCCGCGAGATACATACACTGTCTCTGACGTGCCCTTTTATTTTTAAAACTCCTTACCTTTCTTTCCTTTATCATACATTCTACTACATTCAGCCAAGCTTTACTCGGCGTACCAGACACGGCCTTACCTCTAACCTCACCCACATATATCTGCTTCGTTAATCTTGCGTTGTTCATTCTCTCAATGTGATTAAACCAAGGTAATGTACTACTTTTATATCTATCCATCATCGTCTTTTCCTCGCCACACTCTGTCATTATGCACTCATTCTTTATCTTGTCCCTTCTCGTTTTACTACATGCGCTTCTCAGGAAGCTCATACCCACGGCATTTATTTTTCTTTCGTGCTTTTTTTAACATACCCATGTCTCACTTCCATTCAGTACTGATGGGAAAAACACGCCATTATAGATCGCTCGTTTCACAGCTAGGCTCATGCTTTCGTTTCTCATTGTCTCTATACCTTTTATTAACGACTTACCATCTCAAATTGGGTGTAATAAACGGGTTTTCATTCATTCATGACTGCAATCCTTTTAAACACGAGCTTCATGCTCTGCAAGACTGGTGCAATGTTAACTGTTTCTTTTCAATTTTTAAATACATCTAAATGTAAAGTAGTAACTTATACATGCAAGACATTGACTCAGTTGTGCTTACCGGAACTAACATTGTTAAAGATTTATGCACATGCTTCGGTAGTGAGTTGAATTGTAATCATCATCTCCACACAATGGCAAGATCTTCACTTTTAACTCTTGGCTTTATTGTGCGAAACGCTTTTTAATGTTACTATCTTACGGTGCTTATTTTACTCAATAGTGCGCACTAAACTGGAGTACTATGCAGTTATTTGGTATCGTATTTACCAAAACCAAAAGGATCTCCTTGAAAGTTTCCAAAGAATATTTTTAAATTTTTAAAGTTTAATTGTTTAAAGTGGATAATGTATATCCTCCCAGGGGCTATCAACACGACCTACTCCTTCAACAAAGTGGCTTTTGTTCGTTAGAACGTAGACGATGTGAAATTAGTATCACTTTTCTTTATAAAATATTGCACAATATGATAGATTGTTCTTATTTGTTATCGTTTATTGGTTTTCACGTTTCTTCTTACTTTTCACATCGCTGCAAAACGTTTCATTGTTTAACACGTAAAACAAATATACTATACAGGTCTCTCTATTAGTAGTATATTAATGTATTTACTTTTTTGTGCTTTTTTCCTAATTTATCAATGTATAAAGATAATTAGAATGGTGTATGTAATACATCATGGATTATGTATTAGTTTTAGTTCAAGTAATTGTCCTGTAATTGGAATTTTCTTTCTGTTGGACAATAAATTTATTATTATTATTATTATTATTGTTATTATTATTATTATTATTATTATTATTATTATTATCGTCCACATACGTCTAATAACTTTTCTTCTCGCATTGACCCTTCGTGCAATCTCGCCCTCCATTGTACCATCTGCAGTAAACATTCCACCCAGATATACCAGCTCGTCCACTTGCTCCACAATTTCATCTTGCAGAGTAAATACTCTACTCTCCTATCCACCTTCCCGATTGAACACCACAATCTTAGTTTTGTTCACGTTTACTTTCAGGTCCGTGCTATCACAGACTGTATCAAACTTCCTCAGAGCAGTTTGTAGCTCAACCGCACTGTCACTTAATAAGACTGTCATCTGAATACACCAGAAGTCGTACATTCACGTTACCAACCATTACACCATTTATATCGGAACATGCTTGTCAAACTCATTTATACATATATACATTGAACACCCACGGTGACACTCTGTGATCACAAAGCATTGTCGCACTCCTTTCTCAATATTAAAGTATTCACTCACGCCCTCTCTCACCCTAATACATGCCCGACTACCGTTGCATACTGCCCTTATTCCGTTCATAAGACCTTCATTTACACCATTTTCATTTAATACTTCCGACAGCTTCTCCCTATTCACTGTCGTATGCTTTTTCCAGATCTACAAACGCACAGTACAGCTTCGTTTTTACACTTAAATACCTTTCGATCACCTGCTGGGGAGCAACCATCTGATCGACACATCCTCTCCCTCGCATGAAGCCACCCTGCAATCCCAAGTCTTGGTTTGTGTAGTTTCACATACTCTATCAATCAGTATTCTTCCAAATACTTCACCAGACACACTGAGAAAACTTATTCCTCTGCAGTTTTTGCAATCAATTTTGTTCCCCTTGCCATTATACAGTGGTACAATGTTCGCGCTCTTCCAATCCCTCGGCACTTTTCCACACATAAGGCATACATTGAATAATTCACATAATCTTCGTATAAGCTTTGCACCCCCGTACTTTACCATTTCACCAGTGATTTTATCTACGTCTGTTTCCTTACCATTTTTCAATCTTCTCCAATATCCTTCCCAGTTTCATTCACCATTCATTCTACATTCTCCTTATTTAACCTTTCAGTCTTACTTTCCGCACTACTGTACAGCTTTTGGAAATATCCTTGCTAGCATTTCCTCACTTCTCAATCGTCCCATACTATCTCGTTGCTCATACTCATCACAGCTGCAGCGTTCTGTTTTGTATTTTTGACCCATTTACAGAAGAGTTTTTGTTTTTCTCAAAACCATTCTGCATTTTCTCTCCTTCTACAGCCATCACTTCCTCTTTACTTATTCTCAATGTCTCCTTCCCTTTTTTGTTTCTTAATCTGTACACCACATACAATCGGTTTTTCTCAGTTTCATTTTTTGCAGCAATCATTACCATGTACGCATCTTTTTTCTTACATGCAGACTTTTTTTCCGACTCATTCCACCAAGCACATTTTTTCTGTCCACTTACAGTCGCTCTTCCACATATCCGCACGGCACAATTGACAACACAGTTTTAGAAGCTTATCCATACACTTTAAACATCGGTGTCTTTTATTTGTTCGTTCTACACTATTTCATTCACATTCAACTCTTTACTCACAGCATCTGCATATTTAATTCTCGCATCATTATCCGATAGTTTATGTACCTTTATTCTGAATGTTCGCACTTCATTTACTTTTCTTCTCCAGCTCCACTTTTGCCCTCAACACACTCTTGATACAACCAAAAAGTGGTCCGATCCACACCCCGATCCGCGCATTACTTTTATGTCTTTCACCAAGGTTCTAAGTCCATCATACTTTTAGATTCACCTCTTTTCCATGTATAGATGTGTACATTTTTATGTTTAAACCACGTACTGGATACAAACAGGCCTTTCCTCACAAATGTTCACCAGGCGTTCACCATTCTCAATGACTCTTTGGTCTCCAAACTTTCCTAGAACGCATTCAGTATGTTCTCTCTGTACACCCACCCATCCGTTCATATCCCCCACAAACATTACTATTTCGTTTGGCTTACATACCTCATTCGAGAAGTTTTCACGCTCCTGGTCTGTCTCCCTTCACCGGTGAATAGCATGCAATAAGAAAAATTCTTCGAAGCTCTACTTTGATTCTAACCCATATTACCCGGGAAGATATCAATTCGTACTGTTTAACACATCTCTTCGCTCGTTCATTTACGATCACCCCAACTCCTTTTGCACCGTGCACTTCAGTCTCAACTCCTTACCATAGAGCTAGGCTGCCATCCTCCATGTCCACAGCATCCTTTTCTTTGCGCTCCGCCTCCGATACACACAGAATATCAAGATGCCTTTCGTACATTACATTCGCAATTTCAAATTATTTGCCATGCATACCTCTAAAATTCCATGTACCAACTCGCTATTAATTCCTTAGATAGTCGTCTGCAACGGCGCCTGTCTGTTTCGACCTAGACCGCTCCGTGTAGCCAGGTCGATCCGAGGCAATTGTATTGTTCTCTTGAGTAATACCATAGTCAGCAGACCGGTTACTGGCCAAATCGTGCCCCGGACGATGTAGCATTTCCTACTAACGGTATCTTCCTACTACCGGTAAGCTACTGCGTCGACTTGTATGGAAGTAAGAAGTAAAGATATAGATAGAATCAGGAAAGGTATAAATAGTATAGCGTATACTTACTGTGTTAATATTTGAATTCATTCATTTTTTTCTCTTACATACCCTTAAATCACTTCACGTTCCAACCAGGTTGCTCCCTAGGCGATTCCTGGCTCTCGCGCCACTCACCGGGTTTGCTGTTATTTATATGCGACCAAATGCTTGAATTATTTTTAATTATATTTCCGAGTTATAGTTAGTTCTTTGTTATTTAATTTAATAATTATTTATCAAATCTGATTTGTTATTGTCGCGAACCGTGATAACTTAAGCGTTTGCGTCCTCTAAATTTCATTTTTATTCAACTGCAGCGTAACAATAAGTAGCAATAATGCCCTGTTAGCTCTCCCTACATTAATTGCTTACTTTTATGATTAATTAATTACAATGAAGGTCAAACATAGTAACAAAGGTAAAAGTTAGGTTAAATTTTAAATTTGAAGTCAAGGAAAAGTGTAGTACAAGACAATATGCAACGCAATGTTATAATTAAAGTTAATATCACACTTAGTACCAAAAATAAGAGTTGGATCAACCTTCAAATTTAAAAACAAAGAAAAAATGTTTACCACTTATATACGGATGTGCCATGCATAGTCACATCTTTTGTATTTTATATTTGTATAAGTATGATTTTATGAGTTTCAACAATCATCTGGCATGGGTTTTAAAGGAACCGTATTTTTCGTAGAAGTTCTATGCCATAGCAATCCTAAACATTATTTACTCGCCTTTTTTTATTTAAAGAGGCATTCTACATGTTACAAAATTCTACTGTTTAGATTATTATTATTTTCGTTTATTGATAAAATTCAAAAATTTAAAAATCTCATCAGTAACTTCCTACTTGTATTTAGATTAGATTGTTCCTAACGCAACCTGATATTGTTTATTTGAGAAAAGAAAATTATTTAATTTCATTCATTTATAATTTCGATTACAAATTATTTGTTTATTTTATCTATTTATTTGCTTTCTTTACACTTTTGAATACGGATTCGATCTAGTTGTTTAATTGTATCATTTAGGATAATAAAACAGTTCCGATGACAATGAATACGTTCTAATTTATTAGAGAAACAGGTTCATTACGAGAATGATCCACATCTGGTATTTTTTCTACACTTACAAATACGTATTTATGCTTGCTTTATTTACTCGGCGCTGCTGTGGTATAAAATAAGTGATTTTTATTAGTTTTCTATAATTCAACGTAATTAGAAGAATGTTTATCTGTTTGAGTTCAATCCTTAGACAAAATGGTGGTATTTACGCTTTAAGTTTATTTTTTAATTTTATCGGTTTACAAATCACATCTGGGGTGGGTTTAAAAGAGCCGTATTTTTTCATAGAAATACAGCACTATAGCAATCCTAAATGTAATTTTCGCGCCTATTTCAACTAAAGAGCTATTTACACGTTACAAAACTTCCATTGGTTATATTATTAGTATACTTGTTTATTATTAATATTCAAACCGCTGTGTATAAAAATCTGTTCAAAAGCTTACCCTTATTTTATTGATTTAGAAGTTTTCATTTTAACGCGTATTTGTTTCACTAACCGAAAGCTAGAAGAGGAGCAACCTTAAATACGCCCTATCTCTTTAACGGTCATATGACAATATATATTTATTACCACAAGTGCTTGTTTGTTATTTTAACTATATATTTTCTCTTGATTATACATGTTGCATTGAAACACGTAAACAAATAAATAATTCCATGAAAGAAATTGGGGAATAATATTGTATTTAAAACATTGGTGCTCACAAATATGGAACTTCAGGAAATAACGTTAAATAATATAAATTTAAGGAATTAGTAAATTGCGAAACAAAAAATGGGAAACAAAAATTCTTTAATAGCTTTATTAAGAAAGGTGATCACACTAAATTTTAACATCGTCACAAAATTACATGAAACGAATAGGGACGGGTCAATAAGATAATTGTGTCATTCCACAACTTAATTACATCTACTAATATAATTAATAATTCAAGAAGAAATTAGAGGTTAGACCACGTGTTCTATATAACAGCTGTGCATAATATAGGCATTATGACAAACATCTGATTTCAGTCCAAATCTTGAACGACAGGTTTCAATTATATCTTCAGTTGCCCTTTCAACACCCTGAAGATACGTTTGATCGTAAAAGGTGCCATCCTCATCAAAAAAATTAAAGGCAACGTATAAACATTTTAAGTAACATTTGAAGGGTTGATTATCAAACGATTTATAATCACTCCAGAATAAACGTACTTCCTCTTCACTTGCTTTTGATTTTTTTAAACATTCTGGATGTTCTGTATCTGCTCGATCCTTCCAATGTGCTGCTATTTCTGAAGTAGAACTCTACAAAAGAGATGTTAGAAATTAGTACTCAAATTTTCTATTAATTTATAGGTACATTTGAGTAAAATGAAAATGCAGCAGGAAGGCATAGTACAAACAAAAATAATTTCACAACTACCATTGTACTAACAATATTTGATACTATTAATAAGAAACCTCTTAACCTTCCTTTTATACCCATCACGCAAGATTTTTCTCTCATCTTGCAATACCCTAATTTTCACACATATTTATTTGAAAAATAATTTTAATAAACATGTATTTGCACTTTGTTAAATTAATGCATACATTCCATATAATTAGATATAAGTAAACGTAAATTACAACAAATCATAGCATAACATTGTGTGGGTAAAACTTAAAACGATTATAATCTCCATTTACATGATCGTATATCTTAATAGTGCATTATTAACAAAGTTTAGATTTCATGTTTGTTCTTAATTAGATAAATTTTCATAATTTATATTCATTTTTATTACTCAAAAACTAGTATTGTATTTAAGTGACCAGTAATGTATATGAATGTAGGTTTGATACTAAATACTAATTTAAGGTATTTAAGAATCAACCGTATAATACATTATTACGTTTAGTAGACCTTAGTTGTACACTTTCAAGATTTTGTGGTCAATATCCAAACTTTTCAATATTTATGTGTTCTAAATAATAATATTGAGGACTTAAATTCCAAAACAATAAAAATGCTGAAAATTTCAATTTTGTCGTAAACTTGAAGATGATTGGAAAAGTGGGTCCTTGCAACGTAGGCCACCGTTAAGTGCAACCATAATTAATGCAAATGTAAAGATCTTAATCTCTGAACGGATAATGTAAACAAACATCAACTTTGTTTAATTTTTTCGAAGATGCACTAATTAATGGTTCAAAAAAATGCTTTCGGCATATAAAAAAACCTAACTCCACTTCGAACAGTGTGACTGGTTTTAAAATCCTGGACACAATTAATTTCTGAACCCATGAAATATTTTTAACAGAACTATAGTACGTCCCAGAATATCGAGAGTAATAAATCATCTTGACAACGACAAATTAGTGGCGTACTTATTAAAGGCACACTGCAGGATGACTCACGACTATTCCCTCGGTCTCTTGTGCCTAGACAGAACGAAATATCAGCTTAATTTTTTGGTGACATATGCAAATTGATAACAACAATTTTTTTTAGATTATTTTATATTCCACAGGGTGGTTCAAAAAATTGTAATATATCAAAATTAAATTTTTTTAAACTCAACATCCAGTATTTTATGTTATTTTTAGATTATACGTTAAAAATGATGTCAACTTTATTCAACGTTCCCTATACCTATCGCTTACCAATTTTGACAGAATTGTAATTTTAAGAAAAATGTTCAATTTTAGCTAAAAACTAAAAACACGGAAACCTCTTACTTTGAGTAACACAAATTTATATCGATAGTACAGGGTGTTTAGGAAAAGGATTCTTATTTTATATTATTCAAACATCAAAGACGCACTTAACGTACATGACCACCATGTATAATTTTTATTTGTGTGAAATAACTTTTCATTTTCTATCAAATACTATGAGTAATTCATATGTCTAAAATTAACGATTAAAAAGTTATTAAGATTTTTCTCTAAAATTTCTACGGAAATTTTTTTTGTTGCATTCTTGTAGATAATGATTTTTGAATTGTAATTGATGAATAGGTATGGGATCAAAACTTAATTAAAAATAAAACTAAAACCAAGAAGTAAACGTTTATGAAAAAAGAAACAAACAATACTACAATAATTGCTCATTATGATAACCATTGTCTTCTATGCATAACCGCAATCGTGTTTCAAAAAATCTCCTAACGTTTCTCAGGATATTTGGTGTGACAGTAGCAAACGTATCCTTTATTCTAATCTTCATGGTATCAGCAGTGGTAGGTGTACTGCTATAAAGTAAATTTTTAATGTAGCCCCAGAAAAAGAAATCCATGCAGGTTAATTCAGGAGATCTAGGTGGATATTCATATGGACCTCCCCTTCCAATCCATTTACTGGTGAATTGCTTATCCAAATAGTTCCTCACATTGCGACTAAAATGTGGAGAGGCACCATCTGGCTGAAACTACATTTCGTTTCTGATATCTAAAGAAACTTCATCTAGAAGACTCGAAAATTCTTGTTCTAAAAATCGTAAAAATTTCGTGCCGTTCAAGTTTCCATAAAGAAAATATGGACCAGTAACATGGTCTCCTAGAATTCTCCCAAATACATTGAGGTTCCACCGATTTTCGCGGTCAACAGTGTGATACAGATGATGGTTTTGAGTATCATAGTAAAGAAAGTTATGTTGGTTTACCAAGCCATTGTTGTGGGAAGTTGATTTGTCGGTAAATAAAACAAATTTAAAGAGTATATCTTCTTCCCCAAGATTTTCAAGACACCATACACAGAAGTTCAACCTATGTTGAAAGTCTCGTCCAAATAAATTCTGATGAAGTTGTATGTGATAAGGATGGTACTTATGTTTTTTCAAAATTATCCAAACACTGCTTGACTAATTCCAGTTTATCTAGAAATTTCTTTTGAACTTACATTTGCATTATCGATCACTCAGTCTAAAGCTAAGAATTCATTGTCCTCATCATATACAAAATTTAGTCTGTTTCTTGTAGGATACACCACCAGTTTCACAAAAAATTTGTAGCAGTTCTTCCAAAGCTCTTTTGTATGGACGTGGTCGACCGAGATAACTTTCTGCGCTAACAAACAATTTCTAAAGCATTCACCAAGGATAAACGTCACATCCACTCTTTCTTTCTTCTTCTTTTTTTAGTCGTAAAGGATAATAGCACTATTGAAAATAAAGTAAAAATTTTGTCAGTGTTTGACAGCCGCCAACTAGATGAAACAAACAATATATTAGAGCAAACGCCAAATACGAAGACACCTGCGCAGAAACCGAATATTGCATTAAAAAGAAATCGAATAATGATATGAGTGAGAGGTATATATTATGTTCCGTCCACAAAATGTAGTGTTGTTTATGGTTTTCTAACCTCATTTTTCGTGCACGTTTTAATCAATTGTAAACAGTTTTTTTCAAAACTCCTTCCGTTTCAGCACCTTTTATCTACAAGTAAGTTGTATTTGTAATCCACAGTAATATGTAGTAATATAATATATTGATTTAGTTCGTCGTTTATAATGGGTGATGCGAGTACATCAAACATTCCATCAAAGAAGCGGCTTGTCCTATCGCAAGATGCCCCCGAAATTATTTGGAAGGTTTATCAGTTTCATAAAAATATGAATGAAGGTATGTCATTATTGTACGATTAACATCTGTCAGTTTTTTCACGATTACATTTCTTTACAGTTAACGTTCTTGATATCGTTGTGAAAGCAACTGGAGTATCTAAAAGTACCGTCGTTAGAATTATTAGAGAAGGGAGTGCAATTCAACGTGGTGAAATAGAATCGTTCAAAACTTCTAATAAAAGAATGAAAACCGCACCAAGATCATCTGTCGATAATTGTGGGGAACAAGTCATTCGACGCATTGTACACAATCTTCATGTCACGGAGAAACAACGACCAACCGTCAATGCTACCTATAATATTATTAAAGATGACGAATCCATTGGTTTCTCTGGGAAGGAAACGTCTTTAAAAAGATTATTAAATAAAATAGGTTTTAAATAGACGAAAACCGTTGACAATCGTAAATCTTTAATGGAACGATACAATATACGATCTTTACGTTGTGCTTATATATGAGCAATAACAAGGTATCGAAGAGCAGGGCGACTTATTGTGTATACAGATGAAACATGTATACACACATCGCATACAACGCCACATTCCTGGGTAGATGATTCCAACGAAGGTTTAAAATGTCCAATCGGTAAAGGTCAACTTCCTATAATAGTCCATGCTGGTGGTGAAATGGTATTTATTAATAATGCCCTCTTAGTTTTTAAATCGGGCTCAAAAACAGGTAATTATCACAACGATATGAACTTTATTAATTATAAACGATGGATTGAGCACCAGTTATTACCGAATTTGCTCGAAAAGTCAGTTATTGTTATGGATAGTTTAAGTTATCACAACACATTAGCAGTTGAACATTCAATTTTTAGCAGTAAAAAAATGGAAATGATAACTTGGTTACAAAAACTAGGGATCGTACATGATGAATCCCAAACAAAAGTGGAGCTGTATGATTTAATAAAATGCAATAAACCGAGGTGTATTTGCGAAACATGGTCACTCTGTATGTCGACTACCTCCATACCACCCGGAGCTAAATCCAATAGAAAAAATATGGGCCATTGTAAAAGCTTAGGTGGCATCAAGAAACACAACTTTAAATTAGCCGGTGTTGAAAAACTAACTCATGAAGAGTGTTCGATGGATTTGGAGAGCCACTGGCAAGAAGTGTGCCGTCATGTTAAAGAAATTTAACAGGAATAGATTAATAAAGAGCATTTTATGGATGTCGTTTGTGAGAAATTGATTATACGTAGGAGAGGAGACTCGTCGGATGAATCTGATTTTATATCAGATTATGATAACGAAGAAATAAGTGTAGAGTAATTGTGTAATATTTTATTGTATTTATATTGTTAATTGCACATTGCACATGTGTTTTTCATGTTCTTAGATATGTTTCTAAGGCACTTTAACTTCTTAAGCACTTTTTAAACAGTTAGTCTATGATCTACCAACATAACGTCCTCGTACCATACCACTTTTTATAGTTCGCAGAGTTTTTATGCATTGTACCAATTATTTTACATGTTCTACACATTCGGATTATTGTACTTCATGTAGGCAATATCTGTTATGTGTTTAATTGCTTAATTATATTGATTTATATGTGAAACTCCTTATTTATCTTTAACACACTAATATATATCAAGTTGTAAAATGTTTTCCAAGAGTCAAACTTTGACTTAGTTATTTGGTCATCTAGGTATAAATTTTACGTGCAGTTTCTGATGCTTTCTTCTAAGCCATTACCCTTTCTTTTTCATAACAGTTAATTCCGAATTCCACTAAGAAACAGTTTTTCCTACTGCAGCTCTTTTATAATTTTTCGATATTTTGAAAGACATTTTAGCATTAACCAGAATATTATGAAATAAATTAACCCTCCGTTAGGCGCGCGGATGACACTGGTCATCCAGACATATTTCTACAGCTGCCATTGATTGTACATGCGTCAATCTGGCGTTCCGCTTTGTGTACATTTCCGTCGGTAATCCCAGAACAGTTTTCAGTATATTTAAGAGTTTTGGAGTGAAGTGTGTTTATTTTACTGCTTTTATACGGTTGGATGGCAGTTGTCCCCGCGCTAACTACGTTACACATTTGGATTTAAGTAAGTACAAATAATTTTTGGTCTTATTTAGATATTCTGATACAGAGATTTGGTCATTTTAAAGGCGAGTGACCTATAAGTGCGCATGCGCGTGATGATTTGAGGACCAGTTGTTTAAAATTTGCAGTGTTGCCAGACTTTACAGACATTCATACCGAGACCAACGTAATACAATCAAATATATGCTGCGCATTTTGAGTTGTATTATTTTACTAATGACAACATGAATATATTTACTACGAAACAGTAATAAAACTTTAAAAATATAACGATAACGCAACAAAAACTTAATATTGAATACAATTTGTGACCGTGACTCTGAGAAGCGGAATTTTGTCATTATGTTTTAGATTATTATGCCTGTTGTTAGGCAACATACTTCACACTCCAATTTGAGAACAAAGGGGGTATTTACTTTCACCTTTTCCTACACAACGTGACAACAGTGTATCTATTTACGTTCGATTTCTAACAAATTTATTGCAATAATGCCCAATTTTCTAATTTGGTAAAAAGACACATGTGACTTGTTCTTTTTCTGTTACTTGTGTGAATAACGAACGCCATTTTAAGAAAAATAAAAATTTTTGCGTTGTAAGAAATTTTAGATGGTCAAGATTTTTCTGTAACGTCTATAAAATTAAGATTTCATAGAAAATGCATACAGTGGATACTGGTTTTACATTCTTTTCCATATTTAAATTTGATACTGCATATTTGTAGTGATCGTTTCGATGGATTTTAAAAATTTCTTAACTGTTTTCGTTGGACCAAGAGGTAAGTTAAATTGTTTCTTTCCTTTTATACGGATCACCTCTGCTTAAATGTTTACATTAATGAAATACATGTGTTCTAACTCTATATAAATTAAAATAACAATTTAGTATGCAACGCGAAAGCTAAAATAAAATGGTTTCTCTAGGTTTCTTTCTCTGACTGTGATTGCGGTGCTTTCGTCGCTCTTCAAGTCAATCAATGCTGTAACAGATCGTTTCACCGGTATATGAGCTATTCGTTTACACCTGGATAATAACATCTCATTAACAGTTCTACGTGACGACTAACTATCGAGCAGGTTCTACACCAGCCCACAGGAAGATAACTTCGTTCTCTCTAAAAGAACATTAAGCTTAAGTCACGTAAGACACACGAACACTCACTTTACCGTCGATTGATTGGTGATTCTCTTAAATGTTTAGTTACTCCATATTGGTACTCTGGATCGATAGACAATTGTTGTGTATGTGTAACTTCGTACTACTTTATAAGTGGTTAGTTATTAAAAGAATAACAGCTGAGGACATTATTGTGTTCTACACACCTGGAAGTTAAATTTCCCCTATGCGCTGTTCACTTTTTTAATAAATTGGTATTAAGTTTGGTTCCAAACCCCATAGTTATGTTTCACGTCACCTAAGGCGCTAATGACGCTATATTTAGTGACTTTAGTCAAGCAACATTTAATCACCATAATACCCTAAGATACGGTGTTTATTTAACCTTATTCTCTCTGTTAAAATGATGTAAAGTGATTATTACTTATATGTGTATGTCAAATTTATTACTTTATGAACAAAGAATTGTATAAATAAATATAAATACGTGTTTTAATAGATTAAATTTTGTTACTTTTATAATGATAACTTACTTTTGACGAATTTAGTGTAAGTAAATAAAAATTGTAGTTAGACACTTCTTAATTATCGTGATGTAAGAAAAAAATGTGTATTAGAATTCACATACTTATGTTATTAAATACAATACTATGGAAGCTAAATGTTTTACTACTTCTAGACGCATTTGCACCACCTCGGGTTTAAACTGAGGTGGTTCTCGATTAACTACCACCAAAGGTAGAGAACTATTGAGAGTATTGGAAGAGTATTGCAAAAAAAAAACCACCAGTGGTAGCAACAATTTCCACGTGCCCCACAATTATTCCGTCCACTCCTAATCTCCATAATTCAATAACTGACTGGTACCAGTATCGTAAGAAGCTAAATGAAGATATTAACCTACATATAAGTCTAGAAAGTCTAAACGAAATCGAAGAATCAACAAACAACCTAATCAAATTACTGCAAGAGGCGGCGCAACAAGCCACTCCAAAAATAATTTCCCACCAGAAAGATGTCATAAATATCCCACTTGAAATTAAGAAACTAGAAGCAGAAAAGAGAAGAGAGAGAAACAATATGACAAAGAATTACGATAAAACTACATTTAATCGATTAAGTAACAGGCTCAAAACAAAAATAAAATCCTGGAATGAATTCAAGTCTTATAATACAAGCTTAAACCGATATGACAACTCTATTTGGAAACCTGTGAAATCTTCCCGCAAGCCAACATTAACAAATATCCCGATATATCAAAAACACCTACCGATGGGACAAAAGCGACAAAGAAAGGCGGACGTCTTGAACTATCTAAGAAGCTTTTCGTCCTCATAGTAATGACGCAGATGTAGAAATTGACCACTTCACTCTAAACACCATTACCACAAATGGAACCAGTACCACAAGTTACTCCTATAGGACTAAAACAGGAGATACACTACTTACACGCTCAAAAAGCACCCGGAATGAATCTCATTACTGCGAAAATCTGCAAGAAGTACCCAAAAAAGGACTCGTATTCCTTATATACCTATTTTATGCCATATTTCGAACACAATGTTGGCCTGAGCAACTAAAGGTAGCAGAAATATTTTTAGTCCCAAAAACGTTAAATCCTACCGACCCATTAGTTTTCTCTCAACAGTTACAAGACTCATTGAAAAATTATTGCTTAAAAGAATTGATCCTGACATTACACCTAACGACTGGATTCTCCATTATCAATTTGGCTTCCGAAGGGGTCATTCTACATCTCAGCAGTGCCACCAAGTAACACATTTCATTAATAAAGCCTTGGGAAATAAAGAATACTGGGCATCTTTATTACTGGGCGTAAGTCAGGCCTTCGATAAGGTCTGGCATCTTGGATTACTATATAAAGTAAAAAGATATTTGCCGATGAAATCGTACGCAACTAACCACAAATTTCGTGCAAGAATAAAACATAACGTCTCGTCAATACACCCCATCTATCCAACGGAGGTTTGTTAAAATTAAATTTATATTTCAAACCTTTATTTAACAAATCGATTTCTTCTTTGTTAAAAGTCTCAGAAGATTTGTTAATAACGATATTTTCGTTTGTGGTATTACCATTCTGCTTGTCTTGTTTGTTTGATCTACATAATTTTGACATTTTCTTCTGATGTATAAATCTTTTAGCAATAACTTTATGATCGATCAAAATTAACCATCAATTGTTCCAGCAGGAACATGGTGCGACAATGGGCAATAGCTTATCTCCGTTTATAGCCAATCTATGAATGGGTAAATTTGAGGCGGACTTAAAAAGCGATTTGCCTTATTTTCCTACAGTTTGGATTGGATACGTGGATGATGTGTTTGTCATCCTTAATACTAAAATTTGTAGTGTTGAGAACGTTGTAGAAACTTTAAATTCTAAATTTCCGACAATAAAATTTACCTATGAGATAGAGGCAAATGACAGTATCCCGTTCCTTGATACTCTGGTAACAAGAAATGGTAGTAAACTAAATATGGATATTTATCGTAAGGAAACTAGCACTAAAAGATTCATAACCAATGACTCAAAGCACTGTAGACAACATAAACTCGCGGCTTTTGTCTTCTTGGTTCATATATTGCTTAATTTTCCTGTTTCAGTTCAAAATTATAGTAAAGAATTGCGCACTATTAAAGGAATTGCTGCATACAATGGGATTTCAGATGAAGTAGTTAAGAATATAGTTAGGATATAGTTAAGAACGTAACTACATTAGGTAACGCTAGAGAACAAATAGAAACAAAGTATGTAAAGTTACCAAACTATCCTGCTTATACAAAAGATCTACCTAAAATCTTTTCCAAAATTAATTTGAAAACAGTCACTACTTCAGATAATAGCTTGCAAACTCTTTTAGGCAATCCAAAGGATAAAGCGAATAAGTAGATAGGTCGGGAATTTATAAGATTATTGTAAACATTGTGAACAAATGTATGTGGGAAACTAAACGACCTATCAAAATTCGCTTTAAAGAAACATTTAGCTCATATAAAATACAAACGTTGGGACAAGTCTGCCGTAGCCCTATATGTTTAATAAAAATCATCTAGTAGATGAGGTATCATTAATCAAACATGTTAGTAATCAACACGAACTTGATTGTAATGAAAGTTTAGAGATCTTCAAAACAAACAAATTCTAATAAACAATGATGATCAAGGACATTTAGGCTACCTGAACACATTAAACTTTCATAACTTTCACTTTCACTTTACAGATTAGCCACGAAGCGTTACCGCTGATGGTATATATGTCAGAAATTTTCTTTAGTCCGCCCTAGTCGACCACTGATGATGGTAGCGTGGCTATTGAAACGCGTTCGGTGTTTTTAATTTTCCGTGGTACGTGGTGTATTTTGATTGTTACAGATCCTGCCACAGTTCCAGTGTTCCAGATTTTCAACTTAAATGTTTTAAATTTACCAATAATTTATATTGGGGATAATCTTCATTACTACTTAATGGTCCTTTAACAACATTAGAATAGAAAACACTAAACAACGTATACACAAAACACACACAAACGCACGCACGCACGCACGCACGCACGCACGCACGACACACACACACACACACACATACACACCACACGCACACGCGCACGCGCACGCACACGCACACGCACACGCACGCACACGCACACACGCACACGCACACGCACACGCACACGCAAGCACACGCACGCGCACGCGACGCGCACGCGCACGCGCACATGCACCCGCACACTCACACGCACACGCAAGCGCACACGCACACGCACACACGCACACGCACACGCACAGCAGACGCACACGTACACGCACGACACACACACACACACACACACACACACACACACACACACACAATATACACACACACACACCACATCACACACACACGCACACAAACCATACACACACACACACACAACCACACACACACACACACACATACACACAACAACACACACGCACACGCACCACGCACGCACTCACACACGCACACACGCACGCACGCATACGCACGCACGCACGCACGCACCACCACCACACACACACACACACACACACACACACACACACACACACACACACACACACACCACACACACACACACACACACACACACACACACACACACGGACACACGACACACGGACACAGGACACACGGACACACGACACACACACACAGACAACACGGACACACAACACACGGACACACGACACACGGAACACGGACACACACGACACACGGACACACGGACAACACACAACACGGACACACGGACACACGGAACACGGACACACGGACACACGGACAACGGACACACGGCACACGGACACGGACACACGGACACACGACACACACACGGACACACGGACACACGCCCACGACACACGACACCATGACACACGACACCAACGCAACCACACGACACACGCACACACGCACACACGCAACCCACACGCACAACGCACACGCAACACGCACACGCACACACGCCACACGCACACGCACACACCACACACGCACACACGCACACACGCAACGCCACACGCACACGCACACGCACACGCGCACGCGGGCACGCGACACGCAGCACGCGCAGTCACGCTACGCACGCACACGCACACCGCACCGTCACGCAACGCCACGCCACGACAACGCAACGCAACACGCACACACGCACACGCAACACGCACACGCACAACGCAACACAACACGCAACGAACACGCAACACGCACACACGCACACACGCACACACGCACACACGCACACACGCACACACGCACACACGCACAACGCACACACGCACACACGCACACACGCACACAACCGCACACACGCACACACGCACACGCCAACGCACACGCCACACCGCACACGCGCACACGCCACACGCGCACACGCACACACGCACACGCACACCACCACACACGCACACACGCACACCACGCGCACACGCGCGCACGCGCCACGCCGACACCGCACACACGCACACGCGCACACGCCACACGCACACCGCACACGCGCCAGACCGCACACGCGCACACGCCACACGCCCGCACACGCCACACGCCAACGCGCACACGCGCAACGCACACACGCACAACGCACACACGCACACAACGCACACACGCACACACGCACACGCACACACGCCACACCACAACGCACCACACGCAACACACGCACACACGCACACACGCACACACGCGCACACGCACCACGCACGCCGCCCGCCACACGCACACACGCCACCACACGCACACACGCACACACGCCACACACGCACACACGCACACACGCACACACGCACACACGCACACGCCACACCACACGCACACGCGCACGCGCACGCCGCGCCCACACCGCACACACGCACCGCCACGCGCACACGCGCACACGCGCACACGCACACGCGCACACGCGCAGACGCGCACACGCACACCGCACACGCGCACACGCGCACACGCGCACACGCGCACACCGCGACACGCGCCCGCACACGCGCACACGCGCACACGCACACACGGCCACACGGACACACGCACACGACACACCACACGCACACACGCCACACGCACACACGCACACACGCACACACGCACACACGCCACACGCACACACGCACACACGCACACGCACACGCACACACGCACACACGCCACACCACACCGCACACCGCACCACACACGCACACACGCACACCGCACACCGCACACCGCACACGCGCACCGCGCACACCGCGCACACGCACACGCACACCGCACACACGCACACACGACACACGCACACACGCACACACCGCACACGCACACCGCACACCGCCAGCACACCGCACACACGCACACCGCACACCGCACACGCGCACACGCGCACACGCACACCGCACACACGCAGACCGCAACACGGCCACACGCGACACGCGCACACGCCACACGCCACACGACACACGCGCACACGCGCACACGCGCACACGCGCCACCACACGCCAAACACCGACACCGCACACACGCACACAGACACACGCAACGCACACGCACAACGCCCAACACACGCACACACGCAACGCACACACGACACACGCCAACACCAACACGCAGACACGCAGACACGCAACACGCAAAGGACCGCAGACACGCAGACACGCCAGGAACCGCAGACACCCAACACACACGCCACACGCACACGCCACACGGAACCCACACGGACACCGCACACACGCACACCGCACACGCCACGCACACGCACACACGCACACACGCACACCGCACACACGCACACACGCACACGCCCGCAACACGCACACGCGACACGCAGACCGACACGCAACACGCAGACACGCAACACGCAACACGCAACACGCAGACACGCGACACGCACACACGCAAACACGCACGCCACGCGCACACGCGCACACGCACACGCACACACGACCGCACACGCGCACACGCGCACACGCGACACGCGCACACGCACACCGCACACCGCACACACGCACACACGCACACACGCACACACGCACACACGCACACACGCACACACGCACACACGCACAACGCACACACGCCACACGCACACACGCACACGCCACACGCCACACGCGCACACCGCACCACGCACACGACCACGCACACCACACGCACCACGCACCACGCACCACGACGCACGCACGCCGCGCACACGCACACGACGCACACACGCACACACGCACACGCACACACGCACACACGCACACACGCCACACGACACGCACACACGCACACGCACAACGCCACACACGCACACACGCACACCAACACGCAAGACAACGCACACGCAAACGCAAGCACAACCAACACGCAACACGCAAGACACGAAACGACCAACCACGCACCACGCAACGCACCGCCGCCCACACGGCCCGCCACAGCCCACGCCGCACACCGACACGCACACCCAACCCACAGCCAACGCCACACGCCAGCCAACGACACACAACGCACACAGCACACACGCACACGCACACACGCCACACGCACACACGCACACGCACACGCCACACACGCACAACGCACACACACAACGCCAACGCACACACACGCACAACGCAAGCACACACGACACGCCCACCACCACGCACCAACGCACAGCACCACGCACCACGCACAACGCACACAGACACACCACCCACACCAACACCAACACCCACACACCACACACCACACACCACACCAACAGAAGCAACAGCCACACCAAAGCAAAACGAACACGAACACGCCACGCAAACGAAAAGCCAACCAAAACCAACCGCCCACCAAACGAACCGAAAGAACAAGACCCGACAGAACGACGCAGACGCAGCAAGCAAGTTCAAACTGTCAAACGCAAAAACACCAACACCAACACACACAACCACACAAACCACACATATTGAATGAGTTTGACACCACTAACAATCACTTCAAATGACGTCGTTCAATATCATTTCTCACAATAATTTTTCGCAAAATTGGCAAACAAAACCAAATTCTAGGGCACAAAGTAGACCAAATTACTAATTTGCCAAAACACGCATTTATCAATTTAACATCCAAACAAATATTTCAAAAACCGCATACGATTATATTCTTCAAAAACGAACGAAAATTTTAAGTAGTTACACACAACCCGAAAACTATGTACCAAAGGAAAAACCAAAAACCCCAAAACCCAAGCAAAAC
>JARFJB010001221.1:0-73317 GCA_036346205.1 Vesta saturnalis
TAAATTTCATATAGCCAATGAATTTAGAAATTATTAATATATTTTTTATTCAATTTAAATATATTTTGATAATCAAGATTAATTTTAAATTTGTATTTATATTATATAATCATTATTTAAAACATATGTTATATAAGGATATTTTAAGTCAATATTATTTTTATTTTTATTACATTCCTATCAAAAGTCTGTTAATATGAATAAAATATGTTATTATCCTTCTTATAAATCTACATAAATTCACCAAATGTTATAAATATATATATTTATATATATATATATATATATATGTATATATATATATATATATATATATATATATATATATATATATAATATATATATATATATATATTATAATATTTTATAACTTTTGAGACATACGTTATAGGAATATTAATTTTTTTTAGTCAATTGTAATTTGTGACACAATTCCCTAGTAAAAAAATCAGATTGTGAACCAGAATCGATCAATACTCGTGCCTCATGTTCATTATTGAATTGCCGTTGAAAGTAGTACTGTAGAATTACTGCTATGTAAACATTTGCAAAACGGTAACGTTGTGATTTGTTGACCTTGTATCAATATTATTTGATTGATTGCTACTTTCCGTACTGGGTTGTTCATTGTTAATTGAAGTTGAGACAAAAGTATTGTTTGACAATGAAAATGTATTTGGATGTAATAAGCTATTATCTTTTTTACCACATTTTGCGCAACCAGTGCGTCACATTTGCTTAAAGAATGTTAGAACATAATTTTAATCTGTAAATTTGATACGTTCTTGCACGAATTGACAGAGCTAGAAATTTCTCACAATAAAATATTACATGTGGTTCATTACAAAAGAAACACCTTATCTTGGAGTCTGATTGATTATTAATAACAGCTAAGGATTTTGATGCCAAATTTTTTTTTTTTTTTGATGAAAATATTTTATTTATGCTGCATTCTGCACGATTTTTTTTTCTTTGCTAATCCGCAATGTTTCTAGCAACTGGCATCTATCAGATAAAAATTTCAAAAATGTTTTTAAATTAGGGATTTCTTTGGTGATATTGGTAGATTCTTACGCTCTTTGTGTTACTGAATCCAATTTAGTAGTTATCAAATAAATTATTAATGTGTCCCAATGATCAACAGGCTAATTATAAGTTTAGAGAACGCGTAAATTTTAATTTAAATGATCTAGTAATTTTCTCAGAGCTGGTAAAGATTCCTTAGCCATAAACGGTATTTCAAATAATGTGCGAACATGACTGTGAATGATTAATTTGTTTGTCATTCTGAAACCGCTCAGTCAAAATATCCCAAGCTAATTTATAATTGTCTGAGGTAAGTTCGAGATTGCATAATAGCCACCGCATCACCCTTTAAACACGATTTTAAATAGTGAAACCGCTGAATATTGTTAATTTTGTTATTTGAATGTACTAATGAATTAAATGTTTCAAAAATCGGAAGCCATTACTCAAATTTACCTAAAAAAATAGGTAAATTAGTGACCGGTGTTTTAACAGTATTGTCTAATCCTGGTGTACTGCCTGATTGCGAATGTATACTATTAACATCTTAATATCAGAAGCATTAGTGACGATTTCAGAAAATGAATCCTCAAACGTATCTAATTCTTCTATATGCATGCCTATACCTTCAGTGTTATCAGTGTTTAATATTTGAAAATGAATGTCACTATAACTATCTAACAATGTCTTTATCGCAGTCAACCTACGTGGCAGTTGCTTTAATTTAGAATTATAGGTTGTTATACTATCAAAAAATGTTCTAAACCTAGTAAGAGTTGCCTTACTGATACCTCGTTTAGATTTTAATTTAGTTAATTCATCGTCTGCATTAGCTACTGCATGAATCATATCGATAAAATAGTTAAAAATAAATTTAAATGCAAAATATATTGAGAAAGTGGAGATAAATACAGCAATAAAACAAACAGAGACTTATCTGGAACTATTTTGACTGCTTCGCTATTAAGTAAACGTAAATGATCCCTTGATACAACCAAAATGCTACAGTTGTGAATTATTCCTTGCTAATGTGATTCTCTTCATCCGAATCGATTCTTGTTAATGATTCTTTTTGGATTAAAATGCTGAAAATCCGGCTCGAAGGACCTTAATTATGTAGTAAAAAACCTTATTTTTGAAATAATTAAATTGTATATATCTTTTCTGTTTATTTTAATTATATTCATTAGTAATTTTTTTATAAACATCAAAAAACAATTCTCTCGCTTTTTTTTTGTCAATTGGCAACTGAGTTTTTAGCATAATGTTATGCATTGTTCAAAATGCGACAGAATTATTGACTACGTAAGCGTGCGATACGTGTTTAATTATTAACCATCTCGTCGATTTGAGTATCTGCCAATATACTTACTCCATAATTTTCATTATCATAATGGTTACGTTCAAAGTTCGAAATTTGAGATTACGAGATAACGAACTATAAACTATTTTGGTGATAAATTAGGTATAATGCGGATATAGATGTAGTATTGGCATTTGTTACCACATTAAATTAAAAAATTAATGTTTTTATCTAAGTACCCGCGTTGTGTCATATCAATACTGAATCAGTGAGTGTAATACTTTTGTTGAATTACGATGCTTCAAACAGCAGCGAGAAAACTTAACCGCTACAAAACCTTATTTACGTCAAGAAAGTCACTAATAATGATCCAAGGTTCGTGAATTATCTTAAAATACTTGTTTTATATTATTGTTTTTCTGAAGCCCAATCGTCCACAATAGTTCCGCATACAATGCAGGTAATCACACGTGAAAGCCAAAATTGGTGGGATGCAAATGGAATCGTAGGAATTTTGCATAAGTACAATTCACTTATTTTTGGATATATGAAACATATGCTTCATGAAAGCCACTTAATAAAAAAACAAGATGGGGAATATGTAAGCTCTAAAAACTTTAGTGTTCTTGATGCAGGTTGTGGGGGTAAAATTCTTCAACCATAATACTAACTGTTACTATCTTATTACTTTAGGTGGAATTCTATCTGAAGCCTTTGCAAAATTAGGTTGTTCAGTTGTTGGAATTGATGTTAATGATGCAGTAATTAACATTGCAAAAGAACATCAAAAAACCAATCCGTCTTTAACAAATTTATCATACCATTTACAAACCATTGAAAATCATGCATTAAATAACGAAATGAAGTACGATGTAGTCATATTTAATTTTGTTTTACAACATGTTGTGGATCATAAAACATTATTGAAAAGTTGTATACAGGCACTTAAACCAGGAGGAATCTTTTTTGTTAGCTCTGCTAGCAAAACATTCACTGCATGGTTACGAATTGTGTTTTTTGATGAAATAATATACAAAGTTATGCCAAGCAAGTCCCATGATTGGAGAAATTTTATAACACCTAAAAATACAGAGAAAATTTTACAGCAGTGTAGGTAATTCTAAAAATTACGTTTTGGGTCGTTAACTTTGATTTTAGGTAACTGCACTGTAAAAGCTTGTAAGGGTTTACGTTTCGATAAGTCAACGTCTACAGCTAAATGGATTAACGATACAAAAGGGTTTTACTTAATTTATGCAATGAAAAATTAAAGACTGTTAATGTAATTACTGTACCATACCTTCGACCAACAGTAACTACCACTTCAAATTTGTGGTTTGTTTAACTACTAGTAATGCATTTATCTTGTGTAAAAAGTTAAAAGATTAGTAATAATTTACTTTCTAAAAATAACTAGTACCTACCTGTTTTTATCTTTATCCTCTTATTGCTGTCGGTACGAGCTGAATTAAGTGCTCTATGAGCGATTGTTAGTATCCTGTCTGAATTTTGCCTAAAATTTCTAAACCAGTTTTGTTGGGGTCGGGGCAAAATAAATTGCCTGGACGACCTAGAGCTAACTTATCATTTGGGTTGAATGCGGCACAAAAACTATATTCGATGCACTTATTCCGTTACAGACGTTAAAAAATGAAATTTCTCCACGACCAAGAGTTCTGTGAACCATGAGCATTAGCTAAATTTGGCCAAAAAAATATATTTATATACCAATTTCGTTACGTACGCGAAAAAGTGATTTCCTAGATGACTCCTGAGTATTTGTCCTTGACAAAATTAAATGACGTTGAATATTAGCTAAATTCAGTGATTTAAGAGTGTTGGTTAGCGTTTGGACAGCATCGTGTCCAAAATCTTGGGTTCATATACCAATTCGTCGTAAACGTGGAAGAATAGATTTCCTTGAAATTCTTTTTGTTTAATTCATTTTGAAGGCTTCTTACAAAACTTTCAGAAAGAAAACTGATCTATATTAGAATTATCTTTAAAAGATCTTTAGACTCTTTGACACAGATTTGTTTCGCAATGGTTCACAAAAGTGCATTTGCACGCACCCACATATACTCGCAGGTACACGAACGGCACGCACACATGCAGACACACACACACACACACACACACACACACACACACACACAAACCACAAACAGATGAGCTCATCTTGCAATACAATCTAAGCTGTAATGCATTTTGAAAAACTGTTAGTCAAATTCGAAGTATCTTGCAACATTGGCCGACACTTTAAAACAAATTCAGAAGAATAGTAACCTACAACGTCAGCGCGTGGTATAATTTAGTAGTGAAGTAACCACACCAACTGCCTAAGCATCCCAAACGGCCAAGCCAAAGAAATTAAACAAACTGGTTAACACGAAAACACCCAAATCCGGCCAACATAAGCGCGAACAACCAAACAAGGTAACATTTCAACATGAAAACACGTATATATCCAAATACCCAAGTAAACAAATCAAAAATCTTAGGTAAAACGACCCAGAAATAAACAAATAATGAATTAAGAAAATAAATAAAAAGCCATAAACATAAAAACACTCAAACATTAACAAACTAGCTAACAATACGTCCACAAACACCCAAACACCAACAAACTAGTAAAGAAACACATAAACGCAAAAACTTGTAAACACACAAATACAAGTCACAAGCATCTAACCATACACCAACATGTACGAAACAAGGAAACTGGGTAACACGCAAATACTCAAACACACCAAGCAAGAAAACAAACTACACATTGAGAAGATAGCCATCAATCAACAAAAAAAGCAAACACACAAAAATACTCCGTCCAAATGTGCATACGTTTCAGATTTGGCCTTGGAATTTTTAGTGATTACATACTAAGCACTGGCTTTTCCTGAAATTTCCCTGGCGATATGTAATAAGTATGAGTCAATTTAATGGTATTGCGCTGAAGAAGTATTATGCTATTAACGTGTTTCCAAGTACCTTTACCTGTTCTAAACCATAATATCGTATGTTCCATACGTCTTATAGGCATTAGGCGGAGAATATTTTATGGTACCAAAATACAGCATTGGATATCCAAAAGAAAGACAACTATAACATTACAAAACATAAAAGTGTAAGTAGGAACTGTTTTTTGTAAAATTTGTATGAATTTGTTACATTCATTAAATTGACTCTTAGTTTTGACTTATAAATTGCTAGAGCAACAGAATTTTGTACTTTTGGTTTTGCTGCTGGATTTCTTTTAATACAGGTATTCCTTTTAAATAAATTGATCTTCACGTAATAACTTGAGTGGTTTCATTAGAAAATTGTTGAGTATCATTTATTTTTACGTTACGTCTGACGACAACTGTGCTGTGATTGGTATAGTCGGTTGCTAGGTCAAAGTCAATGATTGCATTCTTAAAGTAAAACGTTGAGAATTTAAAAATTGAACTCATCGAATTGATTCGGATCTAAGGAAAATCTCATCTAATGATGAGATAATTACCCATACGATATGTTATAGGATCCTAGGATAAGAATTTCAAGCTAATGCACGCGCTTATACAGTATTTCTCTTACGAAGTTTATTTTGTATTTAGCCATAATGTATATTCTAACTATCTTGAAAACAGTCTGATAATTTTACTTGAACAAAACATTCTATTATGGTGAACTTTTGAATCGCAGCATGGTTTAGTCAACAGTGAACAAAAAAGATTTACTAATGTTTTGATACAGGTATTCCTTTTAAATAAATTGCTTTTTACGTAATAATTTGAGTGGTATAATTAGAAAATTGTTGAGTATCACTGATTTGTACTTTACGTTTGACGGCAACTGCGCTGTGGTTGGTAAAGTCGTTTGCTAGGTAAAAGTCAATGATTGCATTCTAAAAGCAAAACGTTGAGGGTTTTACAGTTTTTCTCTTACAAAGTTTATTTCGTTTTTAGCCATAATGTATGTTCTAATTATATTGAAGACCGTCTGATAATTTTACTTGAACAAAACATTCCATTGTGGGGAACTTTTGAACCGCAGCATGGTTTAGCCAACTGTGAACAAAAAAGATTCACTAATGTTTTTCGCTAGGTTACATGTTAAAAATTTCAGGGTGGTATTCTTCGGGGTGGCCTAGTTACGGATAGATTATGTGACCTGTTCTCTAGAGACTACAAATATTTTTAAAATTTAATTAATGGGGATCTAAAGAAAAATCTCATCTAAAGATAAGATAATTGCTCCATACTGTATTTTATAGGATCTTAGGATAAAAATTCCAAGATACGGGTTTTTTCTTAGTAAAGTTCCTTTGTTTTCATCCATTATCTATCTTTTACCTATCTTGACGACCGCTTGTAAATTTTACTTGAATAAAACATTCCATTATGGGGAACTTGACTAATATAATACTTAATAGTTTACTTAATTTCACATTAACTGTGGTCCAAGAATAGGAGAACCAACTAATTGATACCATCTGTTCGCAGGATATAGTTTGATAAGAGCTAAGTGGAACTTAGGCTGTTTGCATACTTCTTACCATTCAACATTGGGTCACCCGTGTACATATTCGTAAGTATGATGAATTATACTTTTACACCTAAAGGCAATATTTGCAATATCGCGTCATATTGACATCTACAGTTTTAAATGCGCTCTTTTGTTTTATTCTATGGATTACCTTACTCATACTTTTAGATTTTAGATACCAGATTAATATTTCACGCTACTGTGCTTAGTAAGATTTACTTATATGAGCTCCGGTTTGGTTTGGAGTTTACGAAGTGCTAGCTGTCGTTGGATTTACATTGGTAGTTCTACTTCAATGAGTTTAGTTATTCAATGTATTGGTCAAACAGTTTGGGGGTACTCTTAGTCAATTAATATGCATGAAATCATTACTCTCTTTAATACTGTTCAGACACCACTAGCTAACGTTGTCTTTTCTAGGAAAGTATTTAACCTTATTCTGTATCATTACGGAACTTTATGTTCTAGATGGTGTCCCTTTGGTCTTTCTTTTAGCTTCAACTTCGGCATTTCTGCTGTATTGAGCTTACCGGTGCCTTCCTAAACGTTATTTTACAGATTATATTTTAATGTATAACAGTGCAGTGTTTGCGTGACGCAATCTGGGGAATATCCTGTAGGCCGACGTTCGACATTTCGATTAGACAATTGTGACCGAAGGAAGGACGTTTTTTAATAAGGTTCATTGACCTTTGACATAGAACGTCTAGATCTACAATGTTGTTTATTTTTCTATCTGTGTTTTTTTGGTCCGTGCCCCGTGTTAACGTGTACTCTTATTGAAGATACGTGTTAATTCGCCACATATGGTTATTTTTAATGGCAATCCTCCACCACTTTTAAGCGGATGACGTTACAATTAAAATGGGTAGGGATAGGAGTGGGTGATGGTCACATGATCCGACCCGGCTCCACGTGGCCACACCCTCTTCCAGATGATTGGTCGTGCGCGCGAATACAGCCCCAGGCCGAACATTCTGATTGGTGGTAAACCACGCCCCCTTACAGCTGATTGGTCGTGCGTACGCGTATTGCCTCAGACAGCGCGATATGATTGGAGGACCTAAGGGCAGGCAATTTTTGTTTTGTTGTGGCGGGAAAACTTAAAATTTGAAATAGTATTCTAATAATGGGAGCCCGATTCCATCTGTAAGACAGCTATGGGACTCCGGAACTTGTTTTCTGGTCTTCGCCCCCTTGTTCGGCTCCCCTTGTTTACTATGGCGGGAAAACTAGAAATTTCAAATGAGCGGACCCGCATACTGTTTCTTAAAACAGCTATAGGGCTCCAGAACTTGCTCAAAGGTTTTCGCCCCTTGACCCGTCTTCGCCCTCTAGTTGGGCCCCCTGTTTATTATGGCGTGAAAACCTGAAATTTGAAATAGTATTCTAATAATGGGGACCCGATCCATTTCGTAAGACAGCTATGGGACTCCCGATATATATATATATATATATATATATATATATATATATATATATATATATATATATATATATATAACGAATTAATAATAATACATAGATACGGACGTGTGTTTTTTAAATTACACATTATTGCTATTTTTAAGATTACATAAAACCGTATCTCATGTATCAGCAGCAGCATCGTCACCCTACTTACCTGTTAGATGTAGAGTTATCTCCCCTTTTTTCTCTGACTTCTCGATGTCTGCGCTAACATCAACTTTTCCTCCGCTCTCAGTCATGCTTTCTTCCTCTTGTTCTGCGACTTCATCATCTTCAGGTGTTGTTATGCGTTAATAATTTACCTATCAGTTTTCAAAATGTCGAATATCTTCAGCTGCGGGTTCACAATACGGCAAATTCATTTATGTTATTGTAGATGAAACCCAGCTTGAAAGTTACCAACGCAAAAACCAAGGTACGTTTTATTTTATCCAATTTTCATCATTACATAACAATGTAGAATTACGATTTAAGGTAAGTATGTGTAGATCGAGTGAAGGTTTACAACAGCTTTAGACCAGTTGACTGAGATGAGATGGTGCTGACCAATGCTCGATTCAATAATAAATCATTTGAATTTTCATTTCGATATACATACAACCCTGCTGAACACTGTGATTGTGCAGCCAAAAAACCGTACAAAGCAATGCGCTTCTGATGGTGCGTTAAGGTTACACACACGCACGCACGCACACACACCACACGCACACGCACACGAACACGCGCACGCGCGCACACGCCACACACGCACACGACACACGCACGCACACGCACCACGCACACGCACACACGCACACGCACGCACACGCACACGCACACGCACACGCACACCCACACGCACACGCACACGCACACCCACACACAGATACACATACACACACACACACACACACACACACACAAAACACAAACAGATAAGCTCATGGTGAGCATCTTGCAATACAATCTAATCTAGGATGCATTTTCAAAAACTGTTAGTCAAATGCGAAATATCTCGCAACATTGGCCGATACTTTACAACAAGTGCAGAAGATTGTAACCTACGCCAGCTTGTGGTATAACTTAGCAATCAAGTAGACACATCAACTGCCTAAGCATCCCAAACCTCCAAGCCAAAGAACTGGTTCACACGAAAACCTCCAAATCTGGTCAACATAAGTGCAAATAAGCCGGTGAGGTAACATCCCAACACGCAAACACGTAAGTATCCAAACACAAACAAACAAATAAAAAAACTTAAGTACAACGACCCAGAAATAAACAAATAAATTAAAAAAAAAATAAACATGCAAACACTCAAAAATCAACAAAATAGCTAAAAATACGTCCACAAATAACCAAACACCAACAAACTAGTAATGAAACACATAAACGCAAAAACTTACAAACACACAAATACAAGTCACAAGCATCTAACCATACACCAACATGTACGAAACAAGCAAAATGGGTAACACGCAAATACACAAACACATCAAGCAAGAAAACAATCCACACAGTGAGAAGATAGTCGTCAATCAACAAAAAAAAAGCAAACAATCACAAAAATACTCCATTCGAATGGGAATTCATTTTGAATTTGGCCTTGGCACATTTAGTGATTACGTACAAAGTACGAGTCACTGGTTTTTCCTGGACTTTCTTTGGAGATATGTGGTAAGTATGAGTCACTTTAATGGTATTGCCATAAAGAAGTATGTGTCATTAACGTGTTTCCAAACACCTTTACCTGTTCTAAACTATACCAAATGTTCATATACGCCTTATAGGCATTAGACGGAGAATATTTTATGGTATCAAAATACAGAATTGGATCCGAAAGAAAGACAACTATATAATTACAAAATATGAATGTGTAAGTACGTGAAAAAACATTGTTAAGAATTAGAATCCAGTTTACGCACTTGAAAGAACTGTGTATAGTAATTTATAAAACTTTTTGTAAAATTTATGTGAATTTGTTACATTAATTAAATTGACTGTTAGTTTTGACTCATAAATTGCTAGAGCAATAGAATTTTGGACTTTTGGATTTGCTGCTGGATTTCTTTTAATACAGGTATTCCTTTTAAATAAAATTGCTTTTCACGTAATGACTTGACTAGTTTCATTAGCAAATTGTTGAAATTACTGATTTGTCCTTTAGGTTCGATAACTGCGCTGTGGTTGATAAAGTCGGTTGCTAGCTCAAATCAACGATTGCATTCTTAAAGTAAAACGTTCATAATTTTAAAATTTAACTCATCGAATTGATTCGGATCTAAAGAAAATCTCATCTAATGATGAGATAATTGCACCATATTATATTTTATAGGATCTTAGGATAAAATTTTTAAGATGTGGCACGCTCTTATACGGGTTTTCTCTTAGTCTGATAATTTTACTTGAATAAAACATTCTATTATGGGGAACTTTTGAATCGCAGAAATTTACTACCATTTTCCCGAAGATAACAATTTTAGGGAGAAATTATTCGGGCTGACCTGGTTTCGAATACATTATATAACCTGTTCTCTAACGGTTCCATACATACACTAATGAAGATGCTCACATAGTGTGGTGAAAATTACATTGGATAGATTTAAGCCATTATTTTTACTTAATTTCACACTTATTGTGGTCCGAGAAGAGGAGTACCAACTAATTGATACTATCTATTCGCAGGATACCGTTTGATAAGAGCTAAGTGGATCTTGGTTTTATATATCTTCTTTAATTCTTTATGCCAAAACACTTATTTCTGTATAGATATAGATTGTAATGTAATAATATGATTTGGATAAAATACTAGTTGCAAGTTTAACATGTTCAAATTTAATGGTTATTATCACAATTCAGAATAGTGCGAATTTAGCTCCGATAAATTTAAGCTTCCACTAGTAGTTAATTAAAGTTCATTTCACAGATACGCAGATACGCAGATACGCATAAACGCAGATACGCAGATACGCAGATACGCAGATACGCAGATACGCAGATACGCAGATACGCAGATACGCAGATATGCAGATACGCAGATACGCAGATACGCAGATACGCAAATACGCAGATACGGAGATACGTAGATACGCAGATATGCAGATACGCAGATACGCAGATACGCAGATACGCAGATGCAAATACGCAGATACGCAGATACGCAGATACGCAGATACGCAGATACGCAGATACGCAGATACGAAGATACGCAGATACGCATATACGCAGATACGCAGATACGCAGATACGCAGATACGCAGATACGCAGATACGCAGATACGCAGATACGCAGATACGCAGATACGCAGATACGCAGATACGCAGATACGCAGATACGCAGATACGCAGATACGCAGATACGCAGATACGCAGATACGCAGATACGCAGATGCGCAGATGCGCAGATGCACAGATACACAGATACACAGATGCACTGATGCACAGATGCACAGATACACAGATATATAGATACGAAGATGCGCAGATACGCAGATACGCAGATACGCAGATACGCAGATACGCAGATATGCAGATACGCAGATACGCAGATGCGCAGATTCGCAGATGCACAGACGCACAGATGCACAGATGCACAGAGACACAGATACAGAGATCAGACATATGTATATATATATATATATATATATATATATATATGTATATATATATATATATATATATATATATATATATATATATATATATATATGTCAAGAACGACAAAGTAAGTCCCCGAAACGTTGAGTATCATATATTTTCACGTTAATAAACAAGTTGCTCCGAGTAATGTCTTTATTGTATATATATATATATATATATATATATTGTATTTAAAATTAACTTTTGAAGTACATACAGTAAAAGACTAACTCGAGTGGGACTTGAACCCACGACCTCCACTTTGCTAGAGTGGGGCTCTTCCATCTGAGCTGTCGAGGAGGCAAGTCACAATCGATTCAAACTTGAATTATATGTACTTCCCTAGTTACGATGTATTATAAGTATTATACACAGAATGAAGGATCACAGTCAACTTTTTGTGAATGTCATGTGAGCCCGCAATTCGCTAAGGTTTCTCACATGATAACACGTGACTGATTATTAATTTTTATTTGCTGTATGCAACAGTAATAGATAATTATAATTAAGTATACGTCTTTTTCTAATCTAGAAAGCATAATTAGTAGCTGACTAAGACCCTTCGTATTTTTCTTCTTCGCCTCTTCATCTTCGTTGGCATCCTTACCTTCCCACTCCTTCAAATCTAGAGTGAACTCTTTTAGTTGTGCTGCACTTAACTTTTGTATTAAACACGTCAAACAATACCGACTCTTTAAATACTTTTCACATAATTTTACACCATTTTTATATTTCTTGGCAAGTGCGTGACATTCTTCTTCCGTATTAAAGCGTCCTAAACCATATACTGCCTTATGATCAGCATTAAATGCCAATTCCGTCAAATGTTGAAGTAAACGTTCCACGGCCGTACGTGCATATACAGCTTTGGTCCATGATTCAGCTGCGTAGCACATCCACATATTGAATAAATTTTATTTGCACATTACTATTTAAATACCTTAAACACTTCCACATCTACCCACTCTTCTAATTTCTATTTTTAAAACCTTGACTAACTTCAACACAGAAATTCCTATAATGTGGTCCAGGATCGTGGTCTAGTACATCTTCGCCCTTGATGATGAGCTTCTAATTTCTATTTTTAAATTTGACCTTGACGCGGTGAGCGTATAATTGCACGGTGGTCCATGATCACGCTTGGGATAGGATCGGGTAAGATCGGATAAGATCAAATACGATCGGATAAGTTCGCGTAAGATCGGATAAGTGCGGATAAGATCGGGTAATATCGGATAAGATGGGAATGCTTATTTTGCTATTTCCAAGAATTTGATCTTGAAAAACATTTAGCCAATAGCATTCATTCTTCATGTTTCCACGAACTGTTTAGATTTCTTAGAATTGCTCCTGCTGATACCCGCGCATGCGCAAAGCCAGTTATCAACTTCATTGATTCGGAATGCTTATTTCCAAGAATTTGACCTTGAAGAGTAAGATCGGATAAGGTCGGGGTACCTCTGCAGGTGATCACTGATTTCTAGGAATTGTAATAACTTCTACCTTCTACAAAAGTCATTGATTAGGAATGCTTATTTTGCTATTTCCGAGAATTTGACCTTGGGGAGCATTTAGTCAATACAAGAACCATTTAAGATTGATCTACCTTTTAGCATAGACAGCAATCTGTCTGAATTGTAATACAATAACCCTGCAGGTGAGGTGACCTTGAAAATCGTTGTAATACGTGATTTAACACATGACCTTGACTTGACCAAATTCAAAGAATTGATTGGTGAAAATTTCCCGCCAAAAGGGCGTGACCTTGAAAAATTTCAAAGGTTTACTCACACCTTCAATACACTTGACCTTGAAAACCAATCTAGTGACTTTTCTAGTGACTCTTTTCAAATCTAGTTACTTTATTATTGACAAAAGTAGGTTAGGGCGGGCCTAGCTGTACTTCTATTATTTTTGAAATTATCCTAAAAACATTTTTTTGCGAGAATATTTTACCAACTAGAAATTTGTAATCTAGTGCTAAACAATTAATTAAGAAAGATATGGTAGTAACAAATAATAATTATTACAATAAACCCTTCATGAAAATTCAACTTGCTTTATTTTATTTTCGCTTGCTTAAATATGCTTAAAAATACAACTCAGCCAGACGCTGGCACCCCGCCAGCGGTGGGGCAAGGGGGAGCAGAACTGGAGTGGAACGCAACTTTTTATACAGATTGTGCCTCTTTATATATTCCTTTACTCAATGATAATATCAATAATTTAAATGTCTACTACGAATTTAAAACCCGCTATTACATTCGATTATTAGATATATGGGGACCAGACGAGGTAGGCCCCGGGGATGAGAGCCCCACGGGGATTTTTCCGGTATCCCACCTGTCCAATCTGGCCCTGGCTGTGAGTGAAAACGTTATCACATTACGGATGATTTGTATACTCAGTGACATGGAAATTGCAACACCAAGAAGGGGTAGGAATATTTTGACCAAACTTGATAGAAATGTTTAACTACTAAAAGGTAGCAATTGATTAAAATTTCGTTCATTTGGATCAAGTGGTAATGGTTTATCTGACAGTTTGTTTTGTTTTTCGAACAATTTTGTCCGGTGTATATTGTGCGAGATTGTGTTCACTTCTTTATTGTTTTCACTTTGATTGAAGGGCGTGATCATGATTAGAGTGCGTCAACGTGGAAATTACCGGCAATTAAGCGAGTTCGACAGAGGTCTTATTGTTTTTTGCGCGAACGTGATTTTTCGTTTAGAGAAATCGGAAATCGCCTTAACCGGAACCAAACCACCATCATAAGTTGCTATCAGACATGGGACTTGGGAGAGTCAGGAACGCCTCAGAAGAGGAACCGGGGGGCGAAGAAGAACAAATGAGGTGTAGGACCGCCTCTTCAACGTATGGCAACAAGAGACCGATTCTCAAGCACCAGATCAATTGCCGATCAATGGTTAGCTAACGGAGGTCGCCCTGTAACCGTTCGAGCGGTTTACCGCACAATCATAGCTTTCGGCTTACAATCCTATCGGCCACATCTCGTGTTACCTCTAACGGCTGAACATCGACGGTAACGTTTGGAGTGGTGTAGGTTGCGACTGCACTGGAACCAAAAGTGGTATAGTGGTTGTTCACTGATGAATTCACATTCTGGTTGGGGATGCATGATGGCCGTATGAGGGTCAGAAAAAGACGTGCGGAACGTCGAAATGTTGAATTTTTTGTTGCGAGGCATGTGCACCAAACTGTGGGGATTATGGTATGGGGTGCTATAACTTATGGTAGTAGGTTTCGTTTGGTATTCATCCGAGGCAACATGAACGCCCAACGATATGTGGATGAGGTGGTAGAAGCCCATACTCTTCAATTTCTTCAGCAGTTGGAAAACCCACTTTTGCATCAGTATAATGCCCGTCCCCATATTGCAAGACGTTCTTTGGACCAATTTGTAGAGGATAATGTTAATCTCTTCCCATTTCTACCCAGATCTTCCGACCTTTTGCCCATCGAGCATGTTTGGGACATTATAGGGAGAAGATTGAGAATCTTGCAGCATCCTCCGCAGACGCTGCAAGCTCTGCAGCACGAATTACAACTTAGTTGGAACATACTACCTCAAAAGAACTTCGACCATCTGCTAGAATCCAACAGGGGGGGGGCAAGCCATTATTAATAAAAATTATGTTTATATTTAATTTTTTTTCTTTGAAGTTTTGATCAATTGCTACATTTTACATTTTAATAGTTAAACATTTCTGCCAAGTTTGGTCAAAAAATTCCGGCCTCTTCTTGGAGTTGCAATTTTCATGCCACTGAGTATACTATACCAATTTTCACGAGTCAGAGCAGTTGCGTCATAACTAACTTTGTTTCATTACCACCCTAAGAATCCGCCTATTATGCACGAGAGCATACAGAATTGATTTAGATTGGCAATTCTGTCTGGTGTTGTCAAGCATTTCTGACAATAAACATTTGACATAACACATATTTTAAATATCTTAAATTTTATTATTGTGATAAAATAAACATAACCCCTGAAGCTGAGACTTGACAGTTGTCAAACTGTTATTTTTCACAATCGGCGTTCTCTGACAGTATTAATATTAGTGACGTAACTGCTCTGACTCGTGAAAATTACTATATTACGTTATGTAGTAGGTGTCTGTAGGATAAATTCTTATTTCTGGATAATTAAATTGTATATATTTTTTCTGTTTATTTTAATTATATTCATTAATAGGTTTTTCATAAACGTCAAGAAACAATTCTCTCGCTTTTTTTTTCAATTGGCAACTGGGATTTTTAGTATAATATTATGTATTGTTCAAAAGGCGCAGGAATTATTGATTACGTAAGCATACGATACGTGCTTAATTATAAGCATATCTCACCCTTTGAAACAATAGTTTGAACACTTAAGATATTTATACATTAGTCCATCAATGGTAATAAACACTTTTGATTAACAGCTCAATTTACTTCTCCGGTACTCGTTTTGATTGATACAACTCGAATAATATTGTCCATACCGGGAAAAACGGAAACTATACATCCTAAACACCATCTTCACAGGTTGATTTTTGTCCTTTAAAAGCACCAATTGGCCGGGTTTTAAGTGTTCCATTTTATTAGTTTGCCCCTTATGTCTTTGTTAAAGCTGCGTTTTATAATCAATTGACCACCTCTTCCAGAAGCTTTGAACAACCTGGGTAAGTTTCTGATACGCACCAAGTCAGTATCTAGCTTTCATAATCAGTGAGGGTTCATGTACAGATGTAAGTGGAGATTCAATCAAAAAATGTCCAGGTGGAGATCTAATAGGTCACATTACATAATTGTTAAAGGGCGTGAGTTTAAACAAGCCTCTACTTGAGTTATAGTATTTAAACCACCAAAGATTAATTTTAAGTTTTTAGTTACTCTGTGCAAATGAGATTTAGCAGATTTAACTGCTGCCTCCCAAATCACTCCAAAACTGACAGATCTGGCAAGTATAAGTTGCCATGATATTGACTGCGATAAAGGATATTGTATAATTTCGACTTGAACATTATGTTGAGATATTTGAGAAACAAAATTTTTAAGCTAACGACTGGCAACGGTAAAGTTTGTGGCATTATCTGAGTACAATTTTACGGGCTTACCTCGTCTTGCAATAAATCGTTTCAAACAATTTAAAAAAGTACTAGTACTACGGTCATCTACTAATTCAAGGTGAACTACTTTACTACTAAAACACACAAACACGCAAAAAAAAATGTTGATAATTTTGGAATTACGCAACTTAATTGATTTGATCTGGAAAGGACAAACGTATTCTAAACCAGTGTGTAAGAAAGGACGTGATTCGTTCCTCAGGCAATGATCCCATTAGGGGTTGAAATGATTTTGGATTCGTTTGAAAACAAATTAAACATTTTCGCAAGATTCCTTTAATTAAATTTAATATGAGTTGCGCGGTATAATCTACCTACCATCTACTCTAAGATATTGTCTTGATCCAAAAGAGGATTTAAGGAAATTATTTTACTAGCTGCTTTGATGGGTGTTTTGCTTGAAAAATTTTTTATTTCTGAAGAAAATTCTTGGTGTTGAGCATATTTTATTAAATGTTTTAAAGCGTGATTTAATTCATTAACAATTAATGGCCCATAAAATTTGTCTTCATTTAAACAATTGTGCTTAAACCTTAGAATATAACAAACCATGCTGTAATTTAGTAAATGATGAATGATCTTCAATGAGTTTATCGAAAAGACTGATAATAATCGTGGTAAATGTTAAGGTCGATTTTTTAAATTCTGGAATTTCTTCTGGCGAGATTGTTATTCCATTGATTGATACTGGAGAATTCTTACATCTCAGAGACTCGATGAGACACAAACGTTCATTGCCTTTGTAACCTGTTTCATGAGATTGACTAATAAAACTGCACCACAAAGCTCAAGTTTAGGAAGAGTAATCCTTTTAATAGGTGCGACTCTGCTATTTGCACAGAGAAGTCTTATTTTATGAAAACTTGATGGATTGGTTGAGCGTACATAAACACAAGAACCATACCCCAGCTCTGATGAGTCAGTAAAGCCATGTAATTGTAAAGTAATTGATTGCGGTGTTAAAACTTGTCTTGGTATTTTTATTTGATTTAAAAGTGGAATTTGTTGATAAAATTTTAACCAACGAGAATGTAGATTAGCTGGAATAAACTGACCCTAATTTAAATTGAGTTTCCATATAAGTTAGAGCATTAATTTTGCATTCACCATACATGGTTCCACTAATCCCAGTGGATCGAATAGTTGTGATATGAAGGATAAAATAGTTCACTTGGTTACATGATGTGATCTTTCACGACAACTGGTTGTATATTGAAGTAGATCCTTGTTAGAGTCCCATAAAGGTCTTAAAGTTTTGTTAATATTGTCTGAAACCAAATACTAATGAATGTCATTATCAATACTTTCAAAAATGCCTCTTTGATTAGAAAGCCGTTTTCTTAGAATAAACCCAGATTTGATTAGTAATGATTGTAAATTACTTTTTATTTCGATTGCTTATAATCTAAATAAAATTGTATTGTGGTGAAGTAGGTTTAAGAAAATTTAAATGGCCAGTATAATAACAATAAACATAATAATAATAATAACAGAATGGTGATGTAATTTGTACATTGAGTAAACGCCAAATGTAATCTCTAAATACAAATTTTTAACAAATCGAATTACTAACCTTTCACCACTAATTATATGCCGTCTCGTCCCCAATCGGTTGATTAAATAGGGTGGGTTCTACTTTATTGACTTGTTAATACACCTGAAATGCGGCTTGTTTCTCACCTGCTTAATTATTTTCCCATCTCTTATTAATAAAAACAATTTATAATAAAATGCATGCTCGAGCGCCATGTTATCTTTGTCCAGGAATAACAAAACCCTAAATAATGAACAATAATAATTTTCTATAAATAACAAAAATTAACAATGTGCAATTAAGTTTATTTAACCAATATATGAATGGTTAAGGAGAGGTAAGAAAAGGTTTTAAAGCTAAGCTTAAAAAAATATAAAATTTACCACATAAATTCCTCAGTATAATGATTTTCTATAGACAGCTTCCTGTGTTTAATTATGGATGCGGAACGGTCAATCAGTATGAAAGCGTTTCTACATCTTCCTTTCGTATTCTTGTAACAACGCGATCTACTAGGTATTTGAAGGAATTTTCGTTCCACTAAACTTATTGTATTCTTGATGTTTTATTGTATTAAAATTGCATTTTAAGATGAAATTATTTGAATGAAGAGAAACTTGTGTAAATAAGTAACTTAAGAGCCAATTAAAATATATATAAATGATTAAAAAGGTGCGTACTTAAAAAATAAGTACGTAAAATAAAAGTACTTAATAAAAAAATAAAAGTGCATACTTGAAAAGTAAGTACTTAAAAAGTAAAAAGTGAAAAGTGCGTAAAATAAGTACGTAAAATAAAAGTGCCTGGAAAGAGCAAATACTTAAGCTTTAAAATATAAGGAATTGAAAAAACTTACCACCAAAATTCTGATGGCACCAAAAATAAAAATTAAGTAAAAACCATTATAACAATGACTTCTGCTTTAACATTCAGCAACAAGTGAAGTAAAAAATAGAGGCTTTCAGAAACGCTTCTGTAAATGCCCCCCCTCAAGAGGAGTCACGCCTTGCGCGAAATACAAAGATCGGAGTCCAATTTTTAAAAAGAAAGGGAACTATAACTATTTATATAATATTACACCCAAAATATATGTTCTATGAAAAGCAATTTAAGTTGCCTTTCTCAATTTTACATGTAAATAATTAAAAACTCCTCTAATTTTACGCCAAATAAATTAATGATCTTAGATTAACGTATTTTTTAATACAACCACAAAAAAAGGTTGTTACATGCTTCCTCGGTGGTGTTGACACCAGTAAGCAAGTCATCGACATAAAAATCTCTTTTAATGACATTGCTTTCTACGGGAAAATTGACTTCGTTTTCTAGTGCAACTTCCTGCAGGCATTTGATCGCCAAGTAAGAAGCACTTTCCGTTCCGTAGATCACAGTATTACGTCTGAATAACTTTATGTCTTTTGCAGGTTCTGATTTATGTCAGCTGATAATACAATATTATGCTTCCCGAATCACAATAAAATTAAAAATAAATTATCATGAAGCGCGGGACCGACCTTTATCTTGTCATTCAGAGATATACCTGATGTTGTCTTACATCATCCATCGAAAACGACTCTCAGTTTGGTGTTTAAAGTGTCCCTTTTCAAAACCCTGTGATGAGGTAAACTATATGTTTGATTTTGTTCTTTGTTTCATGAAACTTCATATGACCTAATATATGATACTCATCAATAAATTTCATATCCTGATCTTTAAATTTTTTATTATTTGATAATTTTTCCTCTAACTTCAAAAATCTGTTTAATGCCGTTTCATAGGAATCTCCAAGATTTTAAATGTTGCCCTATGTATCTTCGTTTACTATCCTTTTCTATGCATCTGTTAAACTTTTCTTCGCATTCTTGCTCTTCTCTACTTAACTTTCTTCTTTCATGTTCATACTTTTCTAATTCCCAAAAATGCTTTTGTATCTTGTATCGGTCGAATTACCCAAAACTGGACCAGAAACCATCCAACCTAGTTTTGTTTTTTGGATGATTGGTTGATTATTTCCCAGCTAATTTGACCAATACACAACAAATCATAAAAACGACCAACACCCAATAATATATCTACTTTAGCTGGTATGTTAACAATTTATCTGCGAGTATTATGTTGTTTGGCATACCTATATTGGACAAATTCATCTTTATTACTGGTAATTGTTGTGCAATGTTGTCAATTACTAAAAATGTTATTTGTATTTGGAAGCTATTAAAATTTGAGATAATGGTTGCTTTAGTCATTTCCTTGGAACTTGTGCTTTGATTTAGACCTGATAACGTATGTCTCAAAACTTTTGGCATACAATCATAATCCAATGGATGTAAAATACGCGAGAATAGTAAAATATTAGGTTCGTTTTGGAAACAAAAATTCTCTGAAAGTTTGTCTTCACTTTGCCAGTTCAGCTTTAGAAATCAGTACCAAAATGGCTTGCAAATTAGATCTTCGTTAACGTATTTATAGTATAGTTGGGCAAATGTCTAAGCATGAAATAGTTGGAATATTCGAATTTCAAAATATTTCCCGCGGAACTATTTATCGCATATTATCGGATTGTAAACAAGGTATACCAGGTATAAATCTACCAAGAAGTGGAAGACCCAGAACTTTTACCCAAGCCAGAGCAGACAGGTTAGTAAAAAGAGCAACAAATAGAGTTGAAATGTCGGTCAGGAAATTAGCAAGGGAGTATAGTACTTCTAAGGATACAGTTTGGAGCGAATTGGTTAGTAATTGTTAAGAATACCGAAAAAGATGAAAACGTCCAAAATATATGCCAAATCAGTGGTGATTGCAGTCTCAATTCTTATATTTTAAGTCTATGCTCACTTGGTTAAAAAAATACTTTTTACAAACTGGTCAAACCATATTGCCGCCCGCCTTGAAAAACATAAGTTTTTTCAACAATTAATTAATTATAGGCCGTTAAACTCCGTCCAATTAAAAAATGCCCTGGAGTTAACGCTGTAAGGTCCTCAGGATCACTGGATAAGGTCGACAGGGGACGGTTGACAAAATATAGTACTTAAATTTTTGTAAGTATAAGCGGTGTCCGATAGAACCCGTTTTAAATGGTCTTTGACACTTTTAATACCGGTTTCCCATAAAACTGGGAGAACGTGCCGTAATAAAATGCCAAACCACCCTATTGTTAGCTAAACTTTCAAATATATACTGAGTTAGTCTCCAAAAATTCGTATAATTTACATAATTCATTACTTGTTTACAACAAATTTGAACCGTTATCACTATAAACGTTTGCAGGCTTACCTTTTCTGCTTACAAACCTTTTAAAAGTTGTTAAAAACGCCTCTGTGCTGAGGCTAGATACTAATTCTAAATGCAACGCCTTCGTACACATGCATACAAATAAACAAACATAAACTTTGGTTATCTTACTGCCTCTTGATTTACGGGCCTTTATAAAGAACGGGCCCCCATAATCAATACCAACATTTAAAAAAGGATGATAAGTATTAATTCTAACCTCAGGAAGATTTCCATTATTTTTCTCGTATAGAATACAAAAGCAATTGATTACTAGCATGCAATAAACGATAATGTTCACGTCTTAAAATTAAATCAGTTAAAATATGTGATTTGGGTAAAAGTATAGGATGTTCTTTGTCAAAATTATAAGAAGAATATTTTATCCTTCCTTCTACTCTAATAAGATTATCTTTTATAAAAGGATTGAATGATATAATTTTACTTTTTTTATTCAAAGGCAAATTATTTCAGCGAACAAATTCTTCTTGTGCTTTACCAATAATAAAATTTAAAGCGTTTTCTAACTCTGTAGAATACAAAGGATCGATCTGTTTTTTAGAATAATTGTTAAGTGGTAAATCTTTTACCTTAAAAATGTTTTTACTCGTTTTTTTATGAATCTAAATACATATGCTAATATCCTTTGAATTTTAGAAATACTAGAAAATGTATTCAATAATTTGTTAACTATTGATTCTGATTGTTTAACCATTAAAGCAGTAACCGATTTTTGCTCTGGAATGTCTAAATCCACCGAAATTATATTATTTTAAGGACTCCAGTTGTTGTTTTTTAATAATTCTGACGTGGTACCTCTAGACAATAAGTCAACGGGATTTTAACTTGATTCTACATGGTACCAATTCTTGTAATTAGATAGAGTCTGAATCTCGCTCACCAGGTTTGCCACAAAGGTATTCCATCTGGAGGGTTCACCCTAGATCCAACACAATGCTATGGTTGAATCGTGTCCAAAAGATTTTCATAATAAAGTTAATTTCAAGGGATTTACATGCTTTATCTGCAAGATTCACTGCCAAAGTAGTGGCACATAGCTCTAATTTAAAAAGCTCTTTCACTACTATCTGCAAAACTATGTAATTCAACAGTCACATATCTCGAAATACAAACATGCCTAGGAACGATAAATTTATGTATAATAGGTAACTGTCTTAAAAAATTAGACCATTTATAACACAATTCAGTAGGTGCAGGTTCATCCCAATCAGATTTCAATCTCGAGAGGTCTTGAATAATGCACTTGGCAACAATAATAATAGGCCCAAGTGAACACAAAGGATCCAAAGTCTGACAAGTATTGGCCACATCGGGCCACAAGATTGGACATCGTTTAACGATAAACGCGAAGTAGACTTAGTGGATGCGTCAAATAGTACGCGACACTTATTTAGTTGTCAAAGATGAAGAATTTAACCACTGCATGATGCGGTAGAAAATAACCCGAATTACAACAATTTAAATCTACTTCTTTCATATGACCTGAAGTTTCATATTCTTTTATAATTTCAGAGTATTCCCTTTTCAGATATTTATCATTTTCTAGTCTTTTTCCTATATATTTAAATCGTTTTAAGGCTATACATCTGATACTTCCCAATTGACTTACAATTTCTTTTAATGGCATCTTAACAATAAATTTACCTGTCTCATCTCATTTAGTAGTTTGTAAGAAATGTTCTTCGCAGTATTTTTAATTTTTTGACAGCAATACTTTTTTATTTTCCACTTCTTCGATTTTCCAAAATTTAACAATGTGTTTTTCTAAGGAACTTTTTTGATTCATGCTTAAATGAGATATACCGAATAGTTGCTGTCAGATTGCGAATTCAAATATAAGTTTCCGGCAATAATCCAACCGAACTGACTACTTTGCATGATAGATATTTTTTTTCCAAGTGCTTTTTGTTGGATTCCTATAATATTCCAAAATACACCAGAACCCAATAACATATCAATACTCCCCTGTACATTATAATAAGGATCTGCCAATTCAAATTCAGAAATATTTAAAATTCTCTTATTAAAAGAAATAAGCGGTAGCTTATCGGTTATTTTAGGTAAAACTAAACAGTTAATGTTCATTATAACAAGACCCAATAGGCTGACTTGATTGTTAATATTAGACAAGGTTAGACCAACGCCTTTAATGACTTTACTGGGTATTAATTTAAGCAATCAAGCAACCTATCAAAAATAAAATCAACACCATTTTAAATCTTTATCAAACAAGTAGATAATAAAACCTGAGAAACATTGGTTGAACTGGTAACAGGACAGTTCGTATTATTCACAGAGCAGGACAATCCATTCACCGATGCTCCAACTCCTGGTGCTCCTTGAACTTGCAGAGATTGATCCTTATCTATGCGAAGCTTTTGCGATGCGAAAAACTCGCTGGCTTGTTCCGTAGGCATTTGCTGACTTACATTGAATGTAATATCATTGTGATTGTGATACAGTTTCTGAACGGAATCAAAACGGTTGTTCGCACACACAGGTGAGACATCTGTATTTAACGTGTTTGTGGAATTTTGTGAATCGTGGGTTTTTCAAGATGTAATAAAATATTATCGGACTTTTTACGTTTAATGCATCTCTGGAATCGACATTTCCAGAAAGGATGATAATATTTAAGACAATTTAAACACAATTTTAATCTTTTAATTAAAGATATTCTATTCGGTATAGAAAGTCTTAAAAAAGAGGAACACTCAGTACACATGTGATTTTTACCGCAATTTTTACAACCGAAGTCGTTGGTTTGTGATGTTAACTGTTCAGTGGCGTCGTAATTATTGCTAAAATTAGATTTTTTAGATTTCTGAAACCGTGGTTTACCATCGTTTTTTGTAAACTCTAGTTTTTCTAAAATTTCTTAACGATTTCTTAAAAATTTAGTTATATCGTCCCACTTAGGTAAATCACCTGCATACTCGGTGGTGGGCATGTATACTCCATGCCAGCCGGGGAGGTACCACCACCCTTACCATGGGCTCCTTAATATTGGGTCTCCGATTTTCTGAGCTCGGTAAGGGCTGCTGGTTACCTTTTCCTTCATCTTTAATCTATTCTCATACCTATTCTTCCTTCTCGCCCTCACTGTCTTCCTATCGGATTAAAAGTCCCAAATTAAAAAATAAGATGGCTGTGGTTTCTACGGTAATAAATGTCGGACGTAAAATCCTGCCCCATTCGGATGTCCGGGAGGGCAGGGCCCAAGCGACCACGGTCATAGAAAGTATCAACTTTCTGATTAACTACTGCAACATCCGCGGTATCAGGTCTAATTTTAATGCTATTCACCAACATCTTGAACAATTACAACCTGATATTTTGTTTCTATCTGAAACACGTCTCCACTGAAAGCTGCGAGTCACCCGACTTGCAATTTCCTCAATACCACTTTCACCCTAACTTTCGATATAAAGGAGGCGTATGTGCCTATATCAAAGACAGAATTGCTTGCAAGAGGGTTTCTTCCTTAGAAAATAAAAATTTGGACGTGATTTGGTTTAAACATTCTGGTCTTAATTTTGTAAAATTCTACTGTTGAATTTATTGGTCTCCTAATGACAGTAACTTTCAAGACTTCTTCGATTACCTTCGTATGAAAGTTGACTATCTCCTGTCTCAGTTTCCATCTTGCGATATCTCAATTGTAGGCGATTTCAATGTTTATAACTCTAATTGGCTTCAATTTTCATCTACTACAAATCCTGCTGGTCATAGTGCAGAAATATTTGCTGTTTCATGTGATCTCACACAAATGATTTCTGAACCCACAAGAGTCCCTGATAACCCTAACCATACTCCACATCTTCTAGATCTCTTTCTTACACCAAACCCTCTTGTTTATGAAACTTCCGTTCTTTCGCCTTTAGGTCTTTCCGACCATTGTCTAATAGAAATCATTTCTACTGTACCTAATTCCACTGTTGTTCGCAAAACCGATAGAACCTTGTGGTGTTTTAAGTCAGCTCGATGGAGTAATTTACGGGATTTCTTTGCACCCTTTCCATGGCGTGAACATTGTTTTAAGTCGTCCTCTTCTTCGGACATCGCTCTTTCAGTATCTGAAGTCATTCTCATGGGAATGGAGTTATACATTCCCAAAAAACAGTACCGTATAGGTCATTCATGTTCCCAACCCTGGTTCAATAAGGCTTGTGCTGATCTTTAACAAATAAATATTACATTAAATGGAAATCTAAAAATCGTTGGACAGTCATGCAGAATACGTTGGTGCTAGAAATATCTGCAAAAGTGTCATCACTAAAACTAAAAAGTTGTTCGAACAACGAAAATGCAATGGACTAGCTACATCTCCTTTAGGCAGTCGTAAATTTTGGTCTTTAGCTAAAGCCATTAGTAAAAACTTTGGAACATCTTCATTTCGCCCCCTGACATCTATTGACGGATCGGTAGTTGCTGGTTCTGTAGACAAAGCCAATGTTTTTGTGGATTTGTTTGCATCAAACTCGTGTCTCAATGATTCTGGAAAAGATGTGCCCCTAGTCAACTCTTCTTCATACGCTATGAAACCAATTCAATTAAAGCTAAAATGGCAAATTCAATCAACAAAGACATTCAACGTATTCTCGAATGGGGAAGGCATTCGCTACTGCATGGTGGAATAGATAAAAATAAATTTAAATGCAAAATATAATGAGAAAGTGGAAATAAATACAACAATAAAACAAACAGAGACTTATCTGTAACTATTTTGACTGCTTCGCTATTAAGTAAACGTAAATGATCCCTTGATAGAACCAAAATGCTACAGTTGTGAATTATTCCTTGCTAATGTGTTGTGATTCTCTTCATCCGAATCGATTCTTGTTAATGATTCTTTTGGGATTAAAATGCTGAAAATCTGGCTCGAAGAACCATAATTATGTAGCAAAAAACCTTATTTCTGAAATAATTAAGTTGTATATATCTTTTTCTGTTTATTTGAAATATATTCATTAATAAATTTTTTATAAACATCAAAAAACAATTCTCTCGCTTTTTTTTTAGTCAATTGGCAACTGAGTTTTTAGCATAATATTATGCATTGTTCAAAATGCGATAGAATTATTGGCTACGTAAGCGTACGATACGTGCTTATTTAATAACAATCTCGTCAATTTGAGTATCTGCCAACATACTTACTCCATAAGTTTCATTATCATAATTGTTACTTTCAAAGTTCGAAATTTGAGATTACGAATTAATGAACTATAAATTATTTTGCTGATAAATTAGGTATAATGCGGATATAGTTGTAGTATTGGCATTTGTTTGCACATTAAATTAAACAATTAATGTTTTTATCTAGGTACCCGCGATATATCATATCAATACCAAATCAGTGAGTGTAATACTTTTGTTGAATTACGATGCTTCAAACAGCAGCGAGAACACTTAACTGCTGCAAAACCTTATTTTCGTCAAGAAAACCACTAATAATGACCCAAGGTTCGTGAATTATCTTAAAATATTTGCTTTATATAATTGTTTTTATAAAGCCCAATCGTCCACAATAGTTCCGCATAAAATGCAGCTTTTCACACGTGAAAGTCAAAATTGGTGGGATACAAATGGAACCGTAGGAATTTTGCATAAGTACAATTCACTTATTTTTGGATATATGAAACATATACTTCATGAAAACCACTTAATAAAAAAACAAGATGGGGAATATGTAAGCTCTAAAAACTTTAGTGTTCTTGATGCAGGTTGTGGGGGTAAAATTCTTTAACCATAATACTCACTGTTACTATCTTATTACATTAGGTGGAATTCTATCTGAAGCCTTTGCAAAATTAGGATGTTCAGTAGTTGGAATTGATGTTAATGATGCAGTAATTGGCATTGCAAAAGAACATCAAAAAACCAATCCATCTTTAACAAATTTATCATATCATTTACAAACCATAGGAAATCATGCATTAAATAACGAAATGAAGTACGATGTAGTCATATTTAATTTTGTTTTACAACATGCTATGGATCATAAAACATTATTGAAAAGTTGTATACAGGCACTTAAACCAGGAGGAATCTTTTTTGTTAGCTCTGCTAGCAAAACATTCACTGCATGGTTACGAATTGTGTTTTTTGATGAAATAATATACAAAGTTATGCCAAGCAAGTCGCATGATTGGAGAACTTTTATAACACATAAAAATACAGAGAAAATTTTACAGCAATGTAGGTAATTCTAAAAATTACGTTTTAGGTCGTTAACTTTGATTTTAGGTAACTGCACTGTAAAAGCTTGTAAGGGTTTACGTTTCGATAAGTCAACGTCTACAGCTAAATGGATTAACGATACAAAAGGGTTTTACATAATTTATGCAATGAAAAATTAAAGACCGTTAATGTGATTACTGTATCGTACCTTGGGCCAACAGCGACTACAACTTCAAATTTTTGGTTTGTTTAACTTCTAGTAACGCATTTATCTTGTGTGAAAGGTTTAAAAATTAATAATAATTTTTTTTTTAAGTAACCAGTACCTGTTTTTATCTTTAACCTCTTATTTCTGTCGGAACGAGCTGAATTAAGTGCTCTATGAGCGATTGTTAGTATCCTGTCTGAATTTTGCCCAAAATTTCTAAACCAGTTTTGTTGGGGTCGGGGTAAAATAAATTGCCTCGACGACCTAGAGCTAACTTATTATTTGGGTTGAATGCGGCACAAAAACTATATTCGATGCACTTATTTCGTTACGGACGTAAAAAAATGAAACTTCACCACAACCAAGAGTTCTGTGAACCATGAGCATTAGCTAAATTTGACCAAAAACATATATTTATATACCAATTTCGTTACGTACGCGAAAAAGTGATTTCCTAGATGACTCCTGAGTATTTGTCCTTGACAAAATGAAATGACGTTTAATATTAGCTAAATTCAGTGACTTAAGAGTATTGGTCAGCATTTGGACAGCATTGTGTCCAAAATCTATGATCATATACCAATTCGTCGTAAACGTGGAAGAACAGATTTCCTTGAAATTCTTTTTGTTTAATTCATTTTTAAGGCTTCCTACAAAACTTTCAGAAAGAAAACTGATCTAAATTAGAATTATCTTTAAAAGATTTTTAGACTTTTTGACATAGAGTTGTTTTGCAGTTGTTCACTAAAGTGCATTTGCACGCACCCACATATACTCTTAGGTAAACGAACGACACGCACACATGCAGACACACACACCCACACACAAACCACAAACAGATGAGCTCATGTTGCAATACAATCTAAGCATTTTGAAAAACTGTTAGTCAAATGCGAAGTATCTCGCAACATTGGCCGATACATTAAAACAAATTCAGAAGAATTGTAACCTACAACGTCAGCGAGTGGTATAATTTAGCAGTCAAGTAACCACATCAACTGTCTAAGCATCCCAAACCGCCAAGCCACAGAAATTAAACAAACTGGTTAACACGAAAACACCCAAATCTGGCCAACATAAGTGCGAACAAGCAAACGAGGTATTATTCCAACATGAAAACACGTAAATATCCAAATACCCAAATAAACAAATCAACAAACTTATGTAAAACGACCCAGAAACAAACAAATAACAAATCAAGAAAACAAATAAAAAGCCATAAACATAAAAACACTCAAACATCAACAAACTAGCTAACAATATGTCCACAAACACCCAAACATCAACAAACTAGTAAAGAAACATATAAACGCAAAAACCTATAAACACACACATACAAGTCACAAGCATCTAACCATACACCAACATGTACGAAACAAGGAAACTGGGTAACACGCAAATACTCAAACACACCAAGTAAGAAAACAAACTACGCATTGAGAAGATAGTCGTCAATCAACAAAAAAAAGCAAGCAAAAACAAAAATACTCCATCCAAATGTGCGCACTGGTTTGTCTTGAAATTTCCTTGGGGTTATGTAATACGTATGAGTCAATTTAATGGTATTGCCCTAAGGAAGTATTGTGCTATTAACGTGTTTCCATGTACCTTTACCTGTTCTAAATCATAATATCATATGTTCCCATACGTCTTATAGGCATTAGGCGGAGAATATTTTATGGTACCAAAATACAGCATTGGGTATCCAAAAGAAAGACAATTATAAAATTACAAAACATAAAAGTGTAAGTAGGAACTGTTTGTAAAAGAAAATTTTTAAGAATCCGAACCAGTTTACGCATTTGAATGAACTATGTATAGTAATTGTAAGACTTTTGTAAAATTTGTGTGAATTTATTGCATTCATTAAATTGACTGTTAGTTTTCACTTATAAATTGCTAGAGCAATAGAATTTTGTACTTTTGGTTTTGCTGCTGGATTTCTTTTAATACAGGTATTCCTATTAAATAAGTTGCTTTTCACGTAATAACTTGAGTAGTTTCATTAGAAAATTGTTGAATATCACTTATTTGTACTTTACGTCTGACGACAACTGCGCTGTGGTTGGTAAAGTCGGTTGCTAGGTCAAAGTCAATGATTGCATTCTTCAAGTAAAACGTTGAGAATTTTAAAATTTAACTCATCGAATTGATTCGGATCTAAAGAAAATCTCATCTAATGATGAGATAATTACCACAAACTATATTTTATCGGATCTTAGGTTATAAAATTTCATGGAATAGCCTTATAGTCTTTCGTCTTATACAAGTTTTTGTTTTTAGTCTATATGTTCAATCATTGATTGTCTTCTTAATTTTACTTGAATAAAACATTCTATTATGGGAACTTTTGAATCGCAGAATGTTTTCTAATGTACGAAAGATTTACACTAATTTTATCGCTAGGTTAACAATTTCATGGGTTGGACCCTTTGGGTTTCTGTTAGGATACATTATATTGACCTGTTCAAGAGCTTACAAATTTTAAAACTTTAACTCATCGCATTATTGAATTCTAAAGTAAATCTCACCTAATGATCGAGATAATTGCACACATGAACTATATTTTATAGGATCTTAGGTTAAAATTTCAAGATGTGGTCGCTCTTATAGAGGTTTTATCTAGTCACTGATAATTTTACTTGAATAAAACATTCTATTAGGGAACATTTTGAATACGCAGCATTAATTGAATCTACATTTTCCCAAATACAATTTTAGATATTTTCATGGCTGGACTGGTCGAATACATTATATGACCTGTTCGTCTAACGGTTCATGCTTAGCTAATGAATATTACTTTGGATAAAATCATCATTGGAAGTTTAACATGAAATTTACTAATTTAGTCCGAGAAGATTACCAACTAATTTTAGAGACTATCTGGCGATACCGTTTGATAAGTCTAAGATCTGGTTTTAACAGTATCTTCTGTAATTTACTTGAAAATCATTATCTATAGTATAAATGAATGCATGATAATTTAATATTATTTTGGATAATTCAATACTACCGTGCAAGTTTACAACATTGATACTACATGTTCAGGGTATAACAGATTACAGAATAGTGGACGATTTAGCTCCATTAGTTTAAGTATCACTAGATAATAAACTTATTTCACAGATACAGATACTAGATACCAGAAAGATACACTATGATACAAATACAGATTAACGATACACAGATACACAGATATCCAGGTATTATACAGATACACAGATACACAGATTACTCCAGATATCACAGATACAAGATCACAGTATACACTAGATAAGTACACAGATACACAGATACACAGATACACAGATACACAGATACACAGATACACAGATACCAGATACACAGATACACAGATACAGATACACAGATACACAGATACACAGATACACAGATACACAGATACACAGATAACAGATACACAGATACACAGATACACAGATACACAGATACACAGATACACAGATACACAGATACACAGATACACAGATACACAGATACACAGATACACAGATACACAGATACACAGATACACAGATACACAGATACACAGATACACAGATATACAGATACACAGATACACAGATACACAGATACACAGATACACAGATACACAGATACACAGATACACAGATACACAGATACACAGATACACAGATACACAGATACACAGATACAAGATACCAGATACAGATACACAGATACACAGATACACAGATACAGATACAGATACACAGATACACAGATACATCAGATACACAGATACACAGATACAAGATACACAGATACAGATACACAGATACACAGATACACAGATACACAGATACACAGATACACAGATACACAGATACAGATACACAGATACACAGATACACAGATACACAGATACACAGATACCAGATACACAGATACACAGATACAGATACACAGATACACAGATACACAGATACACAGATACACAGATACACAGATACACAGATACACAGATACACAGATACACAGATACAAACAGATACACAGATACACAGATACACAGATACACAGATACACAGATACACAGATACACAGATACAGATACACAGATACACAGATACACAGATACACAGATACACAGATACACAGATACACAGATACACAGATACACAGATACAAGATACACAGATACACAGATACACAGATACAGATACACAGATACACAGATACAGATACAGATACACAGATACACAGATACACAGATACACAGATACACAGATACACAGATACACAGATACACAGATACACAGATACACGATACAAGATACACAGATACACAGATACACAGATATACACAGATACACAGATACTACAGATACACAGATACACAGATACACAGATACACAGATACAGATACAGATACAAGATACACAGATACACAGATACACAGATACACAGATACACAGATACACAGATACAGATACAGATAACAGATACAGATACACAGTTACAGAGATACACAGATACACAGATACACAGATACACAGATACACAGATACACAGATACAGATACACAGATACACAGATACATATAATACACAGATACACAGATGCACAGGTACACAGATACACAGATACGCAGATACACAGATACACAGATACACAGATACACAGATACACAGATACACAGATACACAGATACACAGATACACAGATACACAGATACACAGATACACTGGTACACAGATACACAGATCACAGATACAGATACACAGATACACAGATACACAGATACACAGATACACAGATACAGATACACAGATACACAGATACACAGATATCACAGATACACAGATACAGATACAGATACACAGATACACAGATACACAGATACACAGATACACAGATACACAGATACACAGATACAGATACACAGATACACAGATACACAGATACAGATCAGATACACAGATACACAGATACAGATACACAGATACACAGATACAGATACACATATACACAGATACACAGGTACACAGATACACAGATACACAGATACACAGATACACAGATACAGATACAGATAACAGATAACAGATACACAGATACACAGATACACAGATACAGAGATACACAGATACACAGATACACAGATACACAGATACACAGATACACAGATACACAGATACACAGATACACAGATATAGTTACACAGATGCACAGATACACAGAAACACAGACACACAGATACAGAGATAGACACTTAATAATATCTGCATTATCATGAACAACACTCATTTTTGCTGTAGTAGTTGATCAAGCCTCTTTTTTCTCTCTTCCACGCATAACTCTTTTGCTTTAATTTCTCCTCGTACTACTTTCGTCGCAAGCAAACCTTTTATTATAAACCGGCATCCTTGAGACCGCATAAGGTAAGCTAAGACTGGATAAAGTCGAATCAGAACGTATAGTAGGTCAAAAATCTAGTGACGGGTAGTGTTTATAACAATTAATAGTTGATGTGCATAGAGATGCCTGACATATCCGCTTGTCTAGATCTCGGCCCACGAATACAAAAAAAAGAACGGATATGATCGGGCAAGATCGGATAAGATCGTCTAAGATGGGATTAGATCGAGTAAGATAGGATAAGTTTCGATAAGGTCGGATAAGGATCGGATGAGATCTGATAAGATCGGATGATATCGGATAAGATTTGGTAAGATCGGAGAGATCAGATAAGATCGGATAAGGTCGGATAAGATAGGATAAGGTCGGATAAGATAGGAATGCTTATTTTACTAGTTCCAAGAGTGAAATTCGTATTCTGTGGGTCAGAACTGAACCTCCTCATCTGGAAGCTGGCTTGGTCACCCACATATAGGATCCAGCGTCCGGTTAGCTGAATAATCTGGGAAACGGATATCTGTATTTGGGAAACATATACCTGTATATGGGGGAACGGCTACCTGTATTTGGGGAACGGATCCAGTTCTTGGGCAAACTACCTCGTCCAGATCCTGGTTAGGACAGTAGTATTATATAGTAGCTACTTATACGTATAATATAAACCTAATGACTAACCACCTACACGTTTACCTATCTTTTTTCGGTTTCAATAAACTGATTCGATTTCTACGGATTATTTATATATATATATATATATATATATATATATATATATAAATATGGTATCGGGATGCGGTCTAGTTAAAAATGAAAATAACTCTTTATTTAATTCAAGCTTTCGAAATAATTTATTTCTTCATCAGGAATCTGTGATGAACATAAGTGAGAATTAATCTATTAACATCATAAAGACTACTTACTAAATGCGAGAATTATAAACTAACTAACATTATTGTACAGAATAGTTGATTACAATTTAAAATCACTACTTGAAAAAAAGACAGTTATTGAAGTCTTTCAAAATTATAAAAATTGACATGTATTAAGTATACCTACTGCGTTACAAACTAAAATTCTTAGAAGATATGATTTATGAAACCTGTTGTACTGAATCAATTCAAATTAGTACTCAGAATATATGAATAGATGTTGCTGAGATTATCTAGATCAGTTTTGTAATTTAAAGTATCTTGACTACTGAAAATGTGAGTCATTTCAAGGAAAACTCTGCTTCTATAATTAATTTCTGTGTCTAAAATTTTAACGTTAGGAAAATTTGGAATGTGATTGGTGTTTTTACTATGTTTTGCTAAAGCACAAGAATTTTTTATTTAGTAAATGCTATACACTAGATAAGCAGGACGATAATACAATATCTCCATTAGTGTTATGAGAATTAATATTATACTAGGCATTTATAACATCTTCAATGTCTACAAATATCATCATCATTACTACCATAGAATTCCTGTGCACGAAAACGACGGTAGTCATCAACTTGTCGTATAAAATTTTCATAGAAACATGCCAGATTGTAAGATTCAAGAAATTCCAATCTATAGCTTATTATATCCTTTAAATTGAATAGTTCCTCTCCATCATGAGCATTGAATGTGCAAGAGCAGCGGTTTTCAACATTCTATCATATTCTTTAATCAATTCCCAATTGTAATAAATACCAAGATTGCTGGATAGAGATTCATAATGCTGATCATAGCTTATATCTTCTTCTTCGTGTACACTTCACCAATCGATTTTGTTTTCAATTTCTTGGGATTGGAAAAATTGTAATTCTACATACACCCCATACGCACTACTGGTTCAAGGTTGAGGTGTGTACTGTATCCAATTTCAATATGTTTCGCATGATGAGTATCGTTCGATAGTTTATAATAAACACAATCGATTAAGTATTCATTAGCTGCTTGTTTATACACTTCATCTTTATCTAGAAAAGATGATGATCGGTCAGTGTTAGGAGAAGAATAACCTTCATCGTGTTTCTGTTTACTACCATCCCTATTTTGACAACACCAACTGCACAAATTACTACAACTATGTAGGGTATTCATATATAACTTCTGAGTTTTAATCGTTCCAGAAATGATTCTATTGCTGCTTGAATGACTTTACTTGCTCACAATTGCACTACGATTGAATACTATGTAGGGAATGATTCTAGTTAAAGCAATGGGTGGGGTAGGGCACTATTAAAAACAGAATGTTATGTTTCTTGTTTTTCACCCAAACTACTTAGGAACATATCCTCCGTGTTTAGCAACGTTTTAAATTCCTCCATTCCAGTTTCTTGTATGAAATACTCATAAAAGCGTTGAGGTAATACGCATTTAAAATCGTCCGTTTCCATCACTATACGTACACAGATACACAGATACAGATACAAGATACAAGATACACAGATACAGATACAAGATACACAGATACAAGATACACAGATACACAGATAAATAAGTTACACAGATGCACAGATACACAGAAACACAGACACAAGATACAGAGATAGACACTTAATAATATCTGCATTATCATGAACAACACTCATTTTTGCTGTAGTAAAATTCTTTTTCTCTTCCACGCATAACTCTTTGCTTTAATTTCCCGTACTACTTTCGTCGCAAGCAAACCTTTTATTATAAACCGGCATCCTTGAGACCGCATAAGGTAAGCTAAGACTGGATAAAGTCGAATCAGAACGTATAGTAGGTCAAAAATCTAGTGACGGGTAGTGTTTATAACAATTAATAGTTGATGTGCATAGAGATGCCTGACATATCCGCTTGTAGATCTCGGCCCACGAATACAAAAAAGAACGGATATGATCGGGCAAGATCGGATAAGATCGTCTAAGATGGGATTAGATCGAGTAAGATAGGATAAGTTTCGATAAGGTCGGATAAGGATCGGATGAGATCTGATAAGATCGGATGATATCGGATAAGATTTGGTAAGATCGGAGAGATCAGATAAGATCGGATAAGGTCGGATAAGATAGGATAAGGTCGGATAAGATAGGAATGCTTATTTTACTAGTTCCAAGAGTGAAATTCGTATTCTGTGGGTCAGAACTGAACCTCCTCATCTGGAAGCTGGCTTGGTCACCCAATAGGATCCAGCGTCCGGTTAGCTGAATAATCTGGGAAACGGATATCTGTATTTGGGAAACATATACCTGTATATGGGGAACGGCTACCTGTATTTGGGGAACGGATCCAGTTCTTGGGCAAACTACCTCGTCCAGATCCTGGTTAGGACAGTAGTATTATAAGTAGCTACTTATACGTATAATATAAACCTAATGACTAACCACCTACACGTTTACCTATCTTTTCGGTTTCAATAAACTGATTCGATTTCTACGGATTATTTATATATATATATATATATATATATATATATATATATATATATATATATATATATAAATATGGTATCGGGATGCGGTCTAGTTAAAAATGAAAATAACTCTTTATTTAATTCAAGCTTTAAATAATTTATTTCTTCATCAGGAATCTGTGATGAACATAATGAGAATTAATCTATTAACATCATAAAGACTACTTACTAAATGCGAGAATTATAAACTAACTAACATTATTGTACAGAATAGTTGATTACAATTTAAAATCACTACTTGAAAAAAAGACAGTTATTGAAGTCTTTCAAAATTATAAAAATTGACATGTATTAAGTATACCTACTGCGTTACAAACTAAAATTCTTAGAAGATATGATTTATGAAACCTGTTGTACTGAATCAATTCAAATTAGTACTCAGAATATATGAATAGATGTTGCTGAGATTATCTAGATCAGTTTTGTAATTTAAAGTATCTTGACTACTGAAAATGTGAGTCATTTCAAGGAAAACTCTGCTTCTATAATTAATTTCTGTGTCTAAAATTTTAACGTTAGGAAAATTTGGAATGTGATTGGTGTTTTACTATTTTGCTAAAGCACAAGAATTTTTATTTAGTAAATGCTATACACTAGATAAGCAGGACGATAATACAATATCTCCATTAGTGTTATGAGAATTAATATTATACTAGGCATTTATAACATCTTCAATGTCTACAAATATCATCATTACTACCATAGAATTCCGGCACGAAAACGACGGTAGTCATCAACTTGTCGTATAAAATTTTCATAGAAACATGCCAGATTGTAAGATTCAAGAAATTCCAATCTATAGCTTATTATATCCTTTAAATTGAATAGGTCCTCTCCATCATGAGCATTGAATGTGCAAGAGCAGCGGTTTTCAACATTCTATCATATTCTTTAATCAATTCCCAATTGTAATAAATACCAAGATTGCTGGATAGAGATTCATAATGCTGATCATAGCTTATATCTTCTTCTTGTCACTTCACCAATCGATTTTGTTTTCAATTTCTTGGGATTGGAAAATTGTAATTTACAACCCCATACGCACTACTGGTTCAAGGTTGAGGTGTACTGTATCCAATTTCAATATGTTTCGCATGATGAGTATCGTTCGATAGTTTATAATAAACACAATCGATTAAGTATTCATTAGCTGCTTGTTTATACACTTCATCTTTATCTAGAAAAGATGATGATCGGTCAGTGTTAGGAGAAGAATAACCTTCATCGTGTTTCTGTTTACTACCATCCCTATTTTGACAACACCAACTGCACAAATTACTACAACTATGTAGGGTATTCATATATAACTTCTGAGTTTTAATCGTTCCAGAAATGATTCTATTGCTGCTTGAATGACTTTACTTGCTCACAATTGCACTACGATTGAATACTATGTAGGGAATGATTCTAGTTAAAGCAATGGGTGGGGTAGGGCACTATTAAAAACAGAATGTTATGTTTCTTGTTTTTCACCCAAACTACTTAGGAACATATCCTCCGTGTTTAGCAACGTTTTAAATTCCTCCATTCCAGTTTCTTGTATGAAATACTCATAAAAGCGTTGAGGTAATACGCATTTAAAATCGTCCGTTTCCATCACTATACGTTCACCGTACTTAGTATAAAGTACTGACACATTTATCACATTATACTTTTTCGTTAGCTCAAGGTCCCACACATGTTTAGAGGGTTTGCAGTAGGTGCTTAGGTTTAACACTTCTAACTCCATATTTGCTAACTGACTGATCTCAACACACAGCTCGCTGCAGTTTATATAAGTTGAAAATTGTTTAGATGTCTAAGAATTGTAATGTGATACACACAAGCTTTAGATTTTTTCAACTTTGAATCAACCACATAGAGATTCGAGCCGGCGCACTCTCTTACAAAGGCACTCTCTTTCTCTCTCTCTCACACTTACTACTAACTGATTTGATCTTCACTGCAAAATTCATACACTTTGATGTAGTATCCTCATAGCTATATTTACGACCTTGACTCAACTGCATAGAGCACTCTCTTTCTCTCACTCTCTCTCTCATCAAAGATATTGTTCAAGATACAAATCTACGTCTCTTTAAATTATATGCAAAACAATACATGCACAACAACAACAACAACAATTAAAGTCTTTATTTTTTTAATTACACGTCTTCTTCTAATCGAGAAAACATAATTAGTAGCTGACTAAGACCCTTCGTATTCTTCTTCATCGCGTCTTCATCTTCATTGGTATCCCCACCTTCCCATTCCTTTAAATCTAGAGTGAACTGTTCTAGTTGTGCTGCACTTAACTTTTGTATTAAAAATGTCAAACAATATCGACCCTTTAAATACTTTTCACATAATTTTACACCATTTTCATATTTATTGGCAAGTGCGTGACATTCTTCTTCCGCACTATAGCGTCCTAAACCATATACTGCATCATCATCAGCATCAAATACCAAAGCCGTCAAAAGTTGAAGGAAACATTCCACGGCCGTACGTGCATCTACAGCTTTGGTTCATGATTCAGCTGCGTAGCACATCCACATATTGAATCAATTTTATTTGCACATTACTACTTAAACACCTTAAACACTTCCACATCTACCCACTCCTTGCTGATGACCTTCTAATTTCTATTTTTAAAACCTTGAATAACTTCAACACAGAAATTCCTATAATGCGGTTCAAGATCGTGGTCTAGTACATCTTCGCCCTTGATGATAAGCTTCTAATTTCTATTTTTAAATTTGACCTTGAAGCGGTGAGCGTATAATTGCACGATGGTCTATGATCACCCTTGGGATAGGATCGGTTAAAATCGGATAAGATCAAATACGATCGGATAAGATCGGATAAGTTCGGGTAAGATCGGATAAGTGCGGATAAGATCGGGTAAGATAGGATAAGATAGGAATGCTTATTTTGATATTTCAAAGAATTTGATCTTGAAGAACATTTAGCCAATAGCATTCATTCTTCATGTTTCCACGAACTGTTTAGATTCCTTAGAATTGCACCTGCTGATACCCGCGCATGCGCAAAACCAGTGATCAACTTCATTGATTAGGAATACTTATTTCCAAGAATTTGACCTTGAAGAGTAAGATCGGATAAGGTCTGGGTACCTCTGCAGGTGACCGCTGATTTCTAGGAATTGTAATAACTTCCAACTTCTACAAGTCATTGATTAGGAATGCTTATTTTGCTATTTCCGAGAATTTGACCTTGGGGAGCATTGAGTCAGTACAAGAACCATTTAAGCTTGATCTACCTTTTAGCATAGACAGAAATCTGTCTGAACTGTAATACGATACCCTTGCAGGTGAGGTGACTTTGACCCTGATTTAACACATGGCCTTAACTTGACCAAATTCTAAGAATTGATTGGTGAAAATTTCCCGCCAAAAGGGCGTGAACTTGACAAATTTCAAAGAATTACTCACACCTTCAATACACTTGACATTGAAAACCAATCTAGTGACTTTTCTAGTCACTTTTTTCAAATCTAGTTACTTTACTATGGACAAAAGTGGGTTAGGACGGGCCTAGCTGTACTTCTATTATTTTTGAGATTATACTAAAAACATTGTTTTGCGAGAATATTTTACCAACCAGAAATTTGTAATCTAGTGCTAAACAGTTAATTAAAAAAATATGGTAGTAACAAATAATAATTATTATAATAAACCCTTTATGAAAATTCAACTTGTTTCATTTCATTTTATAGGCATCAATTCGCTTACTTAAATATGCTTAAAAATACAACTCAGCCAGACGTTGGCACCCCGCCGCGGTGGGGCAAGTGGGAGCAGAACTGGAGTGGAACACAACTTTCTATACAGAGTGTGCCTCTTTATATATTCCTTTACTCAATAATTTAAATGTCTACTACGAATTTAAAACCCGCTACTACATTCGATTATTAGATATATAGGGAACATACGAGGTAGGCCCCGCGGATGAGAGCCCCGCGGGGATTTCCCTGGTATCCCACCTGTCCAATCTGGCCCTGGCTGTGAGTGAAAACGTTATCGCATTACGGATGCTTTGTATACCCAGTACATGGAAATTGCAACACCAAGAAGGGGTGGGAATCTTTTGAGCGAACTTGACAGAAATGTTTAACTACTAAAAGGTAGCAATTGATTAAAATTTCGTTCATATGGATCAAGTGGTAATGGCTTATCTGACAGTTCGTTTAGTTTTTTCGGACAATTTTGTCCGGTGTATATTGTGCCAGATTGTGTTCACTTCTCTATTGTTTTCGCTTGTGATTGTTTGATTCAAGAGTGTCATCATGACTAGAGTGCGTCAACGTGGAAATTACCGCCAATTAAGCGAGTTCGACAGAGGTCGTATTGTTGGTTTGCACGAAGGTGGTTTCTCGTTTAGAGAAATCACAAATCGCCTTAACCGTAACCAAACCACCATCATGAGTTGCAATCAGGCATGGACTTGGGAGAGTCAGGAACGCCGCAGAAGAGGAACCGGGGGGCGAAGAAGAACAAATGAGGTGCAGGACCGCCTTCTTCAACGTATCGCAACAAGAGACCGATTCTCAAGTACCAAATCAATTTCCGATCAATGGTTAGCTAACGGAGGTCCCCCAGAACCCTTCGAACGGTTTACCGCACAATCACAGCTTTCGGCTTACAATCCTATCGGCCACATCTTGTGTTACCACTAACGACTCAACATCGACGGCAACGTTTGGAGTGGTGTAGGTTGCGACTGCACTGGAACCAAAAGTGGTATAGTGTTGTTCACTGATGAATGCACATTCTGTTTGGGGATGTATGATGGCCGTATGAGGGTCAGACGAAGACGTGCGGAACGTCGAAATGTTGAATTTTCTGTTGCGAGGCATGTGCACCAAACTGTAGGGATTATGGTATGGGGTACTATAACTTATGGCAGTAGGTTTCGTTTGGTATTCATCCGAGGCAACATGAACGCCCAACTATATGTGGACGAGGTGGTAGAACCCCATATTATTCCATTTCTTCAGCAGTTGGAAAACCTACTTTTGCATTAGTATAATGCCCGTCCCCATATTGCAAGACGTTCTTTTGATCAAGTTCGAGAGGATCTTCCAGATCTCCCGACCTTTAGCCCATCGAGCAAGTTTGGGACATTATAGGGAGATTGAGAATCATGCATTATCCTCCGCAGACGATGCAAGCTCTACAGCACGAATTACTGCTTAGTTGGAACATACTACCTCAAAAGGACTTCGACCATCTGCTAGAATCCAACAAAGGGGGGGCAAGCCATTATTAATAAAAATTATGTTTATATTTAATTCTTTTTCTTTGAAGTTTGATCAATTGCTACATTTTACATTTTAATAGTTAAACGTTTCTGCCAAGTTTGGTCAAAAAATTCCGGCCCCTGCTTGGTGTTGTAATTTACATGCCACTGAGTATACTATACCAATTTTCACGAGTCAGACCAGTTGCGTCATAACTAACTCTGTTTCATTACCAACTTTAGAATCCGCCTATTATGCACGAGAGGATACAAATAGAATTGATTTAGACTGGCAATTCTGTCTGGTGTTGTCAAGCATTTCTGACATTAAACATTTGACATAACATATATTTTAAATTTCTTAAATTTTATTATTGTGATAAAATAAACATAACCCCTGAAGCTGAGACTTGACAGTTGTCAAACTGTTATTTTTCACAATCTGACAACATCGGCGTTCTCTGACAGTATTAATATTAGTGACGTAACTGCTCTGACTCGTGAAAATTACCATATTACGTTATGTAGTAGGTGTCTGTAGGATAAATCCTTATTTCTGGATAATTAAATTGTATACACTGTGTCCGTAAAGTATGGAACAAATTAATTTTTAGCTAAACAGACCAGTTTAAGAAATAATCCTGAAACACGACGATTTTTGATTTTAATTTACCGTATTTTAAAATAATAATCTAATATACAGGGTGAATTACTTTCAAGTAATGACGTCACCGCCATTTTTTTTTAAATGGAACACCCCCATTTTGTTTCAATTTTCGGATTACTCTAGCTGAGCTGATTCCAAAAATGTATCACATGTTGATTCCAATTGGTACAGGGTGGACAAAAATACAATAGGTTTGTGTGCTCATAAAGTAACGCATAACATTCTTTATTAGTTAAATTAACAATATTATCAAAAATACTTGTTGTCTAGCGGACAGAATGATGAAAGACATGACTTTATAAATGTTCGAACTGCAGCCCTTGCTGTATTTGACAGTAACCCAAACGGTGTACAAATTCTTGTTGAACCTTGTTTATTGTGTCTTGAGAAATAATGTTTATTGCTGTCCGAATTCTCTCTTTTAATTCTTGAATATTTGCTGGCTTCGTTTGATTTCACATTTCACAAAAAACTAGACGACTATGTTTTTTTTAAATTGATAAGAATTAATTTCTTTCATATTCTGTCTGCTAGACCACATGTACCAAACATGTTTGAAAACAGCTCATTTTTATTAATCTAATAATGTAACAAAACATTACAAACTACATTTAAACCAATTGCCGCTAGACAACAAGTATTTTTGATAATATTGTTAATTTAACTAATAAACAATGTGATGCGTTACTTTATGAGCACACAAAACTATTGTATTTTGTCCACCCTGTACCAATTGGAATCAACATGTGATACATTTTGAGAAATCAAGCTCAGCTAGAGCAATCAATTACAAATGTTCATTTAAAAATGCGTGACGCATTACTGAAAGTAATTCACCTGTAATTATTATTTTAAAATACGGTAAATTAAAATCAAAAATCGACGTGTTTCAGGATTATTTCTTAAAATGGTCTGTTTATCTAAAAATTAATTTGTTCCATACTTTACGGACACAGTGTATATCTTTTCTGTTTATTTTAATTATATTTATTAATAGGTTTATTATAAACGTCAAGAAACAATTCTCTCGCTTTTTTTTTAAATTGGTAACTGGGATTTTTAGTATAATATTATGCATTGATTACGTAAGCGTACGATACGTTCTTAATTATAAGCATATCTCACCCTTTGAAACAATAGTCTCACCACTTAAGATATTTATACATTAGTCCATCAATGGTAATAAACACTTTCGATTAACAGCTCAATTTACTTCTCCAGTACTCGTTTTGATTGATACAACTCGAATAATATTGTCCATAGCGGGAAAAACGGAAACTATACGTCCTAAACGCCATCTTCACAGTTTGTCCTTTAGAAGCACCAATTGGCCGGGTTTTAAGTGTTGCATTTTATCAGTTTGTCACTTATGTCTTTGTTCAGTCAGTTTCTAGCTTCCATAATCAGAGAGGTTTCATGTAGTGGAGATTTAATCAAAAAACGTCCAGGTGTCAATGCTTGGAGATCTAATAGGTCACATTATATAATTGTTAAAGGGCGTGAGTTTAAACAAGCCTCTACTTGAGTTATAGTATTTAAACCACCAAAGATTAATTTTAAGTTTTTAGTTACTCTGTGCAAATGAGATTTAGCAGATTTAACTGCTGCCTCCCAAATCACTCCAAAACTGGGAGATCTGGCAGGTATAAATTGCCATGATATTGACTGCGATAAAAGATATTGTATAATTTCGACTTGAACATTTTGTTGAGATATTTGAGAAACAAAATTTTTAAGCTCACGACTGGCAACGGTAAAGTTTGTGGCATTATCTGAGTACAATTTTACGGGCGTAACTGGTCTTGCAGTAAACCGTTCAAACAATTTAAAAAAGTACTAGTACTACGGTCATCTACTAATTCAAGGTGAACTGCCTTACTACTAAAACACACAAACACGCAAAAGAATGTTGATAATTTTGGAATTACGCAACTTAATTGATTTGATCTGGAAAGGACCAACGTATTCTAAACCAATGTGTAAGAAAGGACGTGATTCGTTTCTCAGGCAATGATCCCATTAGGGGTTGAAATGATTTTGGATTCGTTTGAAAACAAATTAAACATTTTCGCAAGATTCCTGTAATTAAATTTAATATGAGTTGCGCGGTATGATCTACCATCTACTCTAAGGTATTGTCTTGATCCAAAAAAGGATTTAAGGAAATTATTTTACTAGTTGCTTTGATGGGTGTTTTGCTTGAAAAATTTTTTATTTCTGAAGAAAATTCTTGGTGTTGAGCATATTTTATTAAATGTTTTAAAGCGTGATTTAATTCATTAACAATTAATGGCCCATAAAATTTGTCTTCATTTAAACAATTGTGCTTAAACCTTAGAATATAACAAACCATGCTGTCATTTAGTAAATGATGAATGATCTTCAATGAGTTTATCGAAAAGACTGATAGTAATCATGGTAAATGCTAAGGTCGATTTTTTTATTTCTGGAATTCCTTCTGGTGAGATTACATTTTGTATTTACGTAATTCCGTTGATTGATACTGGAGAATTCTTCCACCTCAGAGACTCAATGAGACACAAACGTTCATTGCCTTTGTAACCTGTTTCATGAGATTGACTAATAAGACTGCACCACAAAGCTCAAGTTTAGAAAGAGTAATCCTTTTAATAGGTGCGACTCTGCTATTTGCACAGAGAAGTCTTATTTTATGAAAACTTGATGGATTGGTTGAGTGTACATAAACACAAGAACCATACCAAAGCTCTGATGAGTCAGTAAAGTCATGTAATTGTACAGTAATTGATTGCGGTGTTAAAACTTGTCTTGGTATTTTTATTTGATTTAAAAGTGGAATATGTTGATAAAATTTTAACCAACGAGAATGCAGATTAGCTGGAATAAACTGACCCCAATTTAAATTGAGTTTTCATAGAAGTTAGAGCTTTAATTTTGCATTCATCACACATGGTTCGACTTAAATTACTTTTTATTTCGATTGCTTCCTCGGTAGTGTTGACACCAGTAAGCAAGTCATCGACATAAAAATCTCTTTTAATGACGTTGCTTTCTACGGGAACATTGACTTCGTTTTCTAGTGCAACTTGCTGCAGGCATTTGATTGCCAAGTAAGCAGCACTTTCCGTTCCGTAGATCACAGCATTAAGCCTGAATAATTGTATTTTTTGCAGGTTTTGATCTATGTCAGCTAATAATACAATATTATGCTTCCCGAATCACAATAAAATTAAAAATAAATTATCATGAAGTGCGGGACCGACCTTTATCTTGTCATTCAGAGATATACCTGATGTTATCTTACATCATCCATCGAAAACGACTCTCAGTTTGGTGGTTAAAGTGTCCCTTTTCAAAACCCTGTGATGAGGTAAACCATATGTTTGATTTTGTTCTTTGTTTCATGAAACTTCATATGACCTAATATTTGATACTCATCAATAAATTTCATATACTGATCTTTAAATTTTTTATTATTTGATAATTTTTCCTCTAACTTCAAAAATCTGTTTAATGCCGTTTCATATGAATCTCCAAGATTTTCAATGTTGCCCTATGTATCTTCCTTTAATATCCTTTTCTATGCACCTGTTAAACTTTTCTTCGCATTCTTGCTCTTCTCTACTTAACTTTATTCTTTCATGTTCATAATTTTCTAATTCCCAAAAATGTTCTTGTATCTTGTATCGGTCGAATTACACAAAACTGGACCAGAAACAATCCAACCTAGTTTTGTTTTTTGGATGATTGGTTGATTATTTCCCAGCTAATTTGACCAATACACAACAAATCATAAAAACGACCAACACCCAATAATACATCTACTTTAGCTGGTATGTTAATAATTTATCTGCGAGTATTATGTTGTTTGGCATACCTATACTGGACAAATTCACCTTTATTACTGGTAGGTAATTGTTGTGCAATGTTGTCAATTACTAAAAATGTTATTTGTATTTAGAAGCTATTAAAATTTGACTTAATGGTTGCTTTAGTCATTTCCTTGGAACTTGTTATGCTTTGATTTAGACCTGATAACGTATGTCTCAAAACTTTTGGCATATAATCATAATCCAATGGATGTAAAATACGCGAGAATAGTAAAATATTAGGTTCGTTTTGGAAACAAAAATTCTCTGAAAGTTTGTCTTCACTTTGCCAGTTCAGCTTTAGAAATCAGTACCAAAATGGCTTGCAAATTAGATCTTCGTTAACGTATTTATAGTATAGTTGGGCAAATGTCTAAGCATGAAATAGTTCGAGTATTCGAAAATCAAAATATTTCCCGCGGAACTATGTATCGCATATTATCGGATTGTAAACAAGGTATACCAGGTATAAATCTCCCAAAAAGTGGAAGACCCAAAATTACCCAAGCCAGAGCAGACATGTTAGTAAGAAGAGCAACAAATAGAGTTGGAATGTTGGTCAGGAAATTAGCAAGGGAGTATAGTACTTCTAAGGATACAGTTTGGAGCGAATTGGTTAGTAATTGTTAAGAATATCGAAAAAGATGAAAATGTCCAAAGTATATGCCAAATTAGAGGTGATTGCAGTCGGGTGATGAAAACAAATCTATCAAAATCAAATAATTCTTCACTCGCTGCTTAATAGTGGGACTGTATTTATTTTTTAAATTAACAAGCAACAGATCAAAAAATTTACTTGACATCTCAATTCTTATATTTTAAGTCTATGCTCACTTGGTTAAAAAATACTTTTTACAAACTGGTCAAACCATATTGCCGCCTTGAAAAACAAGTTTTTTCAACAGTTAATTAATTATTGTCTATGGATAAAACACAAATGTTTTTTAGAGATCTGCGTATTATTCCACTTGCAGTTTTGATGTCCACAACACGAATAATATTGTCACTTCCCGCATACACATCAGTAAATCTGCTCAATATCCAGTTCATCGTAGCAGCATCGCGAACTTGACCATAACGAGTGAACCAATTTTAATTAGATCCTGTTTGGCCGACTTTCATTTTGTAGAGACTTGCAGCTCAGAGACATATTCCTTTTTCAATTTATTCCAGAAATGTTGAATGACAAACTGTAGTTGTTGATAAACATTAACCGATTGTTTGGAACATCCTGAAGGCCGTTAAACTCCGTCCAATTAAAAAATGCCCTGGAGTTAACGCTGTAAGGTCCTCAGGATCACTGGATAGGGTCGACAGGGGACGGTTGACATAATATAGTACTTAAATTTTTGTAAGTATAAGCGGTGTCCGATAGAACCCGTTTTAAATGGTCTTTGACACTTTTAATACCGGTTTCCCATAAAACTGGGCGAACGTGCCGGAATAAAATGCCAAACCACCCTATCGTTAGCTAAACTTTCAAATATATACTGAGTTAGTCTCCAAAATTCGTATAATTTACATAATTCATTACTTGTTTACAACAAATTTGAACCGTTATCACTATAAACGTTTGGAGGCTTACCTCTTCTGCTTACAAACCTTTTAAAGGTTGTTAAAAACGCCTCTGTGCTGAGGCTAGATACTAATTCTAAATGCAACGCCTTCGTACACATGCATACAAATAAACAAACATAAACTTTGGTTATCTTACTGCCTCTTGATTTACGGTCCTTTATAAAGAACGGGCCCCCATAATCAATACCAACATTTAAAAAAGGATGATAAGTATTAATTCTAACCTCAGGAAGATTTCCATTATTTTTCTCGTATAGAATACAAAAGCAATTGATTACTAGCATGCAATAAACGATAATGTTCACGTCTTAAAATTAAATCAGTTAAAATATGTGATTTGGGTAAAAGTATAGGATGTTCTTTGTCAAAATTATAAGAAGAATATTTTATCCTTCCTTCTACTCTAATAAGATTATCTTTAATAAAAGGATTGAGTGATATAATTTTACTTTTTTTATTCAAAGGCAAATGATTTCAGCGAACAAACATTCTTCTTGTGCTTTACCAATAATAAAATTTAAAGCGTTTTCTAACTCTGTAGAATACAAAGGATCGATCTGTTTTTTAGAATAATTATTAAGTGGTAAATCTTTTACCTTGAAAATGTTTTTACTCGTTTTTTTATGAACCTAATACATATGCTAATATCCTTTGAATTTTAGAAATACTAGAAAATGTATTCAATAATTTGTTAACTATTGATTCTGATTGTTTAACCATTAAAGCAGTAACCGATTTTTGCTCTGGAATGTCTAAATCCACCGAAATTATATTATTTTAAGGACTCCAGGTTTCAAAAGGAAACAATAAAAAATCTGGACCATATAACCACAAGTTGTTGTTTTTTAATAATTCTGACGTGGTACCTCTAGACAATAAGTCAGCGGGATTTTAACTTGATTCTACATGGTACCAATCCTTGTAATTAGATAGAGTCTGAATCTCGCTCACCAGGTTTGCCACAAAGGTATTCCATCTGGAGGTTCGCCCTAGATCCAACACAATGCTATGGTTGAATCGGTCCAAAAGATTTTCATAATAAAGTTAATTTCAAGGGTTTTACGTGCTTTATCTGCAAGATTCACTGCCAAAGTAGTGGCACATAGTTCTAATTTAGGTACTGTTAGTTTTTCCTTGACAGGAGCTACTCGGGATTTGGCACAAAGTAATTTGCAAGAAATTTCTCCAGATGATAGAATAGACCTGATATATAAACATGCCCCAAAAGCTCTTTCACTACTATCTGCAAAACTATGTAATTCAACAGTCACATATCTCGAAATACAAACATGCCTAGGAATGATAAATTTATGTATAATAGGTAACTGTCTTAAAAAATTAGACCATTTATAACACAATTCAGTAGGTACAGGTTCATCCCAATCAGATTTCAATCTCGAGAGGTCTTGAATAATGCACTTGGCAACAATAAAAATAGGCCCAAGTGAACACAAAGGATCCAAAGTCTGACAAGTATTGGACACCATTTCCTTTTCTGTCACATTCTATATGACATATTGAATAGAATCCTTAAAAGAATTCCAATAAACACCAAGAATTTTATTTTGCTCATTTTCGACAATATGTAAAATATTATAATCCTGTCCTTTATTTACTTCAAATTTATTTAAAATATCATGTTTGTTACTAAGCCATTTCCTCAGATAGAGACCTGCTGTAAGTAAAATATTTGAAACTTCCTTTTGAATTTTAAGGAGTTCATCTGGGCTGTACGAACCTGTCAAAAGGTCGTCCACATAAAAATCATTACAAATGATTTTACTTGCTAAAGGAAATTTTCCCTTATTTTGATTTGCAAGTTCTCATTGCCAAATAAGGAGCAGCCGCAGTGCCAAAAGTTACTGTTTGTAATTTATAACATTTAATTTGATCAAAAGGTTCCTTGCGCCAAAATATCCTAAGGTATTTTGTATGATCTTCATGCATTCTACCCATACGATGAATTTTTGACACATCCGCTGTAGCTACACATTTATATTTACGAAACTGAAGCAATATAGAAAAAACATCTAGTTGTAATGTCGGGCCACAAGATTGGACATCGTTTAACGATAAACGCGAAGTAGACTTAGTGGATGCGTCAAATAGTACTCGACACTTATTTAGTTGTCAAAGATGAAGAATTTAACCACTGCATGATGCGGTAGAAAATAACCCGAATTACAACAATTTAAATCTACTTCTTTCATATGACCTGAAGTTTCATATTCTTTTATAATTTCAGAGTATTCCCTTTTCAGATATTTATCATTTTCTAGTCTTTTTCCTATATATTTAAATCGTTTTAAGGCTATACATCTGATACTTCCCAATTGACTTAGAATTTCTTTTAATGGCATCTTAACAATAAATTTACCTGTCTCATCTCATTTAGTAGTTTGTAAGAAATGTTCTTCGCAGTATTTTTAATTTTTTGACAGCAATACTTTTTTATTTTCCACTTCTTCGATTTTCCAAAATTTAACAATGTGTTTTTCTAAAGAACTTTTTTGAGTCATGCTTAAATGAGATATACCGAATAGTTGCTGTCAGATTGCGAATTCAAATATAAGTTTCCGGCAATAATCCAACCGAACTGACTTCTTTGCATGATAGATATTTTTTTTCCAAGTGCTTTTTGTTGGATTCCTATAATATTCCAAAATACACTAGAACCCAATAACATATCAATACTCCCCTGTACATTATAATAAGGATCTGCCAATTCAAATTCAGAAATATTTAAAATGCTCTTATTAAAGGAAATAAGCGGTAGCTTATCGGTTATTTTCGGTAAAACTAAACAGTTAATGTTCATTATAACAAGACCCAATAGGCTGACTTGATTGTTAATATTAGACAAGGTTAGACCAACGCCTTTAATGACTTTACTGGGTATTAATTTAAGCAATCAAGCAACCTATCAAAAATAAAATCAACACCATTTTAAATCTTTATCAAACAAGTAGATAATAAAACCTGAGAAACATTGGTTGAACTGGTAACAGGACAGTTTGTATTATTCACAGAGCAGGACAATCCATTCACCGATGCTCCAACTCCTGGTGCTCCTTGAACTTGCAGAGATTGATCCTTATCTATGCGAAGCTTTTGCGACGCGAAAAACTCGCAGACTTGTTCCGTAGGCATTTGCTGACTTACGTTGGATGTAATATCATTGTGATTGTGATACAGTTTCTGAACGGAATCAAAACGGTTGTTCGCACACACAGGTGAGACATCTGTATTTAACGTGTTTGTGGAATTTTGTGAATCGTGCGTTTTCTCAAGATGTAATAAAATATTATCGGACTTTTTACGTTTAATGCATCTCTGGAATCGACATTTCCAGAAAGGATGATTATATTTAAGACAATTTAAACACAATTTTAATCTTTTAATTAAAGATATTCTATTCGGTATAGAAAGTCTTAAAAAAGAGGAGCACTCAGTACGCATGTGATTTTTACCGCAATTTTTACAACCGAAATCGTTGATTTGTGATGTTAAAAATTAGATTTTTTAGATTTCTGAAACCGTGGTTTACCATCGTTTTTTGTAAACTCTAGTTTTTCTAAAATTTCTCAACGAGTAATTTAGTTATATCGTCCCACGTAGGTAAATCTCCTGCATACTGATATAATTCCCAATCTCTCTTAGTTATAGTTTATGCTTATTGGTGTTATCGTACAATTGTCTTAAAGCTTTATACAATTAGACATTCATTGACGGATACTCAAAAATTGCTGGAATATGATTGTGAATAATAATTTCTTTATTTTCAAATCGATCAACAATCAGATAATTCTAGCGATTTTATAAGCTCTAACGGTTTGTGAGCTAAAGATGATCTTAAATGTATTAATTTTTGAACATCTGACAAATTTTGATTGTTATTAACAAGCAAAAGAAAAGATTCTTTAAAATCTAACCAATTAGTATAATCACCTGAAAATGCTAGTATTTTTATAGGGGGTAATTGCACATTTTGCGCACAAGTTTGATTTTGTATATTCTGCACCTGTTCCAAAAGATGTTGCATATCATAAGCAGGTGTAACGGTACCACTGTGAGACGTTTCAACCTTTTGGGAATCTAAAAAAGCATTACAAATTGCCCTAATCTCACCTACCAACTCGCAGTAAGTATCTTCAAACATAGTACGATCATCAATTTGTCTTCTGAAACTTCAATTTCCCCTTGAATAGAATTATACTCGTCCCAGAGAGGCTCTATTTTTTCTAGTCTCACTTGCAATTGCGCAATAATGTTGGCATTTGAATTAATTTTATCTATACCCGTTAAAAAAGTACTTGCTCTAGCTAAAGTGGCCTTAATTAAACCCCTTTTATTCTTTAAAACCTTTAATTCAGCCATATTATCTCAAATAAAAACTATTGGAACAAATTTACAGATAGAATTTCTGAGGATTGGGTGCACAACGGTATAGTATGGGTATTATTAAGCAACGGTGTGATGGCCCTCCTGAATTCGAAAAAATCCTTTATAAAAATTCAGTCTGTCTAGATTTCCAGCTGCTTGAATAAGAAACAATTATACAATCTTCTATCCGGCTCGAAGGACCTAAATGGAGATTGCAGTCGGGTGATGAAAATAAATCTATCAATAATACAATAATTCTTCACTCGCTGCTTAATAGTGGACTGTACTTATTTTTTAAATTAACGAGCAACAGATTTAAATTAAATAGATCAAAAAATTTGCTTGACATCTCAATTCTTATATTATAAGTCTATACTCACTTGGTTAAAAAAATACTTTAACCAATCAGTAGGCAGAGATACCACTATGTTGACGGGCATTAAGGCCGATACATTTTGCCAACAACAGTGATTGTTATTGATAATGAAAAGTGTTTCACTCTAAGTAACTCAGAAATTAAGGGCAACGGTGGTTTTTATATAAAGCACTGATAGTCAGTGTTATATTCAGTATTGCATGGTCAAACGAAACGATTTCATTAATCATTATCTTGCTGAAGACGATATAATGTTTTGACCAGACTTTGCAACATGCCATTACGTCAGGGAAACTCAGAACAGACTCAACGCTCACAACATACCATTCGTACCACGAAATGACAATCCCTCTAATCTACCTCAGGCCCGCCCAATAGAATAATATTGGACACTTTTCAGTATATAAGTTAATGATGGAGGATGGCGACCCGAAAATGAAGAACAGTTAAGACGGAGGATTTACAGAAAAATTTTAGAGGCAAATATTACAGCCGTCCAACGCCTTATGTGAGATGTTCGTAGAAAATTGCGTCTTGTTGACAATGACGGACCACTTCATTTAGTTTAAGTTTTCAATTTTGTTAATTGTAAGACTATTAATTATGTTTGATAGCTATAATTTTATATCAAACATATTTGTTTATCAAATTGAATATAATATTTTGTGCCAAAACTTTTGAGACACATGTTATTGGAATATTATTTTTTTGTTTAGTTAATTGTAATTTGTCACACAATTCCCTAGTCAAAAAATTAGATTGTGAACGAGAATCGAGCAATAGTCTTGCCTCATGTTCATTACCGAATTTATCTAAAATTTTTACAATTGCCGTTGAAAGTAGTACTGTAGAATTATTGCTATGTAAACATTGCAAAACGGTAACGTTGTCATTTGTTGACCTTGCATCAATATTATTTGATTGATTGCTACTTTCTGTACTGGGTTGTTCATTGTTAATTGAAGTTGACACAGAAGTATTATTTGACTATGAAAATGTATCTGGACGTAATATGGTATTATGTTTTTTTACCACATTTTCCGCACCACTTGCGATACATTTGTTTAAAGAATGGTTGGATCGAAAACAGAACATAATTTTAATTTGTTAATTTGATACGTTATTGCATGAATTGGCAGAGCTAGAAATTTCTCACAATAAAATATTACATGTGGTTCATTACAAAAGAAACAACTTATCTTGGAGTCTAATTGATTATTAATCGCAGCGAAGGATTTTGATGAAAAATTTGTATCTTTGTTTGTTGAAAATGTTTTATTTATGCAGCATTCTGTACGAATTTTTTTCTTTTCTTTGCTAATCCACAATATTTCTAGCAACTGGCATGGACCAGACAAAAATTTCAAAAATGTTTTTAAATCAGGGAGTTCTTTGGTGATATTGGTAGATTCCCACGCTCTTTGTGTTACTGAAACTAATTTAGTAGTTATTAAATAAATTATTAATGTGTCCCAATGATCAACAGGCTGATTATAAGTTTTGAGAACGCGTAAATTTTTGTTTAAATGATCTAATAATGTTCCCAGAGCTAGTAAAGATTCCTGTCATAAACTATATTTCAAATAATGCGCGAACATGATTGTGAATGATTAATTTGTCATTCTGAAACCGCTCAGTCAAAGATCCCAAGCTAATTTATAATTGTCTGAGGTAAGTTCGAAATTGCATCATAACACAGCCTCCGCATCGCCCTTTAAACACGATTTTAAATAGTGAAACCGCTGAATATTGTTAATATTGTTATTTGAATATACTAATGAATTAAATGTTTCAAAAAACGGAAGCCATTCCTCTAATTTACCTGAAAAAATAGGTAAATTAATGACCGGTGTATTGTCTAATCCTGATGTACTGCCTGATTGCGAATATATACTATTAACATCTTCTGCTAAAGTAATTTCCTGATTCAAATTTTTTAATAGTTCAGAAGCATTAGTGACGATTTCATAAAATGAATCCTCAAACGTATCTAATTCTTTTATATGCATGTCTATACCTTCAGTGTTATCAATGTTTAACATTTGAAAATGAATGTCATTATAACTATCTAACAATGTCTTTATCGCAGTCAATCTACGTAGCAAAAAATGTTCTAAACCTAGTAAGAGTTGTCTTACTGACACCTCGTTTAGATTTTAATTTAGTTAATTCATCGTCTGCATTAGCTACCGCATGAATCATATCGGTAGAATAGTTAAAAATAAATTTAAATGCAAAATATGATGAGAAAGTGGAAATAAATACCACAATAAAACAAACAGAGACTTATCTGTAACTATTTTGACTGCTTCGCTATTAAGTAAACGTAAGTGATCCCTTGATACAACCAAAATACTACAGTTGTGAATTATTCCTTGTTAATGTGTTGTGATTCTCTTCATCCGAATCGATTCTTGTTAATGATTCTTTTTGCATTAAAATGCTGAAAATCCGGCACGAAGGACCATAATTATGTAGCAAAAAACGTTATTTCTGAAATAATTAAATTGTATATATCTTTTCTGTTTATTTTAATTATATTCATTAATAATTTTTTTATAAACATCAAGAAACAATTCTCTCGCTTTTTTCGTCAATTGGCAACTGAGTTTTTAGCATAATATTATGCATTGTTCAAAATTCCACAGAATTATTGACTGCGTAAGCGTACGACACGTGTTTAATTATTAACAATCTCGTCGATTTGAGTATCTTCCAATATACTTACTCCATATGTTTCATTATCATAATTGTTACTTTCAAAGTTCGAAATTTGAGATTACGAGATAACGAACTATAAACTATTTTGGTGATAAATTAGGTATAATGCGGATATAGTTGTAGTATTGACATTTGTTTCCACATTAAATTAAACAATTAATGTATTTATCTAGGTACCCGCGATATATCATATCAATACCAAATCAGTGAGTGTAATACTTTTGTTGAATTACGATGCTTCAAACAGCAGCGAGAAACCTTAACCGCCACAAAACCTTATTTTCGTCAAGAAAACTACTAATAATGACCCAAGGTTCGTGAATTATCTTAAAATACTTGCTTTATATTATTGTTTTTATAAAGCCCAATCGTCCACAATAGTTCCGCATAAAATGCAGCTTTTCACACGTGAAAGTCAAAATTGGTGGGATACAAATGGAAGCGTAGGAATTTTGCATAAGTACAATTCACTTATTTTTGGATATATGAAACATATACTTCATGAAAACCACTTAATAAAAAAACAAGATGGGGAATATGTAAGCTCTAAAAACTTTAGTGTTCTTGATGCAGGTTGTGGGGGTAAAATTCTTCAACCATAATACTCACTGTTACTATCTTATTACTTTAGGTGGAATTCTATCTGAAGCCTTTGCAAAATTAGGATGTTCAGTTGTTGGAATTGATGTTAATGATGCAGTGATTAGGATTGCAAAAGAACATCAAAAAACCAATCCATCTTTAACAAATCTATCATATCATTTACAAACCATAGAAAATCATGCATTAAATAACGAAATGAAGTACGATGTAGTCATATTTAATTTTGTTTTACAACATGCTGTGGATCACAAAACATTATTGAAAAGTTGTATACAGGCACTTAAACCAGGAGGTATCTTTTTTGTTAGCTCTGCTAGCAAAACATTCACTGCATGGTTACGAATTGTGTTTTTTGATCAAATAATATACAAAGTTATGCCAAGCAAGTCCCATGATTGGAGAAATTTTATAACACCTAAAAATACAGAGAAAATTTTACAGCAGTGTAGGTAATTCTAAAAATTACGTTTTGGGTCGTTAACTTTGATTTTAGGTAACTGCACTGTAAAAGCTTGTAAGGGTTTACGTTTCGATAAGTCAACGTCTACAGCTAAATGGATTAACGATACAAAAGGATTTTACTTAATTTATGCAATGAAAAATTAAAGACTGTTAATGTAATTACTGTAGCGTACCTTGGGCCATCAGCGACTACAACTTCAAATTTGTGGTTTATTTAACTTCTAGTAACGCATTTATCTTGTGTGAAAGGTTTAAAAATGAATAATATTTTTTTTTTAAATAACCAGTACCTGTTATTATCTTTACCCTTTTATTACTGTCGGTACGAGCTGAATTAAGTGCCCTATGAGCGATTGTGAGTATTCTGTCTGAATTTTGCCCAAAATTTCTAAAGCAGTTTTGTTGGGGTCGGGGCAAAATAAATTGCCTAGACGACCTAGAGCTAACATCGTTTGTGTTAAAATCGGAACAAAAATAATATTCGATGCACTTATTTCGTTACGGACGTGAAAAAATGAGATTTCTCGACGACCAAGAGTTCTGTGAATCATGAGCATTACCTAAATTTGGCCGAAAAAATGTATTTATATACCAATTTCGTTACATACGCGAAAAAGTGATTTCCTAGATGACTCCTGAGTATTTGTCCTTGGCAAAATTAAATGACGTTGAATATTAGCTAAATTAAGTGATATAAGAGTGTTGGTCAGCATTTAGAGCGCATTGTGTCCAAAATCTATGATGGTACACTAATTCGTCGTAAACGTGGAAGAATAGATTTCCTTGAATTTTTTTTTGTTTAATTTATTTTTAAGGCTTACTACAAAACTTTCAGAAAGAAAACTGATCTAAATTAGAATTATCTTTAAAAGATTTTTAGACTTTTTGACATAGAGTTGTTTTGCAGTTGTTCACAAAAGTGCATTTGCACGCACGCACATATACTCTCAGGTACACGAACGACACGCACACATGCAGACACACACACACACACACACACACACACACATACACACGCACACACACATACAAACCACAAACAGATGAGCTCATCTTGCAATACAATCTAAGCTAGAATGCATTTTGAAAAACTGTCAGTCAAATGCGAAGTATCTCGCAAGATTGGCCTACAACGTTAGCGTGTGATATAATTTAGTAGTCAAGTAACCACACCAACTGCCTAAGCATCCCAAACCGCCAAGCCAAAGAAATTAAACAAACTGGTTAACACGAAAACACCCAAATCTGGCCAACATAAGTGCGAACAAGCAAACGAGGTAACATTCCAACATGAAAACACGTAAATATCCAAATACCCAAATAAACAAATCAAAAAACTTAGGTAAAACGACCCAGAAATAAACAAATAACAAATTATGAAAACAAATAAAAAGCCATAAACATAAAAACACTCAAACATCAACAAACTAGCTAACAATACGTCCACAAACACCCAAACACCAACAAACTAGTAAAGAAACACATACACGCAAAAACTTATAAACATACAAATACAAGTCACAAGCATATAACCGTACACCAACATGTACGAAACAAGGAAACTGGGTAACACTCAAATACTCAAACACACCAAGCAAGAAAACAAACTACACATTGAGAAGATAGTCGTCAATCAACAAAAAAAAGCAAACAAAAACAAAAATACTCCATCCAAATGTGCATGCGTTTTAAATTTGACCTTGGCATTTTTAGTGACTACATACTAAGCACCGGTTTTTCCTGAAATTTCCCTGGGGATATGTAATAATGGTGTTGCCCTATAGATGTATTGTGCTATTAACGTGATTCCAAGTACCTTTACCTCTTCTAAACCATAATATCATATGTTCCCATACGTTTTATAGGCGTTAGGCGGAGAATATTTTATGGTACCAAAATACAGCATTGGATATCCAAAAAAAAGACAACTATAAAATTACAAAACATAAAAGTGTAAGTGGGAATTGTTTGTAAAAGAAAATTTTTAAGAATTCGAATCCAGTTTACGCATTCGAATGAACTATGTACAGTAATTGTAAAACTTTATGTAAAATTTGTGTGAATTTGTTACATTCATTAAATTGACTGCTAGTTTTGACTTTTACAAAGTCAATGATTGCATTCTTAAAGTAAAACGTTGAGAATTTTAAAATTTAGCTCATCGAATTGATTCGGATCTAAAGAAAATCTCATCTAATGATGAGATAATTACGCCATATGATATTTTATAGGATTTTAGGATAAAAATTTCAAGGTAATGCACGTGCTTATACAGGTTTTTCTCTTACAAAGTTTATTTCGTTTTTAGCCATATGTATGTTCTAGTTATATTGATGATCGTCTGATAATTTTACTTGAGCAAAACATTCTTTTGTGTGGAACTTTTGAATTGCAGCATGGTTTAGTCAACTGTGAACAAAAAAGATTCACTAGTGTTTTTCGCTAGGTTACATGTTAATAATTTTAGGGTGGTATTATTCGGGGTGGCCTAGTTTCGGATACATTATATGACCTGTTATCTAGAGGCTACAAAAGGTTTTTAAAGTTTAACTCATCGAATTAATTGGGATCTAAAAAAAATCTCACCTAATGATAAGATAATTGCTCAATATCATATTTTATAGAATCTTAGGATAAAAATTTCAAGATACGGGTTTTTTCTTAGTAAAGTTCCTTTGCTTTGAGCTATCATGTATGTTCCACCTATCTTGACGACCGTCTGATAATTTTACTTGAATAAAACATTCTATTATGGGGAACTTTACTAATATTTTACTTAATACTTTACTTAATTTCACACTAACTGTGGTCCAAGAAGAGGAGAACTAATTAATACCATTTGTTCGCAGGATACAGTTTGATAAGAGCTAAGTGGAACTTAGGCTGTTTGCATACTTCTTACCATTCAACATTGGGTCACCCGTGTACATATTCGTAAGTATGATAAATTATACTTTTACACCTAAAGGCCATATTTCCAGTTTTAAATGCGCTCTTATGTTTTATTTCAGGTATATAAATTACCTTCCTCAATCTTTTAGATTTTAGATACCAGATTAATATTTCACGCTACTGTACTTGAACTTAGTAAAATTTACTTATATGAGCTCCGGTTTGGTTTGGGGTTTACGAAGTGCTCGCTATCGTTGGATTTACATAGGTAGTTCTATTTCAATGAGTTTCGTTATTGAATGTATTGGTCAAACAGTTTGGGGGTACTCTTAATCAATTAATATGCATGAAATCATTACTCTTCTTTAATACTGTTCGGGCACCACTAGCTAACGTTGCCTTTTCTAGGAAAGTATTTAACTTTATTCTATATCATTAGAGAACTTTGTGCTCTAGATGGTGCCCCTTTGTTCTTTCTTCTAGCTTCAACTTCGGCATTTCTGCTGGATTGAGGTTACCGGTACCTTCCTAAACGTTATTTGACCAATTATATTTCAATATGCAGTGTTTGCGTGACGCAATCTGGCGAATATCCTGTAGAGCGACGTTCCACATTTCGATTAGACTATTGTGACCGAAGGAAGGACGCTTTTTTAATAAGATTCATTGACCTTTGCCATAGAACGTCTAGATTTACAATGTTGTTTATTTTTCTTTTTGAGTTTTTTTGGACCGTGTCCCGTGTCAACGTGTAATCTTATTGGAGATACCTGTTAATTCGCCATATGTGGTTATTTTTAATGGCAATCCTCCACCACTTTTAATCGGATGACGTTACAGTTAAAAGGGGTAGGGGTGGAGTGGGTAGTGGTCACGTAATCCGCCCCTTCTCCACGTGCCCACACCCTCTTGCAGATGATTGGCCGTGCGCGCGCATACAGGCCCAGGCCGAGCGTTCTGATTGGAGGGCCTGCTGGTAAACCACGCCCCCTTACAGCTGATTGGTCGTCCGTACGCGTATTGCCTTAGACTGTGCAATATGTTGGAGTACCTAAAGGCAGACCACGCCTCCTGGTTTCTGATTGGTACGTTTTGGCACCCATTTTTGTTTTGACGGGCGTTTTTGTTTTTACGGCCGTTTTGCAGGAGTGGATTGTCGGCATTTTTGTTTTGACGGATATTTTTGTAATTGCTATGGCGGGAAAACTTACAATTTGAAATGGTATTCTAATAATGGGGACCAGATTCTATCTCGTAAGACAGCTATGGGACCCCGGAACTTGCTTTCTGGTCTTCGCCCCCTTGTTCGGGCTCTCTTGTTTACTATGGAGGGAAAACTAGCAGTTTGAAATGAGCGGACCCGCATACTATTTCATAAAACAACTATAGGGCTCCAGAACTTGCTCACAGGTCTTCGCCCCTTGACCCGTCTTCGCCCTCTTGTCGGGCCCCCTGTTTATTATGGCGTGAAAACCTGAAATTTGAAATAGTTTCTAACAATGGGGGCCCGATCTATTTCGTAAGACAGCTATGGGACTCCGGAACTTGCTTTCTGGCCTTCGCCCCCTGTTCGGACTCCCCTGTTTATTATGGCGGGAAAACTAGAAACTTGAAATAGTGTTCTAATGAGCAGACCCGCATACTATCTCATATGACAGTTATCGGGCTCCGGAACTTGCTTACAGGTCTTCACCCCTTTTCGGGTCTTCGCTCTCTTGTCGGGCGCCCTGTTTATTATGGCGTGAAAATCTAAAATTTGCAATAATATTCTAATAATCGGGCCCACATACTATCTCATAAGACACCTACAGGCCTCCGGATCTTGATCTCGGGTCTTCGGTACTTTTCGGGCCCCCTGATTATTTGTGACGTCATCTACTGACGTATTTTTAAAACTAATGTTCTCTGTAGTAGAGGTTGATCGTGACTCCACCCAGTAGTAGTATATTTTAAAAGTAGACAGCATACTATCTCACAAGACATCGTTATCCCTACTTCAGTGGCCCCCTTGTTTGCTTGTGGCGTCATCTAGTTGTGTATTTTGTAAAAAAAGCTAATTGCAGATTTCTGTAATAGGGTCTGATCGTGCTTGTATTTAGCAGTATATTTTAAAAGTAATGGAACGCTGCGGTACAACTTAAAATTTGAAATAGCATTCCGAAACTATGGTCTCAGAAAGTTTCCTGTAATTGACCGGTAACAAAAAGATAAAGGGGTTTTTAATAATTTATTATAAGGAAATCAATATCTACAAAACTTGATTTTATAAAACGAATTAATAATAATACATAGATATGGACGTGTGTTTATAAATTACATATTATTGCTATTTTTGAGATTACATAAAACCGTATCTCATGTATCAGCAGCAGCATCGTCACCCTCCTTACCTGTTAGATGTACAGTTATCTCACCTTTTTTCTATGACTTCTCGATATCTGCGCTAACATCAACTTTTCCTCTGCTCTCAGTCTTGCTTTCTTCCTCTTGTTCTGCGACTTCATCATCTTCAGGTGTTGTTATGCGTTAATAATTTACACTTCAGTTTTCAAAATGTCGAATATCTTCAGCTGCGGGTTCACAAAAGGCAAATTCATTTATATTATTGTAGATGAAATCACAGCTTGAAAGTTACCAACGCAAAAACAAAGGTACGTTTTATTTTATCCAATTTTCACCATTACACAACCGTAGTAATTACAGTGGAGAGTTACGATTTAAGGTAAGTATGTGTAGATCGAGTGAAGGTTTACAACAGGTTTAGACCAGTTGACGGAGATGAGATGGTGCTGACCAATGCTCGATTCAATAATAAATCATTTGAATTTTCATTTCAATATACATACAAACCTGCTGAACACTGTGATTGTGCAGATAAAAAAACCGTACAAATGAATGCGTTTCTAAGGATGCGTTGTTACACACACACACACACACACACACACACACACACACACACACACAACACACAACAAAGCAGAACGCACCGCATGTACGCACAACACAACACACACGCACACGCACACATCACAACAACACGTACACGCACTATACACACAGACCAGACGACGCAAGCACACCACGACACACGCACACAGACACACGAACGACACGACGTTTCACTTGTGCTATCACTCAGACTAACGTGTGTCACTATTGCCGAATTTTGCATACAGTAAATTAGTCGCTGTCAAAAGGGGTCTGTAATTGAATAATTAATTTCAATACGTAAGACATGTTTAATAAGATGTAACGGTAATTATCTTTAACATGCGAATATCAGCTTAGGTGTCAACACAGGCCAAGATCACCATGTGATTTACATTTAGATGAAAACATAAACATAGTTTTGATATTAAAAGACTCACAGATAAAGATAAAGTCTAATATTGCTTATAACACTGCTTTTAAAAACAATTCATAATATCGTGTTATGTGAAACAAAATCTCTAAAACGTTTTAGAAAAATTACGTTAATTAGGTAATTATATAAAAGGTGAAAGGTCCTTGAAATACATTTGCAATGTTTACGTTCTTTGCGTGACTTGTTTTCCTGCTTAAACCTGTTCACACATAAAACCTTGGTAATCAGGTTGAGTTTATAAAAATCAATGTATCAATTTTCTAATTTTCATTTACACTTCATGCGTCGTGTTAAAAACTGTCTCACAATGTCGAATTTTTTCAATTTCAACACTTCTAAATACTTTTGAGAGTAGACTGATGTCCAAAGTTAAAGTTGTACAACTGTACTATCACATCATTAAACGTGTGGTTGGTGGTGAAACCATAACCGAAATTGCAATAGCGCGTGTCTAGAGATTTGACGGTGGTAAGTAATATTTCAGCTTCCTTAAAATTTGTTGTTAATATTTCCTTATCTTTCTAGATATTCGTTCAAGTGCAAGGTCGTTTTAGTGGTGGTGGCCCATCATCGTTTAAAATCACTGGAAATGTCGACGGAATAAATGCAAAACTGTATTGTTTCCTACACATGCTATCATATTTTAAATGTATACGTAATTTTAAGATGGTAATCGAGATATTGTCTTAGAGACCATCAACTTCTTCGTTGATGCTTGCGTTCATATCTCTCTACAGGCTACAAGTGGAGCCTTAGACATCGCTATAAGTACAAACAATACGTTTTTTAAAGTTAAATCATTAAGTGCTTGTACTTTAAGCTGATACTTATATTTTTCGCACCTTAGTTCGTATTTTTAAATTCAGAGTACACATGGAGGCAGAAAAAACGAACCAATAGAAACCTTATATGGTGGTGGTGATAGTGATGGTGCCGTTAACTCAACACCCGTTGAGAATAATAATAAGTACTTTAAAACTCGTATTTACGGGTGAAAAGTACATCAAGAAGGTTAATACAACCACGAAGAGGGATGTGTTTAAATTTGAGGATAATGATTCTAATCAATCGCCAATTACATGCCTTAAGACAAGCACCAGTAAATTGTGTATTTTTAATTTTATTAGTTGATTTCTTTGGACTAAGATATGTTTACTAAAATCACATTTTTGTTGCAGGACTCGTTAAACACATCGTTAGAAAAAGTGTGTGCAGGGTTTAATCCATCGGACCGGGTTGGTATGGTGCTGACTAATGGCAATTCTCCGATAAATCCTTAGGATTTTCATTCCGCTGTGCAGATCAGCTGAACTCCACTGTGATGATGGCGACGGTAGAAAAAATCTTGCAGAGTAACGTAAGTTTTTTTAATAATGGTACGTTAAGTTTGCGAGTAGACGGAGTAGTGTCGCCGGTGGTCCAGCACGTCAAAGAATGACGAGCGTTAGTTTTGATGAGTTTTGCGAGCGTAAAAATGGTATTATAGCTATCAACAATAGAGATAATTTATGTTTAGAGCGGGTGTTAACGGTGGATATAGCCGCACTCGAGAAAAATTAATTATTAAAGCATACACTATTTTGGATCAGAGTACGCAGGAGTTATGTACTGCCGCTAATGTAGATTTAAATAACGTGTTGAATACGTACAACGATTTGAAGATTATTTAATTAATTACACCATAGTTGTGTATAATCACAGACTAGGTGAAACAGTTTATTTTCAGGGACCAAGCAGTCAAAAGGGCATTATAAAGTGATCACCAGCTTAAGCAGCGCCTTTTCAACAAAGTATTTTTGTGACTTCTGTAGGTTTAGAACCTATTGCAACGAACTTCATAAGAATTATCCTTATATCTGTCCATTTCGTAATAGTTCCCCTTGCCAATCTGCCAATTCTATCGTTTGTGTTGGGTGTAATAGGGATCTCCGCGGAAACTATTGTCTACAACATCATAAACTTACCGGCGTGGAAGGCTAAGAACCCTCATAAATGCGGTTTTGCACGTAGCTCTGTCTGTAAATCCGAAAAACCCATCCGTTATTGTTGTTACATATGCAAGAGCATCACGGACGAGAAAAAAAACTCATAAAAGACTTTATTTTTGTCTTTTACGATTTCGAGTGCCGCCAAGATACCCCTACAAACAAAGCTAACACCTTCATTTACACTCCCACGTTGTGCGTTGCTCAGCATGTCCGCAACCGTTGTATTAATATCTATAACAATATTGAGCAGGGTTGCAGACATAATGGCCAACGTCAACATATATTTTCCACTTCACCTGTAACCGAACTCCTTACCTGCATCTCCTCACTTCACAAGAAGCAAAAATCCATTATAGCCTTAACCCACAAACTTAAATCTTATGACTGCTGATTCATTCTTGACGAAATCCTAAAGAAGCCCTCTGTAATCCCAAAATCATATCTAGTGGTACTAAAATTATGTCCCTCACCAGCGATAATAACATAAAATTCATAGACAGTTTGAACTTCTTACCCTAATTTACCCTTAAGTACTCAAAATCTCGAAATCTTCAGCTGTGATTTTTATCAAACGAAATGGTCTACAAGCCACGCCCACAAAATTGTCCCCATAACAAAAATGGCCGCCAAAATGGACCAATTAGAAACCAGAAGGCGTGGCCTGCCCCTTGGTCCTCCAAACAGAACGCATGGCCTAGGGGCAATATGCTCGGCAGACGCTCGGCCAGAAACCATCTGGAAGTGGGCGTGGCCACGTGGAGGGACGGGTCACGTGACCACCTCCACTCCCACTTCTTTTATTGTGATGAAAAGTGGTGGGGGATTTCTGGGCCCATTCTACTTACAGGTTAAGTCAAGCATTAAGGTGAGTGTTGGCACGGCTAGAGCGCTGGATGTGAGGAGTTTTGGGTGAGTTTTTGAATTTTGAATGAACATTTTATATTCCAGTTTACGACGTCAAGTGGCACCTTAGTGACCCTACCTGAGCTAGTTCAATAGCATGCACTTTGCCTGTACGAGCTGATGTTTTAGAGAGTATAGAACTGTTAGGTGTATGAAAACGAATGTCACAAAATAATGTGAAATTATTTTCTTTAATGTTAAAAAGTAGTCAGGTCCAGGTAATTTTTATTGGAATTTTGATCGACTCAAATAATTCAAAGGTGTACAGTTTTGTGAGTCGCCTAACTTAAATCTTTGTAAGGGAAACCAGACCTTACAGTTACATCTCGAACATTGTAAGCATTTAGCATTCGTTCGAAATTGACCACTTATTATTCGATACAAAAACTTCAATTATTCAGGACTATTAAGTATAACCCAGTAAACTTTACAACAGTATCATTAAAAAGTTAATTTAGCGTAATAAAAAACCATCATTTTCAAATCTAGTAAACTATGACTTTTCATATATAAAGCCATAAGACCATCACACAAAACTTTTATAGGATCAGTGAAAAGCTTTATTTTGGAAACAGTACAGATTAACTTCTATGAGTTATTCAAACATAAAGACTAACTCTACAACAAAATCGTTGATAGGATTCAAAGTGTTCAAGCTAAGGTTGATGGTCAAACATCGTTAAACATGAATTAACCTCTATATGCAATGATGCAAACATTGGATTAGAACTATCTTACAACAAACTCGTTGATTGATTTTTGTTCAACTAAGGTTATGGTTCAAACTAAACCGCCGTTAAAATTAATTAAATTATATGAATCATGCCATTGGATTAAACGTATTCTAAACGGAAACAACTAGATGTGAACCTTTTCTAATAGAGCAACGTAAGTTTGTTTTAATACTTAAACCGCCGCAAGATTCTACCATTACCTTTAATCTTATCATGCCACTTTCCAAGCGTAAATTCTAGTTGTTCAAATTAATATGTTGAACTCTTTTGCTAATTAACAACGTAAGTTTTACGCAGAATTTGACTTAGTCTGTGATAGTAGATGCAAATATGGTCATTCCTATAAAATCTTATCTCTAGTTTACTTTCCAAGTAAATTTGTTGTTCAAACTTACAGATTTGAACTCTTTTGCGTAATTAATACCAGGAATGTTACGCAGAATTTGACTGTAAATACTGTGATAGGTAATGTCTTAAATAAAAGGGTCCGATCCTATAAATTTAACTTACTGTTGGGTATAGGACATTTAAACGATTTACGTCTCAATAAGCGGACAGTAGAACAGATTGATGTAAGTTTGAAACAATACATTTAAAAAGTATGGTAATCGGAATGGTCTGATACATCTTTACAATTTTCATAGCGTGTAAATATACTGTTCACATAGGTTTGAATCTTAAATAATAGGTTGACTCATCGATGTAAAACTATAATATTACTATTCTCTCTCTCTCTCTGGGTATAGGACATTTAAACAATCTGCTGTACAGTCTCAATATTAGCGGACACTAGAAACGTGTGTGACTTAGTAAGCATCTGTGAAACAATACATTTTAAAAAGTTATGGTTTCTGATTGGTCTGATGATATCTACAATTTTATAGCGTTAAATAGAATGTTCACATATAGAGTTTGAATCAAATAATGTTTGGTATGACTCATCGATGTAAAACTATAATAAAATTACATATTTCTCTCTCTCTCTCTCTCTCTCTCTCTCCTGGCCATAAAAACAAATCTGCTGTACAGTTCATATTAGCGCACTAAAACGTGTGTCGTGATTAAGAAGCAGCATCTGTCAATCCTGTCATTTTTTCAAATTATTGTTTATGCGTTTTTGCTTTACTTTTGCTTTGCTTTTTATCTACAACTTGTACAGGGTGGTTCATTTTCGATGTTTTCTTATGGGAAGTACCCTTTCTATTACAGATAGACAAAAAGTAATATGGGGTCTTTGTGCTCGATTTTGGTGTTCATTAAGATCCAATAGTCATAATCAAGATATCTGTGACCGTTATTGCGCAATTAGCCAAAATTGAAAAAATGGCGATTTTGAAAAACTTGAATAACTTTTTTTATTTCTAAATGTATCGACAAACTGTAAAAACATTCTTTTTTAAATAGAATCCGTTAGTGCATTCACATTTTTAATACCTCCTTAACTTAAAAAGATATGACGTAAGGTTGTATTGTTTTATATGGAAACCATAGTTGGCTATGACATTTTTAAATGATATTTTTTTTGTGCTTTCTAAAAATATATAACACCTCTATGCTGTTTTAATAATTAATTAATTTTTGAAGTTTTTCTTGATTGGTATATTTATTAACGATAACAGTTGGCTTAGAAAACCAGATATGAAATTGAATGAAGATATTCTACTCAAAAAAGAAATTTCACTTCCAGTAAAATATTTTAGAGACATTTTGTAATTCAAATAAGTTTAATTGTAATGTTGTTCTTGTGGAATGGTAACAAATTATAAAATCTAAAGATTGAATATAAAATTATCAAAAAACCTCAAATGGAAATTGAAATGAAATGAAAATATACAATATAAACGAACAAAAATATGAACACAATATATCAATATAAAAAATACACTAAAACTACAAATATTTTTCAAACTGTGCGCCCTTTTTTTGGATGCAGACTTCGCATCGTCTTCTAATTGAACTTATACAGGGTTCCCCAGTTTAGACTATACAATTTAAAAGTCGAATAAAAACTTTCTAATCAAAGTAAATTAACTTCTTAATGGACTAATATGTAGCTTATTCTTTGGGATTTATGACTAAAGTAAATAACAATTCAAGTTTTAAAGATCATGTCTTCCAAATGCCCTCCTTCGACTTCAATGCATTTTTGAATTCTAAGTTCAAAATTTATCATCACTCGGCGAAGCAAATCTCCATTTATTCCTGCAATTTCATTTCGAATCTGCTCCTTCAGCTCCGGAATTGTTGCGGGACGGCTTGCAAAAACTTTTTGCTTTAGGTATCCCCAGAGAAAAAAATCGGGGGCCGTTAAATCGGGAGATCTCGGGGGCCAATTCAAATTTCCAAATCGAGAAATTATACGGCCGTCAAAAAAATCTCGCAAAATTCTCATAGTGTTTCTGGCTGTGTGAGCCGTTGCTCCATCTTGCTGGAATAATATGGCGCCATTTAGTCCTCGTCTAATTAGTTCTGGAATAAGAAACGTTTGCAACATGTTTATGTAGCGTTCGGAATTAACTGTAACAGAACGGTTACTTTCATCCTCAAAAAAATAACGACCGATAATTCCAAATGATGCTACACCGCACCAAACAACGACTTTTGGACTGTGGAGGTTTTTGGTAAACAGTTCGTGAGGATTTTCTACTCCCCAGTATCTAAAGTTTTGCTTGTTAACAACACCGTCCAAATGAAAATTTGCTTCGTCGCTCATTAGCAAATTATGAGTTTCTCCACGATGCTGATGTAAAAATTCTTTACAAAATGTCACCCTCGCTCCTTTGTCTAGATCACTGAGGTTATGGGCCATTTGATATTTATAGGGGTGAAATTTTATATCTTTATGCAGAATTCTGTGGAGACTTCCCTTAGATATTCCTAGGGCAAGTGATTGCCGATTAGCCGATCTCTTAGGACTTCTTGTAAAGACAGCTCTCACTCGTTCAATATTTTCAGGCGTACGCACCGTTCTTCGACGTCCAGGTTGTTTAATGTTTTGCACAGAGCCATTTTCACGCCAATGACGAACCCACGCCGCAATTGTAAAGCGTGTTGGTGCATAGCCCCTATTATTGTTTCCAAACTGCCGTCGAAATGCACGCCGAACTTCTTCAAATGAACCAGTTCTAATGTAGACTTCCACAGAAAACACACGCTCTTGAATCGAATAATTCATAATGCAATGAAAATTGTTAAACTGGAGCAATTATATCGTTCGCGTATAACGCATATTTGACAGAAACACTTAAGTCGTTGTTTATAAACAGGCGCCTCCTTGATCTTTAAAACTTGAATTGTTATTTACTTTAGTCATAAATCCCACAGAATAAGCTACATATTAGTCCATTAAAAAGTTAATTTACTTTGATTAGAAAGTTTTTATTCGACTTTTAAATTGTATAGTCTAATATGGGGAACCCAGTATAATGGTGTTAATTGTGGAAAAGCCATACTGGCACATTTTTTTAACTCATTCACAGAATTATCAGTTCTTTTGTATATAATGTTTTTTAAAAAACCCAAAAAGAAATCTAGAGGCGAAAGATCGGATGAACGAGCAGGCCACAAAATTGGTGCTGTCGTTCCCATCCAGCTATTAGGAAAACGTAAATTTAAGTAGTCACTAACTACACGGGAATTATGTGCGGGAGCTGCGCCTTGCTGAAATATGACATTGCAATATTGTGCTAAAGGAAGACTCTCTAGAAATCCTCCAAACGAATTCGTAGAATATCGAGATATTTCATTGAGTTTAATGTTGCTTCATACATGTGATAATAAAAACGTCCGTTTTTAATGAATAACCACACATTTATTCCAAATTTCCCTTGCCTCCTGCGCACAACACTAACATGAGCGTTAGTGTCTGCCCAGTAAGGTAAATTGTGATTATTAAAAATACCATCATTACTGATATGCGCCTGGTCTGACCATGCAACAGAATTTGAAAAATTAGGTATATTTTGGCACTTACTCATATACCAGTTAGAAAACTCAGTACGCCGCCTTCTGTCGTCTATAGTCAAAAAATGTTCTTTCCGAAACCTATAGCAATGGTATTTGTGTTTCTTTAAAATTCGAAGGGCTTTGCTTCGAGACACGCCTAGATTAACCGTTTGTCTAGATGAAGTTGTGGACTCTGCTTCGACTTGTCCTAAGACGACCATTGAATTTTCTTCAAAATTTCGTTTGAACTAATTTTTTGGCCTGGGATTTTAAAAAGAACCGAATTCAATTAAATTTTTCTGTAACCTAAAATTAATTAAGATATGGTTTTGAGCTCGTAAAAATTTTAATTTTTATTAACTATACCGTTCAAAAATATTTTTATTTGGCTGCCGTCTTTCAGGATAAAATTTTGTAAATATAATTCCGATGCCACCTTCGGATAACATAAAACATGCAAAAATTTTCTGAATTTGTCTAAATAGGCATGTTAATAACTGAACTCCAAGATCACTTTGTTGCACACTTCCAATTTTTAATTTATTAATTGACATATAGGTCATTTGTTTTTACTTAAATGAATCTCAGCCTCCTATGCTTACTGTGTATTCTTAATATAAAACGTAAATAAGAAAAACTTAAAAACTCAATTAATTATTAAAATAATATAGAAGTGTTATATATTTTTAGAAAGCACAAAAAAAATGTCATTTAAAAATGGCATAGCCATCTATGATTTCCATAGAAAAAAATACAACTTTATGTCATATCTTTTTAAATTAAGGAGGTATTAAAAATGTGAATGCACTAACGGATTCTACATAAAAAGAGTCTTAAGAATGTCTTTATAGTTTGTCGATACATTTAGAAATAAAAAAGTTTTTAAAGTTTTTCAAAATTACCATTTTTTCAATTTTGGCTAATTGCGGAATAACAGTCAGAGATATCTTGATTATGACTATTGGATCTTAATTAACACCAAAATCGAGCACAAGCGCCCCATATTACTTTTTGTCTATCTGTAATAGAAAGGGCACTTCCCATAAGAAAACATCGAAAATGAACCATTCTGTACAGTGAATTATCGGTAATTTGGTAACATTTTAATAAGCACCTTAAATCTCAAGCGCAACTCGTAGTTATGAACGTGCTTAATTATTTTGAACGCGAACGTGACAATCACTCGTTGCATTTGAATCTGTTATGCAGGTATGTAGTACATTATTGTGTAAAAATATGATGCTTGGAAGGACTACTATTAGCGCACGTGTGTAGCATGTGGGGTAAATACAGTTAGTGCTATACAAAAAAAGGTTACACAAGCCCAAAAAGAAAATAAACCCCACACAGTCACCAGCTAAGCGGAGTAAACGTACGAAATCTAAGTACATTGAAGTTGATGACTATGTGAAGGATGCTGTAAACAGAAACATTTATGAAAAGCATTCAAAATGTAAATACAGACATACAAGACATGTCTAGTACTATACCTGTTTTTGTAGGTACACATGTTACGCTGGCATCATTACAAAAATAATTAAGCAATAGTGAAGTTTTCGATTTCAGTGGATCAAGTTTATGACGTCTCTTTTCATCTAAATTAGATGATGGTAGGAGGGGTTTACTGAAACAATCACATATTGCTGCAATCGTGTACCATTCTTAAGAGAATATTACAAAAATAAAGAAAAAAATTATACAATCCTGTATGCTTAGATGAAACTTGGATTTTCAGGTGAGGATCGTACAAAAGAAGCGGGGATGATAAATCTAAGGAAAGTGTGAAGAAGAAGCCAATGGATGAAGCAAAAGGGTTTGTTGTAATTTAGTTCATCATAATTCCTAATAAAATAACTGTATTTTTTAGATGTATGGTTAGTGTTTATGCAGGTAATGAAGATGGATCAACTTCCGATGCTTCACATTTATTTCCTACAAACTCACAAAGTGCAGACTATCATGGAGATATATGTGCAGAGTTGTTTACAAAATGGTTTGAAAGTAATTTAATTGCAAACTTAAAAGAAACATCTTTAATTGTAATGGACAATGCTAGTTACCATTCCAAACTTCGACAAAAAATGCCAAATAATTCATCTAGGAAGGAAAAAATATGTAATTTTCTATTAAAGCGCAACATAGCTTATGACCATATCATGTTTAAAACAGAATTACTGCAATTATTTGTAGATAATGCGATACCAAAGGTGTACGAAATAGGTGAAATAGCACACAGGTGTGGACACAGAGTATTACGGTTACCATCATATCACTGTCAATTTAATCCAATTGAACTGGTGTGGGCAAACTGCAAAGAACACTGCAACAAAAATATAGGAAGACATAATTCCAAATTTAAGGATGACCATGTGAAATAAATATGAGTTAGAGTGGTGGGAAATTGAAAAACATTTTGAGGTTGTGCAACTATTAATTATATCTGTTAACAATTCCACAATACGAAATCTAAGTTAGAATATTAAACGTCTATAATTTCATTCAACTTCGATCTACATTACACTCT
>JARFJB010001222.1:0-35000 GCA_036346205.1 Vesta saturnalis
AAGTAAACAGTTCATGATAACTAATTATATAACACCAATCTGCTACCTATTTGTACAAGCGAAATTGTATAGCTGTCATATTGAACATAATAGTTTTAGTTGCACTATTTGATTGTTCGTAACAGTTGTACGTTATCTAAAATAATAAAGTTACAGTTAAAGGAACCAATTCCATATATAAAATGTGCTTACTTGTAAATTCTGTATCCATACATGTGTGGAACTTGTATAAATGTATATAATAACTGTTAATCAATGTTTACTTATTTGCTTTTAACTATCAGTTTACATTGATAAAATATAACACTGACACTTTTACCGGAATTTGTAACTGTGTCCAGTGCAAATAATAAATATTCTGACCACGTATCCAAAGTGCTTTAATTACTTGCTAGCTGCTGGTTCGTACTTACTAAATTGTGCTGGGTTGAAGTATACAATCGTTTTACGGTAATGTAAAATCCATGGATAACAAAATAAGTTTACAACCTACATAATTTACAATCGAAAAAGAATTAAAAATATATAAATTAGTATGAAGCAACGCTAGTTAAAAAATTACTTAAATTACATAAAAATTAGTACATGTTTCTTTAACAGAAAGAAAAATAATAAAATTTAGACTGTAACAATAAAAATTAGAAATCTTAGGAAATTTGATTCGCAAAGTTGGGAATCTTATGTATAATGTAAGGACTCTTCAGAGAACGGATATTATATTATCTTCAATGAACGGTAATAAACATAATTCATGAAGGAAGTTTAAAGAAAATTTTGTTACATTAACATGTGCTGCATTACCAAACCAGTGGCACAATATAAGATTATTCAATAATTGATCGTAAATTGTCGCACGAGTGAGTTGATTTTAACAAAAATGCGACTAAATTTATTTGTTTTAATTGCCAAAATAATAGTTTTGCCAGGTTCTATTTAAAATTACATCATTAAATATTTGGTGACCAAGTCACCAACAAGACATTTCGTGTAAAAGCATCTCCAGATCTAGTATAAGTAACACAAGTGAATCCTTAACGAATAATGGCGTTGACAGAAAATAGTAACACAAATAAGAGTTTTCCGTCAATAAAGAATGACCAGGTTGTTTTGCATACAAACGGTTTAAATTATATGCAAATAAAATATAATGCCAAAAATTATGTACTGGTGACTAACTAAGAACGGCTGTCGGCCATATCTCAGGAATGGATTGTAGCACAGGTCCGGGAAAAAAAATTTGTAACAAAAGTGGCCTCGAGAAACGCCTGAAATTATTTTCAGAATTGTAGGTCCACCGCTAGAGGGCGTATTTGACAGTTAAAATTTTAAAATCAAAATTTTTCAAAATTTACTCAATTAAGATATTAAGTATTATAATCAGATTCCTCGACAAATTCTGTATATTTTTATTTGACAAGTTTTAGTCTATCTCTTCAAATAAGGTGGGGAGAGTGAGCCTTGTTATGAAGAAACGCCTTTAATTCAGGTTCTGCTTGACCGATTTTAATAAACTTGATGTTGTTTGAAAGAGCTTTTGTTAATCAATATAAAATTTGTAAATTTGAAGCAATCTGATTAATAACATAAATGCTAGAGGGCGCTGTTTAATATTTTTAATATTGTGTTTCTCTTTACAGTTTTAAATGGAGCATAAAAATTTAAGTAGGTCTTTAAAAGTAGACTAAATTAGTAATAAAACAGTGAAAATTGTAAGTCGATATCTTTTCTATCCTGAGGTATCGTAAGAAACAGGTAAAATGTTTTAATTTTTTCGTTTGTCGTTATATGTTTATGTCAGTTTCAGTAAAACAACAAATTATTTAATGAAATTATCTTATGCTATGTGAATAGATTTTAACTAACAACATGATAATTAAGTGAGGCAAAGTAAAGTAAAAGGTACCAATAATAAAAAATAATGAGAGGCGAAAAGTTCGTAATAACATTACGATTAATGCATTAAAGTTCTTTTCGTTTACTAACAACGAAAGACTTCAATGTGTTTTATTGATCTGATTACTTTATAATATATACTATTTTAGATTGCACCCATATCACATGGTCCTACACCATAGTTTGAATGCTCAAGATTTAGATACCAGGTTGGATTTTTGCAATTGGCTCTCAAATATGATACACGACGATCCTGAAATACTTTCACGAATTATGTGGACAGATGGGGCTACTTTTCATAGTGATGGTAGTTAAGTCGACATAATATGCACTACTGGTCTGAAACGAATTCCACTGGATGCAGGAGGTTCAACATCAGGGTCGTTAATCTGTAAAAGTGTGGTGCGGATTCAAGGTGGAGAAATAATTGAGCCTTTTTTTAATGAGGCTGTTAATGGAGAAAGATATTTAGATTTTTAAGCAACGAATTGCTACCTCTTTTAGAAGACGTACCTTGGCCATTCGTCCTGACATGTTCTTGCAACATGATGGGTGCCCGGCACATTATTCTAGAGATGTTCGAATTTCTTAGATCAATCATACCCTGAAAGGTGGATAGGACGTGGAAGTTTATTCATTTGGCCACCAAGGTCTCCAGACCTAACTTGTTTAGATTTTTATTTGTGGGCGAATAAAAGATCTCGTTTATGCCGATAGACTCACAACAAGAGCTAATATGATTGAAAGAATACACAGACAATAAGTGTTTCAAGGGTAGAAATTGAAACTGCTGTTGTCTCCGCCGTCAGCGAATGATTTCATGCATTGAAAATGATGGACGACATTTCGAACATCTAGGGCGATACTAATTACGTAGTTATTTATTTAAGGTTTTAATTGTTAGATTTATCACATTATTATTTTATAATTTGTTCTCATTGTTAGTAGCGACAGCATTACATTTAGGTAATCTACGGCAACCATAACATTGGTATGATAACAGTTTAAATTACTACAGACCAATGTAAGATCTTTTCATCCTGGATAAATTTAATAATTTCGTTAACGCGAACTAGCCTACTAGACGTTGGAAGAACAATTCGCAATTTACCTGTTTCTACGATATCTCAGGATAGGAAAAAGTTATCGACTTGCAGTTTTCACTGTTTTATTATAATTTAGTCTACTTTTTAAAGACCTACTTAAATTTTTATGCTTCCATTTAAAATGTAAAGAAAACACAATACTAAAAAATATTGAACAGCGCCCTCTAGCATTTATGTTATTAATCAGATTGGTTAAATTTACAAATTTTCTATTGTTTAACAAAAGCTCTTTCAAACATCAAGTTTATTAAACATCGGTCAAGCAGAACCTGAATTAAAGGCGTTTTTCGTAACAAGGTTTCCACTCTCCCCACCCTTATTTTAAGAGATAGACTAAAACTTGTCAAATAAAAAATATGCAGAATTTGTCGAGGAATCTGATTATAATATTTAATATTCCTTAATTGAGTACATTTTAAAAAATTTTGCTTTTAAAATTTTAACTGTCAAATACGCCTCTAGCGGTGGACCTACAATTCTGAAAATATTTCAGGCGTTTCTCGAGGCCACTTTTGTTATAAAAATTTTTTTGAACCTGTGCCATAATCCATTCCTGAGATATGGCCGACGGCCGTTCTTGGTTACAGGTACCTTTTTGATAACGAACCTCAATTATCAGGATTTTTACAAATGCCATAATGCACATTTATGTAGATACAGAAGTTAGAATTATGAAATTGACGGATTTGATAAATTACTGTGAGGCGTTAGAGATTCAACTATATAGTTTTAAAATAAATCATGAATTTTATATAATTTTATACAACAAACGGTATTACATGCTTAGACTTTCGTGGAGGTAAAACGTTTTAATCAATTATAAAATTAAATGTATCAATAACAATTACAATTATATATTTTAATCAACTATACTCTGTAACTGTATATCAAAAGCAATAACGAATATGTATTCAAAAATTTTTACTAATTTTATTAATAAAAGTTTACTTGAGTAGGATTTGAACCTACGACATGTATTTGCTAGTGCCGCTCTAATCAACTGAGCTATCGAGATACAAGTCCCAATCGATGTAAATTTTGTCGTTATGTATATGGAACTGATGTAAATTATGAAAATAATGAGATTATTTATAATAATTTGAATATGTATTTTTCAACACAAAACGAAATAATTAAATATTTTAGGGCGCAAAATAGCAAAGAATGTCCTATACTTTCAAAGGAAAAAGAGAAGGTATTTGTACCGGGTGGCCGACTAAGAACGGCCGTCAGCCATATCTCAGGAATGGATTATAGCACAGGCTCGGGAAAAAAATGTTTATAACACGTGGCCTGGAGAAACGTCTGGAAATTATTTTCAGAATTGTAGGTCCACCGCTAGAGGGCGTATTTGACAGTTAAAATTTTAAAAGCAACATTTTTAAAATTTACTCAATTAAGGGCATATTAAATATTATAATCAGATTCCTCGACAAATTCTGCATATTTTTATTTGACAAGTTTTTGTCTATCTTTTCAAATAAGGGTGGGGGAGTGGGAACCTTGTTACGAAAAAACGCCTTTAATTCAGGTTTTGCTTGACCGATTTTAATAAACTTGATGTTGTTTGAAAGAGCTTTTGTTAAACAATAGAAAATTTGTAAATTTGAAGCAATCTGATTAATAACATAAATGCTAGAGGGCGCTGTTTAATATTTTTTAATACTGTGTTTTTCTTTACAATTTTAAATGGAAGCATAAAAATTTAAGTAGGTCTTTAAAAAGTAGACTAAATTAGTAATAAAACAGTGAAAACTGCAAGTCGATATTTTTTTTCCTATCCTGAGATATCGTAAGAAACAGGTAAATGGCGGAATTGTTCTTCCAACGTCTAGTAGGCTAGTTCGCGTTAACGGAAATTATTAAATTTAGCCTGGATGAAAAGATCTTACATTGGTCTGCAGTAATTTAAACTGTTATCATACTAATGTTATGGTTGCCGCTAGATTACCTAAATGTAATGCTGTCCTACTAACAATGAGAACAAATTATAAAATAATAATGTGATAAATCTAACAATTAAAACTTAAATAAATAACTACGTAATTAGTGTCGCCCTAGATGTTCGAAATGTCGTCCATCATTTTCAATGCATGAAATCAATCTCTGATAGGTGGAGAGAACAGCAGTTTCAATTTCTGCCTGAAATACTTCGTATTGTCTGTCGTATTCTTTCAATCATGTCAGCTCTTGTTGTGGGTCTATCGGCATAAACGAGATCTTTTATTCCCCCACAAATAAAATCTAAACAAGTTATGCCTGGAGACCTTGGTGGCCAAATAAATAAACTTCCGTCTATCCACCTTTCAGGGTATGATTGATCTAAGAAATTCCGAACATCTCTAGAATAATGTAGGCACCCATCATGTTTCAAGAACATGTCACGACGAATGGCCAAGTGTCTTCTAAAATAAGAGGCAATTCGTTGCTTAAAAATCTAAATATCTTCTCCATTACAGTCTCATTAAAAAAGGCCCAATTATTTCTCCACCTAGAATCCGCACCCACATTTACAGACAACGACCCTGATGTTGGACCTCCTGCATCCAGTGGGATTCGTTTCAGACCAATAGTGCATATTATGTCGATTAACACTACCATTACTATGAAAAGTAGCCTCATCTGTCCACATAATTCGTGAAAATATTTCAGGATCGTCGTGTATCATATTTGAGAGCCAGTTGCAAAAATCCAACCTGGTATCGAAATCTTGAGCATTCAAACTATGGTGTAGGACCATGTGATATGAGTGCAATCTAAAATAGTATATATTATAAAGTAATCAGATCAATAAGACACATTGAAGTCCTTCGTTGTTAGTAAACGAAAAAGGACTTTAAATGCATTAACTCTCGTAATGTTTTACGAATTTTTTCCCCGCCTCTCATTATTTTTATTATTGGTACCTTTTTACTTTACTTTGCCTCACTTAATTATCATGTTGTTAGTTAAAATCTATTCACATAGCATAAGATAATTTCATTAAATAATTTGGTGTTTTATTGAAATTGGACATAAAATGGCGGCAAATACATTAGTCATGTTGTCACAAGTTAACTTTGATGTAATCACATTTTCGGTATGATAAACATGAGAAACATATAACGACAAACGAAAAAAATTAAAACATTTTTATCATTATAATACCGAATAAAACATGCATTAATAAATAAGTAGTCACCTGTGTTCTCTTAAAATATTTTGGACGGTGGTTCGACATATACCCAAGTCTCTAGCTATAGCTCTGGTGCTTGAATGAGGATTAACATTTACATAAGATAAAACATCAATAACATTTTCCTCTGTTCTACTCTGCGTTGTCTTCGGTACACAGGAAGATTCACATTTCAGTAGTACGCACACGGTGTGCGAGTCGAAGAAAACTCTTCTGCTGTGATGCCGTCTGTTTGGGTACTGCAGTGCATACACTATAGCAACGGTTGCATTTCTCATACATTCAAAATAAACTGCCAACATATCAAATGCTTCTTCATTTGTAAGAATCATTTTGGTACGAAAAGATAAGAAGTCTATTAAATGCAACACGATGAATAATTTTGACATATGCGTGAAAATCATAGCTGGCTTGTTTTCAACAGAATTTATTTTATATCTTACATGGCCCTCTTTACTAATTTTGTTGTCATCAGTAAATCGTAATTCATATTTTAAACTGTATTGTTGTTGCTGGGCAAATATTGGTTTTATTGATATTTTATGCTTTTGATTTACTAACACATCGCTTGAAAACAAATATAACATTCTTATATAATTAAAAAATGTTAGATTTATCACATTATTATTTTATAATTTGTTCTCATTGTTAGTAGCGACAGCATTACATTTAGGTAATCTAGCGGCAACCATAACATTAGTATGATAACAGTTTAAATTACTGCAGACCAATGTAAGATCTTTTCATCCAGGTAAATTTAATAATTTCGTTAACGCGAACTAGCCTACTAGACGTTGGAAGAACAATTCCGCCATTTACCTGTTTCTTACGATATCTCAGGATAGGAAAAAGATATCGACTTGCAGTTTTCACTGTTTTATTATAATTTATTTTAAAGACCTACTTAAATTTTTATGCTTCCATTTAAATTGTAAAGAAAACACAATATTAAAAAATATTAAACAGCGCCCTCTAGCATTTATGTTATTAATCAGATGTTCAAATTTACAAATTTTCTATTGTTTAACAAAAGCTCTTTCAAACAACATCAAGTTTATTAAAATCGTCAAGCAGAACCTGAATTAAAGGCGTTTTTCGTAACAAGGTTCCTCCCCACCCCTTATTTGAAGAGATAGACTAAAACTTGTCAAATAAAAAATATGCAGAATTTGTCGAGGAATCTGATTATAATATTTAATATCCCCTTAATTGAGTAAATTTTGAAAAATTTTGCTTTTTAAAATTTTAACTGTCAAATACGCTCTCTAGCGGTGAACCTACAATTCTGAATATAATTTCCAGGCGTTTCTCGAGGCCACTTTTGTTATAAAATTTTTTTCCCGAACCTGTGCTGCAATCCATTCCTGAGATATGGGCGACGGCCATTCTTAGTTGGCCATTCGGTACAATGGAATTCATAGTTAACGAAAGATGATAAAACGTGTTTTGCGCAGTTTGGTTACATCAAAGATAAAAAACTAAACCTGAAAAATTTTAAATACGTAAGATAAATCGATAAAAATTAAAAAATGTTTGATTTATCACTTTTTAATTTAGATAGTTTTACTGTAGATGAATTATGAGACGTAAATAATTTTAATGTAGAGAACAATATGTAATCCATAAAATATGTCCTAAGTACGCAAATTCTTCTCATAGAAATTGATAAAGCTGTAACCACACACATAAGTTAGAAAATATAGGATTAAAACGAGATGCACTGTTTATGAAAGAAACTATATAGACTTCGGTGTGCGAAAAAAACCGAATAAATAAACAAATTAACGATTTACTAAAAAGGGTAACAGTAAAAATTAGATCACTTATATCGAGAGTACCAAAAAATTATAATAATAATATCAGAATTGGCGTATACATGTGGATTATAGAAACTAAATAAAAATATGGAAAACGATTCTCGAGGTCCAGTTTTGTTATAGACACTTTTCCCGAATCTGTGACTACAATCATTACTTAGATATGTGACGCCATTCTTACTTAAAGCTAGTATCAGATAGAATTTTACAGTTAACTTAAAGATGATAGAAATGTTTCATGCGTTCGATTATCAAGATAAAAATAAACTAATTTTAAATACAGTTTCATAAAGATGTAAAAATGTTGGATTGTTTTTTTAATGTAGATAGTTTTACGGGTAAAATTATGCAATACGTGAATGATTTTTATCAGTTGATACAATGTGTATGCATGAAATATGTTCCTACGCAACTGGTTAGAATTGGCAACGAGTTATCCGACGCTACGATCTTATAGAAAATAGGACAAACACATCACTTTTTAATATATCAGACTTCATTACGGATATAAATAAAGTGGACAAACTTAACGATTCTCATAAATTAAACAGAAAATTTTTAGATTTATATCCACCAAAAATTATAATTTTAATCTTAATTTAGCTTACATTATTATCAGAAATAATAAATTGGTTCAGTCTTCAACACCTTAGATTGAATAAATTACTTAGATGATCAAGTAAGTAGTATCAGAAGCATTTTAAAAAGCACATGCATCGTTTGTTAGACAAACTGACAGGTCCTCATACATCTAATAAGATGAAGAATCTAAATGTCCTTATTAAACATATCAATTTCTTTAGATGCACATATTCAGCATTAATTCATAATACTTTTTTGACCAGATTTTTACATAGATCAATACAGTAGTGGACAAACACATAGTATAAATTAAAATTTTCTTTCAAAACTTTCTTCGACTTATTAAAGGTAATCGATTGTAGGACATGTTTGTAAGCATGAGTAACTCTTTCATTACATTTTATATCATTTCTTGCTTTTACGATTACATTATCGCCTTGGAAACTACAGTAATAAAAATTTAATAGAATTGTGGAGTCAAAACACTATCAAAAAATTACTTACTAATGCGCAGTGTTCGGATCACAAGAATGCGACATACTAACTGTAGAAGGACATAGAACCAACGTTAAGTGATCATTCTGACCAAGTAATTCTGATTTGATTAAAAATTTGTACTGCGTTTGAGCAGAGTGTCGAACAATCAACGCGCCCAAAAATTGAATCAAATCCATCTCGCTCATACGGACAAAATCGGGCCATCTTTTTATGAAACGGATAAAATCAGTTTTGTGTCTTAAATAATGTACTAAATTCATTGCATTCTAAAATTTGAAAATAAAAAAGAAATGAACAAAACGTAGCAAATTTAAATTACATCAACGTGTTTCTGAAGATGGTCCTTTGTTTCAAAAAGCGGAGATGTTTGATAAATGTAACTATGATAATAGTCATCACCGACGTGATATTGAAGATTTGTGTTTACTAATTCATAAGACGCAGTGGTACGTATCGCTTTACAAATAGTTCGGAAAGCTAAGCCTGTATGTTCAAACTGTGTAATAAAGTTTGCTTGAACTGCGTAACACTCCCATTGATGAAACTCTTTCCATGCCGAGTTTTGACATCTCTCTGTGCAGAAGACATACTTCACACATTTCTTACACCTGGAAAAAATATATACTTTATAATATATGCCAAAGACAAGATAAAAATTTGTGAGAACGTCGAGATATTGTCTTCGTTGGAGAGTTAAGTTTCAAACGGGAACTGTTTAGATTACTTCTCTGTTCAAAAGTAAAATACTGTAGACTAAATATACTAATTGTAATCGTATATATATATTATATATATATATATATATTATATATGTATAATATATATATATATATATATATATATATATATAATATATATATATATATATATATATATATATATATATATATATATATATATATATGTCCAGAAACTCTACGGACAAACTTTAGTGATTCTAGACCCAAAAATAAGAAAAAAGTTCATATAAACCCAGGTCTGAAAACGCTTCGTTTAGGATCTACATGTGAAAATTTTATTTTCCTCGGTTTTATGGCGATATTTTACGAACAAATTGGAATATGGTCCTGAAATTTGGAGCACGGGGGTTTTTGTGGTCGAGAAACTTAAATATTTTATTGATTTTGATGCTGCCTGCAGAGAGCGTCATCTACAGTAGTATGCTGAAAGTTAATTGGCCTTAACTTTTTTACCACCCGGTATAGTGACGTTCCGTTTGAATTAGTTTGTTCCCTTTTCAGTTCTAAGCAAAAAAGTATACTTGATCGATGCCTCTCAGATCAACCGTTTTCGAGATATTGGTCGATGAACAGTTCAATTTAATTCCCTATAATCCTTAGCTAATTGGAATTAAAAATCAAAGTAACGTACGTTTGCATTTTTATTTTAACTTTGAATTTAAGAACGAAAATGAATAAATAAATAATAAAACTAAAAAAATAAATGTTACAAAAGGTGTCCCACATGATGACCATTTGTTTCGATACATAATCTCACTCGTTTTGATAATGAGCGGCGAATCCGTGAACATATTCCCATATTATTTCTGAAGGTATCGCAGGCATCTTGGATCCTGTTCCAAAGTTGTTCCCTTGTTTCAATTGGTGCTGCGTATACTAGGGATTTTAAATATCCCCAAACACAGTAATCACAAGGATTGAGATCAGGAGACCTGAGAGGCCAGGCAACCGGACCACCTCTTCCAATCCATTGACCACCAAACGCATTGTTGAGATACTGTCGAACGTTGACGCCAAAACGGGCGGGACAACCATTGTGCAAATACCAAAGATTTTGACGAATATAATGGACTTCATCCAATAAACCAGGTAAGATATTTTGCAAAAATTGTAAATACTCGTTAGAGTTTAAACGAGCAGCAACTCCACAGGTCCTAGTAAGTGGTTGCCTACTATACATATTCAAACATTTATGTTGAATCGTTGCTGATGGTGAGTTTCTTTAATAATATGTGGGTTATCTCCAACATATGAATAATAGTATGCATTATGCATATTGAAAATTTCATTTTTTTGTAAATAACGATTCATCACTGAATAAGATATGGAATAAAACGAACATTTTGGATTTTTGGTTTCTTAATGAGACAAAACTAGTTGTACAGGAAGGTCACGTTCCAAAATAGCCTGAACTTTTATCAATGGAAAGGATATAAGTTTTCCTTGTGGATGATATTCCAGACAGATGATTTTTTATGTTAGGGTGCATTGGTGACAGCACTAGTCTCCGGATTATCTTCGACAGCTATTAAAATTGCATCTTCATTAGCTACCGTTACGGTGGCCGGTCTTCCTGTTTGGTTGTTTTTGAGCTACACATCCAGTTTCTCGAAGTCGTTGATAAACCGCTGCAAATGTTGAGTGTGTCATGGATTCTGATAGAAATTTTTCATACTATCGTGTGCATATTCTTCATTACTAAAGCAACCATTTTTAGAAATGAAACAGGTTTTAAATTACTATAAAATTATTATGTTAATTTGAAATTTGGGACGCTGTATCAACAAGAGTAACAACAAATGTCATAAATATATTTGTGTATCTAAGCACAACTTGTCATTTTGTTTTGTCAAAGCCTGCTAAAATGGCAAGAGATTCAATAGCTGGTTAAATAAATTAAACTGTTCATCAAACAACATCTCGAAAACGGTTGATCTGAAAGGCATCGACCAAAGTATACCTTGCTTAGAACTGAAAGAACGAACTATTTCAAACGAACGTCAATATACCGGGTGGTAAAAAGTTAAGCCAATTAACTTTTAGCATACCACTGTAGATGCCTGCGATACCTTTAGAAATAATGTGGGAATATGTTCACGGATTCGCCGCTCATTATCAAAACGAGTGAGATTGTATCGAAACAAATGGTCATCATGTGGAACACCTTTTGTAACATTTAATTTTTAGTTTTATTATTTATTTCTTCATTTTCGTTCTTAAATTCAAAGTTAAAATAAAAATGTAAACATACGTACTTTGATTTTTAATTCCAATTAGCTATGGATTATAGGGAATTAAATTGAACTGTTCATCAACCAATATCTCGAAAATGGTTGATCTGAGAGGCATCGATCAAGTATACTTTTTTTTGCTTAGAACTGAAAAGGGAACAAACTAATTCAAACGGAGCGTCTATATATGGTAAAAGTTAAGGCCAATTAACTTTTTACCTACCATAGATGGCTCTGCAGCAACATCAAAATCAATAAAATATTTAAGTTTCTCGACACAAAACGTACTCCAATTTCAGGACCATTGCTCTAAAATATGCATAAAACACGAGAAAATAAAATTTTTTCACACACTGTAGGTCCTAAATGAAGCGTTTCGGGACCTGGGTTTGTATGAACTTTTTTCTTATTTTGGGTCTAGAATCACTACGCAAAGTTTGTCCGTAGAATTTCTGGACAATTGTATATATATATATATATATATATATATATATATATATATATATATATATATATATATATATATATATATATCTTCATTGATAGTTGAACGCTTTAAAATATAAATCCACGAACTACAGATCAAAAATGACGCTGCATATCTCGAATTTGCATCTACTGAAATGGAATTATCTTGTAACATCAATATTTTTATTAAATGGGGATAGAACTTTGCCAAAGGCTTTTATCATTAAGTTATATCTTAAGTCACACGAGCTAAATAATCTTCCCGTAGACGTTATGGGAAAAATTTTGAAAGAACCAATGTCACTGAGAAGTAAAATCAGAAAGTAACAATTTTATATGGTGGTTCAATGCGAAAAACCAAATATCACAATTTTTGTGATTCAGCAGTATTTTAGACTAGTTAATACTATAAGTTTTGTTTTCTATAGATTCCGTCTAATATTTAAGCTATTTTGATGCACCTGATTTCCGGAGCTCAAAGACTAGTGTAATAGTTGATTCACTTGATATACTTCGATTACATACTCGCATTTCAATCAAGCATTGTTTAATAGGGCAATACAGTTGTTCACTCCATTTTTAAAATCCAGAAACCATAGTTACAGTCATGTCCCGAGGGACCATTATCGTGGCCTCGCATTAAATTTGAAAAATAATATTTGAAATGTTTAGATACATGTTTAATATTCCATTAACAACAAACGGAATTATATTGTACTACTGTTAAATTTATATAATCTAAGTTTAAGAGTCCATTATAACAATACATATCTATAATGTTTTAAAAATATAGCTGACAACTACAAACAGATATATCATGTAACTAAATGAAGGCGGTGACCCACTAATATACGAAAATTCATAAAACCTACATTGAACGGCCGACTTTTTGTTGCTTATTATGGTACTTCTGATGCTTACGAACTGTTTTAACACAAAATTTATGTCAAATGCACTTGCATGTATCGTCCTATTGATGGCTGGTATATATATATATATATATATATATATATATATATATATATATATATATATATGTATATATATATATATATATATATATATATGATATTTCATTACATGTAGGTATTTTATTTAAGAAAATATAATTTCAAATAATATATGCGTAGGTAATTATATAATGTGTAATCTTTTATGTGACAAAAGAAATCAACATTTTTAAAAAAGAATAAGATATTTCACAAAGCATAAATTAACTTTTGTGAGTATACATAAAAATTCTGAAAAATATAAAGACAACAGATATTAGTAGCTTCTTTGAAGCCTGTCCCCAATATGCTCTATGGGATTTAGGTCGGGACATTGTGCTGGCCATTGCAACACTTCAATTTGTTCGTGATTCAACCAGTTCGTCACAATACGTGCGACATATGGACGAACATTACCGTACATTAGATGGAAAATTTCTCCAACAGTACTAGCAAATTGGCGCACAATAGGTTGAAGGACATTATCCAAATACCGCTGAGCTATCATTTGGAAAAGTGAGCTCGGTTCTACCACCAAAAATTATATACAGGGCCACCTGTGTAACTGTGCACTTCTGTAACTTATCTCTAACGTTCCGAATATCCAGATTGTCACATTCTTAGGCAACAGAGAAACCCAAATCTAGATTCGTCAATGAATAAAATTCTTGCTCAATCATTTTCATCCCAATGGTAAAATCTTGACACCATTCTAATCTTGCGATTGCCTCTAGAGATCGGTGGACGAATCACCTAGAATGAAGATTGGCTTCGTGAAGTCAATTTCGTATATCTCCGTCAACGAAAACCTTATGCGCCATTTGTAACTCCGTAACAAATTCAGGTGCCCTAATTGTAGGTTGTCTTCTAGCACTTAAAATCAGAGATCTGTTCTGAGCAGCTCGATTTATGACTGTTAACGTCAAATCTTGCCGTTCCATTGTAAAAGTACAGTTGTTTCAACTCAACAAACATTTTAAAACTGTTAAAGTAAACTAATTGAACACAATTCAATGCAACAAAAGAAAATTCACCTATTGACTTTATCGCATTATTGGGTTCTTGTCATCGTCAGTGTTTACAACAAATAGCTTGTTTTGAGTATTGCAATTACGTTAATTGTACAATGTATACTTCATTTTACCTTCCTACGAACATATACATATGTAGGTATAGAAGGGTATGCAAGCAACTTTTTTTTCACTATCGCTAAATCGATTTATTAGCTCATTTTGCGTCTGCGTCTGCGTCTGCGTCTGTCCGCGTCCGCGTCCGCGTCCGCGTCCTCGTCCGCGTTTGCGTCTGCGTCTTCTTCTGCGTCTGAATCTGCGTCTGAGTCTGCATCTGCGTCTGCGACTACGTCTGCGTCTGCGTCGGCGTCGGCGTCTGCGCCTGCGCCTGCGTCTGCGTCTGCGTCTGCGTCTGCGTCTGCGTCTGCGTCTGCGTCTACGTCTGCGTCATCCTCGATCAATTGAAACGTATATCGTACAATTAACGGTCAACTTAATTGTACAATAAAAATATGCAAAAAGGGAAAGTTACCGTAAAAATTAAAGTGCCTAGGAAAGGTAAACATCTCAAAGAATGTAAAATAATTTCAAATAGCATTTACTGTAAAAACTATACAGCACTTTTTAACAAAATATTTAAGAGAGCAAAATGGATGCTCATTTCGCTTTAATCGTCTACAAAACGATGCTAATGAAATCCTTGCGCATGACCTGTCTGAAACTCGAACGATAAGCGTACGAAATTATAATAATTTTGATGCATTTTTTCAGCCACTAAGTTATGCAACTAGCATGACACGAAAATGAACGAAGTTGCCTATATTATTGCAAAGTAAAATATTAATCTTGTCTATCGAGTTTCAGTTTGTAATTACCTAGTTATTAACATGTAGTTAACTGCGCTTTTTTTATAACAAGGAAACGATAAGTGTTATGTAACACTTATCAGTTAATTGACATGTGATTGGTTCAAAAGCTGATTGGAGTTAGGTTGACATACGTACGCAATAGTCTAGCTAATTAATTTGCCGTATTTTATCTCCCAAAAATATTTTTGTTAAATGAAGTGATAAAGTTCAATGATATGACTTATTTTGGATTTGATAGTTTAAAAACGATTTCTAGTGCTTAGAATGTAACTTTACTGGTATATTAATTACACAATTGCTTAATTACCTATCACTTAATCATATCAAAAAAGGAAACTTATCTTTACAAATGAAGTTTAGTTCTCTTGGCAATCTGTATTTTACTCTGCATTTGCAGTATGACCTTTTAAATCTGTTTAGTGTACAAGCACAGCGTGTAGTAACAATTTTATTGCACTATTACAACAAACCATTACGTTTTACACTAAAAAAATCAAGCAGAAAGTGTTCGTTTTTTGAATGAGCGCAAAACTAATATAGTAGTTGGAAGGAATTATTCTAACCGCAAATATTGAAATTCCTAACTTTTAGTTTCACACTTTTTACTAAAAATCTGGGTTTCATTCTTGATGCAGATAAGTTATTCCCGTCGGTTTCATTATTTACCTGACTGACCTATCTGTAAATTAACAGTGCAAGCATCGTTCAAATAACTTAATCCGATGCTTTACAACAAAAAAATGCGAATTATTATTTAACAGCGCAAATACAACATCTTCTTAATTAATTTAATCACAATTAAAATGGTTTTTAGTAACGTATTTACTTGATGAAGGCAAATTTTTTTGAAATTCTTCCATTCATACACTGAAACTTACTTGGAGCCTGTAAAATACCCCCATATTTCATGGAGGATTTAAAATCTTTATCGTTGAGGATAATCTTTCTAGTTCCATATTTTTTGTAACATTTCACATACATTTCAACTATTGTTTAAAACTGCCAATATAACTATAGTTATTTTGGTAAACATAAAATTTTTGAAAAGTGTTAAAAATAGAACAATATATTTCAAAATAGAAATAAGGCTGTAAAAAAAAATGAATGTTGTGCAAATAGTTCTAACGTAAATATTAGTGATTTAAATCCTTCAGTCAAACTTCCTAATTTAGAAATACCTACTTTTCGAGAATAACATAGAATTTAAAGCGTTTATATCCTTATTTACAGAATCATTGATAAAAATGTAAAGTTATCAAAGGTGCAAAAATCATTTTATTTATTAAAATATCTCAAAGAAGATACAAGAACATTAATAGATAAACTTCCGTTAATTGATGATAGGTATGATAAAGCTTTAAGAATGTTAAATGAACGTTTTGATGACAATTTAATTCATACTGCCCAATACATTTATTCCTTAATTGATTTGTCTGCAGTTACAAAAGGTAGTTCACAACAATTAAGAGATTTTATTAAATACGCTAAACAATTAATCGGTGCACTTAATAGATATTTATGTATTAAGGGTATAATTAGAAGATTATGGCTCGAGGGAATGTTAAAAGCCCGACGTGGTACATACAATGTTTTATTTTATTTTGCACCATAAAACTGGAACAAAATATTAAAAAGATTCAGTATTTTCGGCAAGTTTTTAAATGCAAATGCAGTGAAATAAAGTCGACAGTAGGCTAATTTGTTGTTACTAAGATACTGTGATATTGCTATTATATATCATGTCATGTGTTTGCTGTCAGTCATGCTGCTTAGCATCAATGACATTTCCGTGATATAAAGACCACATTACGCCCGCATTTGGAGGCGTATAAAGAACATTATGGTGGCAAAATAAAATAAAAACTTAAACCAACCTGTTTCGGAGTGGAGTGTCATATTAGCTCACATATTTTTAAGGAAATTGGATAATAATACTAGGCAAGCATTTCAATTGGAGAAATGTTCTAAAGAAATACCTTCAATGGATAAGGTTTTAAAATTCATCGAGGACAGAGCTGTAGCTTTTGAAGCGTCAAATATTTTAAATTCAATTGACAGTAACTTTAATGAAAACAAAATAAAATTCGTGACAAATATTACTACTAACACAGACAACTGCTACTAATAATAATAATAATAATAACTGTAGTTTTTGTTCTAAAGGTGGTCATCAAATTTTTCAATGTAGAAGATTCAAATTATTAAAAGTAAAAGAGAGAATTAACTTTGTTAAAAATAATGCACTATATACATTATGTTTAAAAACTCATGGCATACATGAATGCAAATTTACTAATAATTATAAATGTAAGCACTGTTCTGAAGCACATAACAATTTACTACATGATAATGACCCAAGTACACCATTCACCACACATGAAGAATCTTTCAATGAACAAACAACTCTTCACACAACGAATACAACAAAAAACGTATTATTACCAGTAGGTAAAATTAAAAAAGGTATGCATTTTATAGTAAATGCTTTACTAGACTCAACGTCACAAACATCGTTTATCACTAAAGAATTGTATGAAAGGTTACATATTGATGCTTTCAAAAATGGTGTAAATATTTTTGGAATTGGTAAAATTAAAACTACGTCCAATTCGTCTGTAGTAGTGAAATTGTTTTCTTGTATTATGAATGTCAGCATTAATGTTACTTGTATAATTATTCCTACAATTATTAATAAGTTACCGACATTTTATTTTAACAAACAAGATATAAAATTGCCGGACAAGTTGCCATTAGGCGATCCAAATTTTAACATACCTGATAAAATTTCAATACTGTTGGATGCTGAAATTTTTGCATCTGTACTGCAATCAGGTTTTCTACAAATACCAAATAGTGAAGGTAAATTAATAAACACTAAGTTTGGTTATGTAGTAATAGGTAATATACAGGATTTGAATAGCAATAAAGAAACTTCATCAATTCTTTCAATTTCTTCATTGGTTTCTTCCTGTAACAGTGATGATAAATTAGAAAAGCTAATGAGAAATTTTTGGCAAACTGAAAAGGTTCCAGAATTATTTTATGAGCGAACATCAGAAAATGGTTATTGTGAAGAAGTATTTAAAAAATCTTTAATTCTTGAAAATAATCGTTTTCAAGTAGATCTTCCGCCAAAACAAGACATTACTAATATTCACCTTGGTAATTCATATTTAAAGGCGTCCAATAGATTTTTTTTATTGGAAAAACGGTTGTACCAAGATGAATTACTTTTTTTAGAATACAAAAAGTTTATAAATGACTACTTAGAATCAGGTGATGCAAACATTGTTTATTTCAATATATATAAACACAGATTGGATTCTAGTGCTTATTTTTTAGCTCATCATCAAAAATGATAAAAGGACAACAAAAATACGAGTAGTTTTTGATGGTGGGTTAAAAACAGATCTTAAGCGATCTTTAAATGACGTATTACTAAACGGTTCAGTTATCCAAACAGACCTTTTTGACATTTTAATATCGTTCAGAATGTACAGGTTGTCCCAAATTGGAGGGCAAGCATGGTGATCTCGCTTATTATAAGAGATAGGATATAGGTTTAAATTCGGCACTTTTGCTAAATTCGATGCCGAGTAATAATCTGAAAAGAAATTTGAGCTGTCTCGAATGGATTTGGTTTTATGCTCAAAAAACTAAAAATTTCGAATTTCGTTTTTCGCGTTTGACCACCTTATTATTACGAATTTTCAAAATTCGATTAAACATTATTAAGGCACCTTTTTACGCACAATACTAATACGGTATTAAAAATATTATATGACGTTTCGTTTATTCTGAACCATCATCAGGTTTATTTTTTCTTATGGGGGTTAAGATATATTTTTATGTCGTTGGATGGAGAATGTTATGCTGATTTTAGCAATATATAACACTTTATGGTTTGATCGACTGCGAACTAAAATAATGAGAAAAATACGAAGAACAATATTCCGCCTTCTTGGATCCAGCAAGGAATAATTACAGTAGTTCTACTTATTTAATTTGTTAAACTCGTTAGAACATCCAAAAACATATAAAAACAGTTAAACAATTTAAAAAAAATATTAACAAACAACTCAAACAAGTAGGTCTATGTAACACGGTCATAATAGCGACAACGCAAATTTATCGATAGGTAACAACAAAATAATTACACAGACAAACAAACAAAATTATTATAATAAATGTTCGAACAAGTTTCCTCCTTCTTAAATACAGTAACGAATTCTTCTTCTACAATTGTTTACGCTTCTTTGAATGGTTCGCCTGGGAATTTGACGACGTTCATTAACAATCCTATTCTGGAGTTCTTCTATATTTTGCGGTGGCGTCTTATAAATCATATTTTTTAAATAGCCCCAGAGGAAGTAATCTAAAGGGGTTAAATCTGGACTTCTTGCTGGCCACCTAAGTGGTCCCCTATTTCCCATCCATTTTTCAGAAAATTCGCCGTTAAGATATTCACTTATCGCAGCATTATGAGGAGGAGCTCCGTCCATTTGCCACCAGAGAGTCCATCTTTCGTTTAGCGGAACATCATCCAAAAGGTCTGATATTTCGTGTGTTAGAAATGCGAGGTAGCGTTGAGACGTTAGGATACCTTCGTAAATAATTGGCCCAAGGAGCCTATCCTTCCAGATTCCAACCCACACATTAAAGGACCGGTGGCCTTGTCCTCGCATTTGCCTGTTAATTCGTGGATTTTCAACGGACCAGTAGTGCTCGTTATTACGATTAAACATTCCATTAGTGGAAAAATTGCACTCATCCATCCAAATTATTTGATTGAGAAAGTTGCGATTTTCCAGCATTTTGGTATTAAGTTGGTTACAAATATCCAACCGTCTCATATCATCCCCAGGTCGAAGAGTTTGACTAACGTGTAACTTAAATGGTTTATAACGGTGTTGCTTTAACACTCGCCAAACTGTCGTTTTTGGCACTTCAATAGTTTGCTCTATTTCTCTGGTAGATGTCATAACTCTCCAAAAAATATGTCTGCTGAAATTAGCAGTGAAGTGAGTGGAAATTCTTATAATTAGTATAATACTAACAAATAGTACCTGATGTAATATTTCTTCTTCGGCATCTCTGTCTAGTCTACTACCATATGCATTACGAGGTTTCTGAAAACATCCAAATTCTCGCAAATTTTGGTCTAATTTTAAAAAATATCTCAGGTTTGGTTGCTGCCTCTCCGGATATTCCTCTAAATATCTTTGTTCTGCTCTGACACTATTTCTATTGCAGCTATAAAATATCCTTATCATGTCTCGTTTTCTGAATTTGAAAACATTCTAAAGAAACTTGCAAATTTTAAAGCACTAACACGAAGGATCTTGCAGTTATTACCCTTTTACAATTAAAAATGACATGACAAAAGCCAACTCCTGAGTTTTGTTTGATTCATTAATATTTAGTTTTTAATTTAAGAGTATTTTAGTTCGCAGTTGATCAAACCATGAAGTGTTATATATTGCTAAAATCAGCATAACATTCTCCATCCAACGCCAAAAAAATGTCTTAACCCCGATAAGAAAAAATAAACCTGATGATGGTTCAGAATAAACAAAACGTCGCATATTATTTTTAATACCGTATTAGTATTGTGCATAAAAAGTTGCCTTAATAATGTTTAATCGAATTTTGAAAATTCCTAATAATAAGGTAAAACGCGAAAACAAAATCGAAATTTTTAGTTTTTGAGCATAAAACCAAATCCATTCGAGTTAGCTCAAATTTCTTTTCAGATTATTACTCGGCATCGAATTTAGCAAAAGTGCCTAATTTAAACCTATATCCTATCTCTTATAATATGCGAGATCCCCATGCTTGCTCTCGAATTTGGGACAGCTTGTACAAGTACGTAATGATAACTGACATTAAACAAATGTATAGAAAAATTCTATCCTTTGGAGAGAGGACAAGGATAGTGAATTGCAATGTTTACAACTTCAAACAGTTACTTGGGGTTTAAAATAATCAGCTTATATAGCAGTGAGGTGTTTAATTGAGTTAGCTAAAATATATGAAAGCCAATATCCATTAGCCTCAAATGCTATAATAAATAATTCTTATGTCGATGACGTTCTTTGTGGTTCTAACGATTTAGATAAAGCTAAACTGCTTCAGTCGCAACTAATAGAACTGCTTAGACTAGGTAATTTTCAATTGCACAAATGGATTTCAAACCATGATTCACTTTTAGTAAATATTTCCCAACGAGAGCAGATACTTCGAGAAAATTAGTTTACAACGTCAAAATGAGAATTACATAAAAACGTTGGGATTAACTTACGATGTCTTGAAGGATTCTTAAATAATAATGCTCTACAATGTTAATATGAACAATTTTTACAAAACGCAAGGTTCTTAGTTATATTATAAAATTTTGATCCTATTTTTTGGGTCCTGTTATAACTAGAGCAAAAGTAATTATGCAGAAAATTTGACAGCTAAAATTTCGTGGGACGAACAATTGCCATCTGAGCTGAATGAAATGTGGAGAATTTGTTAAAAGTCTAAATAAATTGCCACCTATTGAGATTAAGCGTGATTTTAATTTTAGCGTTCCAAAATATTAGAATTGTTTGGGTTTTGTGATGCCTCTAACATTGCGTATGTTGTATTTATTTAAGTAACTACTTATGATGGTAAAGTTTCAACTAAATTAATTTTCTCAAAATCCAGAATTTCCTTTAAATGAAAAACTTCAATTCTAAGAGCTAAACTAAACAGTGCTTTGCTCTATCAAAGCTAATGAAAAAATTGTTTCATTATTCTCAACATATACCTTAAATATTTTTTTTTACAGATTCAAAGGTAGTTTTATGTTGGCTTAAATCGTCTATGTATACGTTGAACACTTATGTAGCTAATAGGGTTTCAAAGATTCTTGAGTTAAGTAGACCATTTAAATAATTATATTGAAACTCAATTAAACCCAAGTGATTTGATTTCACTTAATCGTTACAAATGATTTGTGGTGAAACGGTCCAAAATTTTTATTGGACAAAAATATTGAATCACATTGTAGTGAAGAAATTGATTTCCTAGAAATAATACCAGAATGTAAAGTTAATGTTTTAATAAATCTGCAAATTGAACCACTAAACATTTTTAAGAAAATTTCAAATTTGTTAAAATTGCAACGTTTGTAATTCGTTTTTTGCATAACTGCAAAAACCCTCTCTCAAGAAATGTTGACCTTTTAGACCCTAATGAACTTAAAAATGCATTAATGATCATTATTCGTGTTGAACAGCCTAGTAAATTTCAGCAAGAAATTGGAAACTTAAAGAATAACGTGCCTATAACTTCTAATTTAAAATATCTGCATCCGTTTTGAGATAATAAAAATATCTTAAGGGTTACTGGCAGATTACAAAATGCCCAAGAAATAAGTTTTTCACAAAAATTTCCAATAATTTTACCAAAGAATAGCCTCATTACAGATTTAATAATTAGATACGAACATATGCGTTTATTGCATGCAGGTCAAAAACACGTCCTTGCAAGTTTAAATAGATCTTACTAGTTGATTAATGGGTCTAGTCAAATTAAGAAGATTATTCATAAATGCGTAACATGTTTTAAACTAAAAGCGAAATGTTCTGAACAACTTGGATCGTTGCCGTACGATCGTGTTAATGCTTCAAAACCATTTTAAAGACAGAATGGATTTTTTGGCCCGTTTTCTGTAAAACACTCACATTTAAAGAAAAGCGTGAAACAAAAGCCTACGTTTGCCTTTTGTATGCTTCACAACTAAAGTAGTTCATTTAGAACTTGTTCTGATTTAACAACTAAAACATTTATAGCGTGTCTAAAAGATTTATTTCGAAGAGGAAGACCGGTTGTTTTATACTGCGATAACATGTCCACTTTCAAGGAGCACACCATGAACTTAATAAAATTTTGAAATCTACCATAAGGAAAATCGCGATATAATACAAAATACTTTTTTCTCCAGAAGGTATTAAGTTTAAGTTTATTCCAAGTTATTCTCCAGTATTTGGAGGCATGGAATCAGGGTAAAAGTTCTAAATATCACCTTAAACGTGTTATTGGAGAAAAAATTAACATATGAGGAATTTAATACAATAATTATTCAAGTAAGGTATTTTAAATTCGTAATTACTCCACTATCACAAGATGTCAACGATCTTAGTTATTTAACTGGGTCATTTTTTGGGTGATAATGTAAATTATATTCAGAAATTGATATAACCATGTTACCCTCAAATAGATTAAAATCTTGGCGTATATGTACTAAGTACAAAAAATTTTTGAAGGCTTGGCACAAAGATTATTTAAACAATCAAAACAGGTTTAATGTACAAAAGTCATTCTAATTTAAAAAAGTATGCTTGTATTGCTTAAAATGAAAATTTACATGTCAAAATGCCATTAGCCAGAATTGTTAAGTATGTCCAGGAAAAGACGACAAGGTTAGAGTTGTAGAAGTAAAGACTGCTTCTGGTAATTTTTACGCAGTGTCACAAAATTGCTGTATTGCCATTTAATGATGAAAATACAGATTAGTTTGATTACGTTCAAATTACTACTGTTTAGTTGTTTGTTTTAAGTTTCATTTTGTTAATCGTTTCAAAACGGTATACTTAGTAATAACAACTGTAAAATTAGATTAATATAACATCATGTGATTTTAACACACTTCTGAAATAAATGTTAAATTACTAAAGATTTTCTTGTTTGCCCTCAGGAGTATGTTAAAAAATAGAACAATATATTTCAAAATAGAAATAACGCTGTAAAAAAAATGAATGTTGTTGCTAATAAATAAAGAATTGGTGGAAAAAGGTTGAAAAAAATATATATGAAAAAGACATTAAAAGATTCTTTTTTGTGTAATAACTAATAAAACATTGTTTATAATTAATAAAACAAATATTAATGAATTAATGAAAGACAATTTAACTGGTGACCTATATTATCGAAGGAAGAGTTTCTGTCTGTAACCTGGTCCTTCAACAAAAATAAAATTGGTGAAGACAGATTTTTTAATTAATACCAATAAGTCTTTCTTAACAAAAAGATTTCTCTAAATGTAATAGTTATTTACGCTGCTAAGTAATGTGGCATTTTACAGTCGAAGCTTGAGGTTGCGCCCGAGCGTAGCTGACGTAAGCCTGTAACCCATTATCTGTACGTACAATATTTTCCGCCTGAAGAGATTTTATTTTGCACTATAATTGCAAACAGCATTTTATTAAATACATCTTACTTAATTGTTAGACTGACGTTTATTTGACAAACTATCTACGCATTTATTTCATGGCAACTAAATTTCGAGAAAATGTAAATTTACATCTTTCTAGCGCATTTATTAATAATTTTCTGTCTCTATCTAAAGAATTTTCAGTTTCGATGGTAACAAAGTTATTACGGGCCTATATAATGGTAACATTACATCTAAATTAACGTGGTTGTAATGATTTGTTAACATAACGAAAGGCGGAAAAATATAATAATTTCCTGTCGTTCAGTAGTAGGCGAAGTAATCAATGAAGTAACTACAATTGAAATTTAACCAAGTTATATTTTCATTCCTAAGCCGAATGTACCTATTCTGTGCTTAAGAACTACGTTGTTACTAATAGAATTCTTTACAATAATGTACCTGTTTCTTTACATCTTCGTAGTTATAATTCATAATAGCTTAAAGTAAAAGATAGAAGTGACTTAAAACTTATACGCAATTTGTATAAACTAATTTCTGATAGGTATTATTATAAAAAAAATTGTAAGAATTAGTTATAGCTACACAGAGTTGAAATGAAGTCAAATGTAAAAATTAATCACACAAAACTTTCCTCCTAATTAATTTAATTAATTTCTACGTCTGCGTTTTCAATTTAAGTGTATTAACTAAAATAACAAATATGGATTCATGCTTATAATTTTGAAATTGGGTAGCTCTTATATTACATCAACCATTCACGACTTCCTGCTTTTGGTCATTCAAATTACGTGATCCTGCTGACGACTTGAATTAAAGTATTGGAGGTGGTTAGTTGCTGAGAAGGTAAACATTTTTTTCCCATTGGAATATAACCAAGCATTCTCAACGGATATGCTTTATGAATAAAGATATTTAATATTCCCGAAACAGTATGGTGTATCCAATTCCAAAACATCATAAAATGTAGTTTTATCACAACTATATCTATTCCCCAACCAGTTTGGTTTATAAGTAAATGTATTCAATGTGGTAAGCGCAATACAATGTTCAATACCAAAAAAAAACATATAGTTTTTGTCCATCACAATATAACCATACTTCGGAGCCTAATGACCTATTCACTTGAAAATAAGTAGAAGCTGTCTATCAAGTTCCAAAACTATATGACTTTCTTAGACCGAGATAAGGTGCGTACGAGTGCGTACGAAAAACGAATTGCTCAATACTCTAAACGATCTTGACAATAATATGAATTCTTACAATGTTTTTGCAAAAAATATTATCCACCCAATTGACGGCAATAAAAATATGCCTTACATTTTTACATTTTCCTAACGAAATTGATGCATAAATCAAGGTTTTAGTATATCTTGGTCCAAATGCACGTAGCCACAGTTTCCATTAGTGCGTAAACAACTATTTTGACAACTCTTAATCAAGATGCACGTGATCATCGAGAAATCATAAAATCCACTTCTTGGACATCAAAGTAATGTGTTTGGACGTTTTTCCAACGAAATTTGTTCATAAATATCGATTTTGACATCTATTGGTAATAATCACAAAATGCGCAATATTCACTTCATGGGCATAAACCTAACGCGTTTGGATGTTTCCCCAACGAAATTGGTGCATAAATAACGATTTTGACAACTCTTAGTCAAGATGCGCGTGATCACCAAAAATGCACGAAATTCACTCTTGGTGTAAATACAGCGATTTCCACATCTTTTAGCTAAATGCATGTGATCGCGAAACATGCATTAAATCTATTTATTAGACATCGATGAGACCCTTTTCCAACAAAATTGGTGCATAAAGAACAAATTTGACATCTATTGGCCAAAATCTAAATGGTCCTAGAAAATGCGTAAAATTTACATATTAGACATCGATGATTTGTTTTGTGACCTATTCCGAACGAAATTGGTGCATAAATAACGATTTTGACGTCTGTTGGCCAAAATCCATATGGTCACGGAAAATGCATAAACTTCACTTATTCGATATCGAGCTGAAACACATGGTCACTGAATGTAATTCGCTCCTTGGGAATCGAATGAATACATTCAGCCACACAATTATTTCTAATAACGTAAAATGTTGTAAATATAGCTTTTCCGGTGACTAGTTCAAAGCACCATATCTTGATATCTTAAACCATTCGGCATTGCAAGAACAAACAAGGCGCCACTAGTATTAAAATTTTCTCAAGAAATATTTGTACATGAAAGCTACTAGAATTAAATTACGTATTATCGCACACTGGATAATGGTAAAACATGATAATATTTGTAATCTTTTTCACAAATGCAAAAAGAATTCAAAGATATGCATATACTAGTAACTTTATTGTAATAAGCGTTTCCCACATTATTAAAGAGAAACTTGTTTGCTGCGTTAAACATATGCGTACATATAAAGTATAGCCTAAAGTAGTTATAAATACTATACTTTAAGTTTGTCCTACAAACAAAAACTATTACGTTCCAACAATAAATATAAGTGAGGTCAACCAACTAATCCTGCCCACTTTCATATACACGGTGCCAGATAGCATATTTTTTGTTGTATCTTTTGTTCGAGATTTCTTCGAGTTCTGTATTATAAGCGTATTGTAACTGTGGTTTCATGTTAGTTGAGTTGATCGGCCCATCTTCGCAGGTTTTGCTGTATATATATATATATATATATATATATATATATATATATATATATATATATTATATTATATATATATATATATATATATATATATATATATATATATATATACTTTTTATTGCCGCAGGTTTATTGCGCTTGAGCTCTTCGCCCATTATTGGAATCCATATGGGTTTCATTTCCACACTAGCTTCGCTTATTGGATTTTCTACTAATGCGATCCATAGGGCTTTTTTGAGTTTCCGGTGAGTTGTGTTCTCGTCCTTTGCTACTATCTGTACGTTATCCCATTGGATGCGGTAGTCTTCGTTCCAAACATGTTTGGCGATTCTTGATTTTTCTGTTTCGCCCTTGCGGACGTTGTTCTTATGTTCCTGTGTTCTCACTTTCAGTGGTCTACTGCTCCCTTCTATGTATGCTCTGCCGCATTCGCATAGTAGGTTGTACATACAATTCTTGGAATTCTGGTCTTCATTGTGTGGTTTGGTTTTGGTTAGTATTACCCTGCGCGTTCTAGTCGATTTGAAGGCAGTGCGTATCTTGCATTTGTTCCCTATTCTTCGTATCTTGTCTGAGGTACCTTGTAAATATGGTATTATCGCTGTATAATTAGGTTCTTCTTTTTCAGTTACCCTTTCCCTATTTAAGTTATGTGTTAGATCGGGGTAACCATTTTCTTTTCCTTCGTTCAGGTCCTCTTGTTTTAAGCATATTGTTTTCGCTATATCGTACAAGCATTTTACCATGCCCAACTTCACGTTTTCCATTCCTGGATGTACTTGTACACAGGAATGACAACACTTTCACGACAAGTGTATACAGGAAACCTACTCACATGGGGAGGTACCTACACTACAACTCCAATCACCACAAGAATGTGAAGCTAGGCGTGGTAAAATGCTTGCACTATTGAGCGAAAACAAGATGCTCTAAACAAGAGGACCTGAACAAAGAAAAAGAAAATATCGCTTAAACACTCAAAGAAAATGGCTACTCCGATCTAACACCTAACCTAAACAGAGCATGGGTAACCGAAAAAGAAAAACCTAAATATGCAGCGATAACACCATATATACAAGGTACCTCAGACAAAATACGGAGGATAGGCAGCAAATACAGGATACGCACTGCCTTCAAATCGACCAGAACGCACAGGGTAATACTAACCAAAACCAAACCACTCAATGAAGAGCAGAATTCCAAGAATTGTGTATACAACCTACTATGCGAATGCGGCAGAGCATACATAGGAGAGATCAGTAGACCACTCTAAGTGAGAACACAGGAACATAAGAACAACGCCCGCAAGGGCGACACAGAAAAATCAAGAATCACCGAACGTATCTGGAACGAAGACGAGAACATGTCCGAAACTCAAACAAGCCACATACATCGCACTAGCAGAAAATCCAATAAGTCAAGCTAGTGTGGAAATGAAACCCATATGGATTCCAATAATGCGCTAACAGCTTAAGCGCAATACCCAATAAGTTAACGCGCAACATGCGCAATAAACTACTACGCAACTACGAAACAGTTTAATATATATATATATATATATATATATATATATATATATATATATATATATATATATGTATATAGCATTACTCAGTGGCTCAGCGATACAGATATCAGACTTGTAAGTGAAAGGTGCCAAGTTCAAATCTGAGAGTAGTCAAGTGGTTGGGAAAAAATTAAAAAAGTATGAATTCGACTCAAGTGCGAAGACAGTCCTTCTCAGGACTAGGCCTGAGCAGAGTCCGAAACGTCGCGCTGAAAAAGTAAAAACTGTGAAGATAGACCCATCAACTCAACTAATTTCCTCGATTAGTTCCATTTCTTCCAATTCCGTGATTTCATGTATGGTTGATCGGATTCATTTAAGAAACTTCGTTGATTGAACGTGCTTTTGGCATACTCATATTTACCAACTTTAGGTCACTAATGATCTGGTTCTGTCTCGTATCATTCGAAGTGAACGTATGCGCTACTTGTTATTTATACCTTCGCTTTTTATTTGCTCTACTTTTTCTCTACTTGACTCTCCTTTTTACGTTTAGCAGATTTTTATTTGGTTTCCATAAGTCTATTGCCCATGGTGCATTGACGGTTTTTGTTTAATACTATTAGTTAAGCCTACAATTGGAGAGTTAAAAAGTACCTCCTTCGTTTCCTTAGTTTCTTACCTTCCAACTTACATATACATATGTAGGTAGAGAAAGTTATGAAATCGACTTATTAGCTCATTTTACAACTTTGGCCAAGTTTCACCAAGATCGGCAATCATGTCTGAATGTCGTGTGTGTGTGTGTGTGTGTGTGTGTGTGTGTGTGTGTGTGCGTGCGTGCGTGCGTGCGTGTGCGTGTGTGTGTGTGCGTGTGCATGGTGCGTGTGCTGTGTGTGATGCTGTGTAGTGTGTGTGTTGTGCGTGTGGTGTGTCGTGTGATGCGTGTGTGGTGTGTGCGTGTGTGCGTGTGTGGTGTGTGCGTGTGTGCGTGTGTGCGTGTGTGTGTGTGTGAGTGTGTGCGTGTGTGTGTGTGTGTGTGCGTGTGTGCGTGTGTGTGCTGTGTGTGCGTGTGTGCGTGTGCGTGTGCGCGTGTGCGCGTGTGCGTGGTGTGCGTTGTGCGTGTGCGTGTGTGTGTGCGTGTGTGCGTGTGCGTGTGTCGTGTGTGTGTGTGTCGTGTGGTGTCGTGTGTGCGTGTGCGTGTGTGCGTGTGTGCGTGTGAGTATGTGCGTGTGTGCGTGTGTGCGTGTGCGTGTGTGTGTCGTGTGCGTGTGTGCGTATGTGCGTTGTGTGTGTGTGCGTGTGTGCGTGTGTGCGTATGTGCGTGTTGCGTGTGTGCGTGTGCGTGTGTGCGTGTGTGCGTGTGCGTGTGGCGTTCGTGTGGTGATGCGTATGCGTGCGCTACGCATGTGTGGCGCGTGTCGTGTTGCGTGTGTGCGGTGGTGACGTGGTGCGTGTGTGCGTGTGCGTGTGTGCGTGTGCGTGCGTGTGTCGGTGTGCGTATGTGCGTGTGTGCCTGTGTGCGTGTGATCGTGTGTGCGTGTGTACGTGTGTGCGTGTGTGCGTGTGTACGTGTATGCGTTTATGCGTGTGTGGGTGTGCGTGTGCGCGGGTGCGTGTGCTTGTGCGTATATGTGTGTGCGTGTGCGTATCCGTGTGCGTGTGCGTGTTCGTGTGTGTGTGTATGTGTGTGTGTGTGTGTGTGTGTGTGTGTGTGTGCGTGTTCTTGTGCGTGTGCATGCGCGTGCGCATGCGCGTGTGCGTGTGCGTGTGCGTGTGCGTGTGCGTGTGCGTGTGCGTGTGCGTGTGCGTGTGCGTGTGCGAGTGCGTGTGCCTGTGCGTGTGCGTGTGCGCGTGTGCATGTGTGCGTGCGCGTGCGCGTGTATCTATAAATAATATTTATTATTCAATTGTATGAAAGACTGTATGCTTCAGGTGAGAGTTTCAAATGTTAGATGATTTTAGGTTATTATTATATTATATTATAAGATATCAATGTGGTGTCATCACGCCGAATGAGTACGTACATTTTTTGACAATAATTTTCGTTAGATTTTCATTGAATATGCATATTGTATGCTTAAACCATTGATTAAATGTGGTTTGTCGCTATAACAATAAAGCATAATTAACTTAGTAACGTTATATCTTATCGTAGACTGCAAATTGCGCTAATAAAATGTAAACTTCCTGTCAGCAACTATAAATATAATAATTATGTAATTATGTAATTCAGTACGTCAATCATGAAAGCGATAAGAATTTTGGTCGCACTGGCAGCGATTGTAGGTTTTGCCGCAGCAGTAAGTATATTTACATACAAAAATGTTATAGGTACTCTAATTTGTAAACATTTTCTTTTAGAGCCTTAGACGTTCTAGAATGGTTAATTGGTAAAAAAAATGCTTTGCGATAAATGATTTAACTACATAAGTTTTTATATTTCTAGGATACCTCTATAAACTTTCACAAAAACGATAATGCAATTTTGTTTTAAGCTTTTATTGTATGAAAAATTAATGTTTGTTCAATAAATGTGCATTTAATCAAATACGCTGTTTTTACTTGTTATATGACCTATAATATTTAAATGAAGTAGTTAGTGTATCTTAAACCATACTAACTTTTTTATTGATGTTGTCGGCCGAGGTAAGCCAATGGGTTAGTCAACTGGCTGAGCGTTCCGCAGTCCCGTGTTCGAATCCTAGTTTGGGCATGAATATGTTTTACAGCATATAGCGGGTTAACGAACTCAGGTTACTTTAAAATAAATGCAATATAACGACAAAAGTTTTGGTAGAATAATAAATAAGTTCCAAAGTATATATTTGTATCACATGATGCATAATGTTGCAATAGGAAAAGTTGCAATAGTTAATTTGTTGACAATAGTTGTAGAATATGGTAGTATATGCGATTGTACAGTGTCACGATTTCGTTGTTTCACTTGTTTTTTAAAGATATCTTTCTTATTATCCAAGATAGAAGTTTGCAGTTTTTACATTCACGTACTATTTCGTTGACCTAGATTACATGGCAAAATCGAAGATTTAGTATCTTCGTTTGTCTTTGACTTGTAGCTAAACGTCGATATTTTTTTAAATGTGAATCATAGTTGGTTTGGTAACCATCAGCTGCAGTTCTTTCTTAGCTTTTTAAAAATATAAAGATAGACATTCCTGAAAAACATCTTCCAAATATGTTTTCAACAAGACAGTGCATCAGCTCATAATGATTTGGTAGTGAGGAATTACTGAGAACCGTTTCACAAATCGTTGGATTGCAACATTCGGTTCGGTACTATGACGGTTTTGATAAATTATGTTTTTCAGAAAATCTCATACGAATAAATCCAGTATTGACAGAACTGGAGATCGTGGCGGCCATCACACTTCTAAGTAATTCCTTACTGACAACGCATTATAAGCTTGTTGAAAAAAAATATTTTGAAAAGCTAAGAAAGAACTGCTGCTGATGGTTGCTAAGCTAACTATCATTCCCATTTAAAAAAAATTCAAGTTTATATTATTTCTCAAAAACCGCATACCCTAGAAAAATTGTAAGCACGCCACAGAATTCAGCAATATATACCGTTGACGAAATATATCAGTATAATAGTATTAAGCAGGGTATACGACCTTGAAAAATGTCTATCTTTATGTTTTTAAAAAGCTAAGAAAGAACTGCAGCTAATGGTTACCAAGCCAACTATGGTTCTCATTTAAAAAATGCAAGAAATATCGACGTTTGGCTATAAGTTGAAAACAAAAGAAGATGCGAAATTTTAAATTTTGCCATGAAATCTAGGACAACAAAGAAGTACGTGAATGTAAAAACTGAAAACTTCTATCTTCGATAATAACAATGATATCTTTAAAAAACGTCTAAAACAACGAAATCGGGACACATGGTATATGCCAACTTAGGATAAATTCATAATACCAATTCTATAGTTAGGCGTAGTGTTATTACTTTTTGACTGTGAAACTTGATTTAATCATTTAACTTACGATATATATATATATATATATATATATATATTTCAATGATAAATATGAATCTCTTAATATTTTGATTTATTTTAAATTATGATTATATTTCCTAGCTAGCTTTAAATACAGTCGGAGCATTAAGACTCTTCACAGGGGATAGGGATCAAATTTAGAAAAACAATTTTAATTTTATTATGGTTGATGTGGTTAATGCGTGCATCCAATTTGGAAAATAAGATAATTATAATTAAAGTGAATGAAAGTAATTTTAAAAACATTCTGAATAATTTTCATTGAGTTGTAGCAACTTATTTTTCTTTTTAAATGAATTCTTTTGAAGATACTGAAATGTGAAATATTTTGTATTGCATCACTATATGTGTGCACCTCCCTATACATAAAATAAATCTCAAAATATAAACTCTGAGCTTGCGCTATGAATACGCATTCATTTACTCTTTCAATAACGTATACTGAAAAAACACAACATCAACAAGTAAGTATAATTACACCTAACTTTAAATATATTATTAACCATTTACTTTTATAGCTCAATTAATGTTCCCTTTGGACATTGTTACTCGTTGTCTCACATTAAGCTTATTACAAAATATGGACATAATTAACACACAAATATGATATCAATGGTTACTTATACAAATTGACACACTCACATAAATATGGCCTTTTTTTCTTGTTGAAGCAGGAGTTAACCGTTGAAAAACAGCTCCATAAATATACAAATCTCCTTCTATGATGACTCTAATTCCTTCCAGTAAGTTACTAATATTTCTTCTCGTACGTTGACTCTTTATTTTTAGGATCACCACAATTTATTAAAATTTTTATTTCAAAATAAATATTTGAAATGCACCATATGATTGAGGTTAATTTTAAATTAAACACACTTCCGATAATACTTTTATATTAATGGAAAAACGAAAAACAATTAACAAAAGAAAAACAACTTGTACACGATCGAACTTCGGAAATAATTTTAATCGTAGCTGTCGATAACCATCAAATTTTATTAGGTAAACTAACCTTACTTGTTTTACCAACAAATGAATATCACTTGTTTATAAAAAAACTACCGATACTAAGATCACACTTGAATTTTATCGTAGCGGCCTTATTTTATTTTAAATGGCAACATCTTGTATACTCAAGGTGTTGGCCCACAAAATTTAAGAATAGGAAGAGAGAGGTTGCTTTCCAAGCACTTCTATTTATATGAAATTGCTTAGAAACCAAAATCATCAATTGTTATCAACAACTACATCGTATTTTATCTTAAATCTGATCGGCTAATGATTTTCACAATTTTAAATTTAACTTAACAAGCTTATAACTTCTATACCTCTTAATCTACCTTAAATCTATAAACATTTTTGAAATCTCCATAATTTTTACTATAAAACAAGTCCAAACACGACCTACTTACTCAACTTATTAAACATGTTGATTTTTTACATTGATTTCTTAATTTTTTACGAATTTTATATGCTTTACAGGCCTGGAATTGATTTCCACATGAATATGGGATGCTACTACATGTAAATACACATCCTTTATATGTCTAAAACCAATTTGAGAGGAAAATTATCTGAAATTTATATACACCCTTAAAAACTAATTTTGGTAAAATTGTCACTAATATAATGTTCTGTGACTCGAAATTGAGGCTACTTTATTATTTTTACCTCTTATAATTTATTTAGGCCAATTTGTCCCATTTTATAACATTTTTATATAAGTTTTGTATAGGAAGAAATGACATAACCTTACATCTATACAGTAATTTTTAAAGTTAGATTTTACATACTTTAGCACTTTAAATGTTTGTGAAAGTGTAAATTCTTATTGTTTATGACTTATTATAATTTATTTTCACTCTTCTGGAAGTCCATAAGTTTTAATAATACTTGTATAGAATTGTTGATTGTCACGAATTTTAAGTGTGTAAATGTTAATTATGCACAATAACTTCAGAACTGCTGTACTATTTATGTTTTATTGTTAATAACCAATGTATTTATTCTGTTTTCCATTCAGTTTTAGCACTTATATTACGGTTTTGCACTAACACGAATGTTTCGAAACCTGCCTGCGTACACCTACTTGTGATATTGATATCTGTCCCAAACTACTTTAACATCACGTTGTTATCTACAATCTATAACTCATGTCTTAAGGAAAATTATACTTAAATAAACTTTAACTAAAATGGAAATTGATTTATTTCATTACG
>JARFJB010001222.1:40000-45594 GCA_036346205.1 Vesta saturnalis
TTAGAGTTCTAGAAAGATGAAACAGAGGCTATAGTTAAACAATGCTTTGAGATAAATTACCTCACTAATTTTTATATTTTTGGCGAAATCCTATAAACTTCCACAGAAGCAATCACGCAATTTTATTTTAAGCATTTATTGGACTAAAAATTAATGTTTATTTAATACATATGTATTTAAATCAACACTCTTTTTTTATTTGTTATTTGACCTAAAAAATTTAAAGAAGGTGGTGTTTGGAACTTATAATTATTTCTAATTGTGAAAAAAAGATGATCTGCCAATTTGTTATTTTACTGCATCTATATCAACAAAAGCGTTTACTTAATGTTGTAGTGCACTTCGATCATTATCATTATCTGTTACTTTAAAATGATTTGACCTACTCAGGTGATAGTGTATCACCGACAGTATAAAAATCGTACCAGAGCGAAGGGTGAGGGATGGATTTTTGTAAAAAAATTTTAAAAATGGTTTATTCCCCAAAACGAGTTCTAGCATCTGGTTAAAGGTGGATCGTCTAGCTTGAACAGAAGGTGCTAAATGGATAATCGATTGTATATATGCGATTTGCGGCTAACCCGTCACAATTGCGTTTGAAAGACATTTTTCAATTGTTATTCACCATTACGGAAAAACGGAAACTCCAATCAAAAAATACCATTAAATAAATCAAATAGCCCATTCTTTTCTGTTTCTAATGGTTTTTTATTTGTTAAAATCGGATAAAAAATAAAGTAGATATTGAATTTTATTTAGAAGCATGTTATGATTCCACCCGGCGCGCAGCGGTACGTGAGTCTAGCTGCAGAAGTGATCCCACCAATAAGAATCACTTAAGGGCTAGAATTTCAAAAAATTCAGGAAATGTCCTTTTGTGTTCACTGTTTATACCTGATATATGAACCTCCCTTTCGTATTGTGTCGATTTTAAACCTTTATAATTAATGCAATTAATTTGTAGCAGTACTGTTATCTTTTGTCCTCACAGTGTGTAGGGAGACCTTACACTTTTCCTAGTCTATAGGGAGAATAGTAGAATATTATTAGTTAGTTGATAAGGTTATGTTAGTTTTTAATTTTAATAGATTTTGTGTGAATATACTCATTATTTTTGGGATTCCTGTGATTATTCCATAGTCAAATCATTTACAACATAATACGAGAAGGTGTATATAGCAAACTTTTCAAACTATTGTTGGAAATGTCACAGTCCGATAAACATGTGTGTTACGTCTGTGGAACAATAATTAAATCAACAATGAGTAACTTTAAACGACACTTAAAAGTAAAACACAATATTTCCGAAGGTGGTGATTCCAAGTGTCAAGAGTCTCAATGCAGTTACTCCTGTAATAAAATTTTATTTTTAAGGCAATACTTGCAAAATGTTCACCAAATAAATAATGAAGTGGAGCAAACGGATTTTACTGATTTTACAGGTAGGTATTTATTTGATCTAACGAATGTATGGCTATCAAGTGCTTGCAGAATTTAATACATGGAAGGCAAAAGAATAGATTAAACTAAAAGTGTCGTGGGTCAAGCATTGTGCATCTGCGAATAGGGAAACTTATTTCTTCTGCAATAGGAGTGGAAAGCAAAGACTTTTCAAGCTGAAGGTCGAAAAGGTATGCTTAAGTCACAAGGGTCATGTAAAATAAATTCTACATGCACATCATTTCTAGTGTTGAAGCAAGATAATAACAAATTTAAAATGACATATTTCAAAACCCATTATGGCCACAGCATGCAATTAGCCCATGTCCCATTGCATAATACCATTAAAAGTTCAATTGCCTCGCAGTTGCTTCAAGGTAACTAGTTTAATTATGTACTTAAGACGAGTATGATGCACAATTTTACAACGTCTGAATACGTTTCTGTTGGTTATAATTTTTTACAACTACATAAACATAATTATTTTATTTTATTAAACAATATATTTCAGCATTCCGGAATTGTAAATTTTGGATAAAATCAGAAATAGTATAGACAACACTTTTGATCGAGTTCACCTGACAACAAATAACGATATCCACAACATTTCCCAAATGTACACTGTACAGGGAGGCCAACTAAGAATGCGAGGTACTATATCTGGGAAACCATCCATCGTAGAGGCTTGCGCAAAAAAAGTTCTGGCTAAAACGGCCAATACAAAAACCTGGAAAATATTTTCAAGTTTCTGAAATGGCCGCTAGGGGGCGTAACTGCAATCTTGAATTTAAAAAGTGATGTTTCTGTGAATTCTGCTATATTAACCTAATAAAAAAATAACTGATCTTTAAAGTCGAGGATAATCTGAACTTTTTTTGTTTGGCACTTTTTGACGTATGTCTAAAAATAAAGTGATGGGGGTATTCAAAGGTTTCCTTAAATAACCCCTCGTATCTTCGAAACGGCTAATCCGATTTTAACAAACTTAGGCGCGTTGAAATGAGCTATTCTTGTGCTACAAATTTTATAATATTTGAAGTTTGTTTAGTTTCATATATCGTCGCTAGATGGCTTTGTTGGACATTCCGACACAAACGATTAATTTTCGCAAAAAAATTAAATGCATTGATATGACTTTTTTTACATAAACAAGTAGCTAAATGATGCCTAAACTAGCTCGCGAAAACCGCATCTCGATATCTTGTTCCTAACCTAAAATATCGGCCAAACAAAACTTTATACGAAAATCCCTTAAATTTTTATTTTTTTAACTATATTTTTCTGGAATTGTTTCTATTATGTAAGTTGTGGCCCTAAAAATGACCGGTTTAAAGGAGGAAGGTTTTTAATGCCCCCGTAAATGCTCGAAATGCTGAACATCACTCTGTGCATTACTGAGGCCTCTTATAGGTAGACAAAACTGCAGCTTCAATTTCGGCTCTGAATAGGTTACCTAGAAATTGCGATTTTAAATGTTTGTAAATTTATTCACCAGAATAAAATCACCCTTTTTGAAATTACTACGGGCAAGTAAGCAATGCTAAAAGTTATACGAAAGGCCTATTTTTTGTTTGTTTAAATGCATATTCACTATGGATATATACGAAAAATACAATTAATAGAAGCAGGCAATGGAAACAGATACCTAAACAAAACATACATAATCCTCAAATTGTCAATAGTTGTCAATACTTTCGCGTTACTTTGAGCAATTTTTGTGCTTTCAAAATGCGTTTTACGAGTAATGAAGCTGTTGATATGCTTGCGGTTTATTTTGAATGTCTTCAGAATGCCGCAGTAGCTAAAAGAGTTTACGCGGCTCGATATCCAAATCGACGTCCTTGCGATGTAAGAGTTTTTCCCTGATTAGTGGCGAGCTTACGAGCCAATGGTAGTTTTCGGCCTACGTTTCAACGGCAAAGAATTGGAAGAACACAAGAAAATATTAACCGTGTACTGGGCTATATTGAAGGAAATCCTCATGTTAGCACAAGAGCATTGTCCACTGAGTTGGGCATATCACGGACAACGGTTCAAAATATTTTGAAGTACCATAGGTAAGTTCTAATGGCCATCAAAATATATAGGTATTCGTTTAAACTTTTTTTAATTACTTTAAGAATGCACCCATATCACGTCGTTTTGCATCAGGTCTTGAAAGAGGAAGATTTTGATCGAAGGTTAGACTATTGCCATTGGATGTTAGGCATGATACGCGAAAATAGAGAATTTTTATTTCAAATTCTTTGGACCGATAAAGCCACCTTCAGTAGTGACGGGAGAGTCAGTCTGCACAATATGCATTATTGGTCTGCAGAAAATCCCCATTGGTTGCGTGAAGTTCAGCGCCAAGTACGTTGGAGTTTGAATGTATGGTGTGTCATATTGGGAGGCAGAATTATTGGGCCATCGTTTTTTGAGCAACCCCTAAATGGCAATGTATGTCTTCACTTTTTGGCCATTCAATTGTTGTTGGGAGATGTGCCTCTGAAAACAAGGCAAAAATTGTTTTTGCAGTTGGATGGTTGCCCAGCACATTTTGCTATTAATGTGCGAGAGCATATTAATGCAGTATTTCAACAGCGGTGGATTGGAAGAGGAAGTCTGTTTCCATGGCCCCCCGCCAGACTTAACTTGCCTCGATTTTTGTTTATGGGTGCGCTTAAAGGACATCGTGTTTCGGACTCAACCTACTACTAGAGAAGATATAAAAAACCGGATTCGTAACGCAATACGTAACATACCGAGAGCCGAAATTGAAGCTGCAGTTTTGTCTAGTCATGAGACGCTTTAGCAATGCATATAGCGTGATGGTCAGCATTTCGAGCATTTACGGGGGCATTAAAAACCTTCCTCCTTTACATCGGTCATTTTTAGGGCCACAACTTACATAATAGAAACAATTCCAGAAAAATATAGTTAAAAAAAAATAAAAATTTAAGGGATTTTCGTATAAAGTTTTCTTTGGCTATTTTAGGTTAAGAACAAGATATCGAGATGCGGTTTTCGCGAGCTTGTTTAGGCATCATTTAGCTACTTGTTCATGAAAAAAAGTTATACCAATGCATTTAATTTTTTTGCGAAAATTAACCGTTTCTGTCGGAATGTCGAACAAACCTCTCTAGCGACTACATGTGAAACTAAAAAAACTTCAATTATATTAACATTTGTAGCCCAAGAAAAGCTCTTTTCAACGCACCCAAGTTTGTTAAAATCGGATTATCCGTTTCGAAGATACAGGGAGTGATTTAAGGAAACCTTTGAATACCCCCCACCACTTTATTTTTATAGATACGTCAAAAAGTATCAAAAAAAAAGTTCAGATTATCCTCGACTTCAAAGATCCGTTATTTTTTTATTATGTTAATATAGCAGAATTCACAGAAACATTACTTTTTTAGATTCAAGATTGCAGTTACGCCCCCTAGCGGCCATTTCAGAAACTTGAAAATATTTTCCAGGTTTTTGTATTGGCCGTTTTAGTAAAACTTTTTTTTGCGCAAGCCTCTACGATAGATAGTTTCCCAGATACAGTACCTCGCATACTTAGTTGGCCACCCTGTACAGCCTATATGACAAGGCATTTAAAAATCAAAATGATTGTATGAGTGTTGCCATGTGGATTGAAGAAAATTCTCAACGTGCAAATAGTACTTGTATTTTGCATGAAATGCAAGGTGAGCCTTCAACCGTAGGATCTATAAAAGCAGAAAATTTTTTGTTGGGTATAATAACGAATGCACAATGCGAAATGTTAAGGAAGTTTGGAAATAATGGAATTGTGTTTATGGATTCCACACATAGTACAAATCCATACGATTTTCATTTGATTACGATACTCATCATTATGACTTTGGGGAGGGATTTCATATTGCCTTTTTGATTTCAAATCGGGAAGATTATGTGTCGTTAAAGCATTTCATAAATGCTGTAAAGGAACGATCAGGGAGGATTCATGCAAAAACGTTCATGACTGATGATGCTGAACAATATTATAGTGCTTGAAGCTCAGTTATGGACAAAAAGGTTATTGTGCATCTGGCACTTTCACAGAGCGTGGAGAATCAAGATCAGTTTAGTACAAAATAAGGTCCGACAAGAACAGGTAGTTCTGATATTTGATTATTCTTCTGTAGAATAAATTTTTTATAGAT
>JARFJB010001223.1:0-36847 GCA_036346205.1 Vesta saturnalis
TATCATAAAATATAACCGTAGAACACACTGTTAATGCGCTAAAGGCCAATGCAGTCGAAGCGCTATAGACATATAAAAAAAAATAACAATAATAACAATAATAACAATAATAACAATAATAACAATAATAACAATAATAACAATAATAACAATAATAACAATAATAACAATAATAACAATAATAACAATAATAACAATAATAACCGGCGCATTTCGCACATCACCAGTGGATAGCCTCAACGTAGAGAACAACTCCTTACCTCTACAACTAAAATTTGTACAACAAAAACTTAATCTTGGAGTAAAGCGACACGCTAAGCAAAATCATTTCCTTGCGGAACTTATCAGGAACCCCACATTACATATTAGGTATGATTGGCAACAAACACGAACTATACCAGCAATCGTGCATATCCACAAAAGCCTTAAATCGGAAAACCTTCTTGACCTTAACATCTGGGAATCAAGAGGTGATAAAATGCAATGGGAACTGATACCACCCAAAATTCAGAAACGATCAACTGAACACATAAGGAGCGAGGGGAACACAAACCCCCTCTATGTTGGAACGTGGAATACCAAGGAAAAGAAGGGATGTGCAGTAATACATAATGATGCAATAGCAGCGTGGAGATTTGAAAATTGTTATACTCTCGAAAGTATAGAACACACCGCAATGTTGAAGGCACTAGAAATATGTAAAACCAAAGCACCACAAGTTACTACAATTATATGCAGCCTACAAACAACAAAACCACTTTACGACGTATTCTCTGAAAATCCCTTAACAAGAAAAGTGATAGAAACGTGGAATGAGCTAAATCGATTGGGAAAAAGGGTAGACATAATATGTATAGCCAAAGACAGTAAACACGAAGAACTAATAAGAGCAACAACAGCAGCAAAACACGCTAGTATGTCAAGAACGACAAGACGGATAAGGAACGTTACAATACCAGATACATTAAACTTAATCAAGTATACAATGAAACAAAAATGGGAAAACCAGTGGTCTACGGCAAAGACACAACTGAAATTAGTGCAAACAAATACAACTAAGCATCTTACCACCAACACATTAAAACGAAAAGATCAAGTCGTGATAACTCGCTTACGGATAGGACATACCAGAATCACACATAGCTACATTCTACTCAAACAAAGGCAGATGAAATGTACCCAATGCGGAGATAAATTGACTGTACAGCACATTATGGAGGAATGCACAATGCTGCAATACTATAGAACAAAACATAATATAACTGGAATGCACACGCTATCGAACAGCAAAGAGTTCCCTAATGCCCTTAACTATATCAAAGAAATAGGTTTATACACAGAAATATAGCTAATACTTGCAGAGAGAAAGATCATCAGGGAAGTAACCTGGAAAACATTTTACACAACCATTAGAAGCGTGCCAATTACCAATGCCGTAGACGCCGCCTTTTATGGACAAAGATATGGAATTAATAAAAAAAAAAAAAAAAAACAGGGGAGTAAAGTCGAACCAGCACCTCCACGTGGTACTCCCAGGTAACGCTAACGCTGGTCGCATGTCGTTTGTCTTCGTCTTTGTTTTTTCCGTGTTCTTCTTTTCCTCATACTGTTAGTAAACACCTTCTTCTGTCCTGTGCTTTGTTTTTTGTAAGGAGAGTAAACTCCGTTAAAAATCCGAAATCAAGGTGTGAAGCGACCCGTGCTGAGGGACGTATGGCTATGCGCAGTTAGTCGTTAACGGAGCCTTCTAGATACTTGGCTGCCTCTAGATGTAAACAGTTAAGCCTTGCCATGGTATGGGACCACTGCCATGGCCGACGTTTATTTGTTCCCCACTCGTGGGATTTAGTATGAGTGACTCTATAAAAAACACAAATGAGGATCCATCCTCTGAAATGGACGCGATAAACGGGTATTCGCGTAAAAATAAAAACCCTACGAGAGTGGAAAAGGTGGAAAACGTTCCCCGGTTCCTCCTCGTAAAGAAAGTGAATGGTGACTTTATAAAAACATCACCATTTTTAATTGAGAAAGGATTAAGAGGTTTCTGTGGCGTAACGAAGTGCACTAGAAAGATGAAAGACGGCTGTTTGTTAGTGGAAACTGTGAGTAACCTGCAGTCCAAAAAATGTTAACAATGGCTCGACTATGTGACACAGATGTGGTGGTACAACCACATGCTCATTTAAATACTTCAAAAGGCGTAGTATACTGTCGAGACTTTTGAATTGTACGGATGAAGAAATACTTGAAGGTTTAGCTGAAGAAAAGGTAATTGGTGTAAAAACCTGACTATTAAAAAGATGGAATGGCCATCAACACAGCCAGTTACATTTTAACATTCGATTGCCCTAATGCACCGAAATCAATTAAAGGAGGAATTCACCCATTGCTTGTCAAACCGTATATCCCTAATCCCATGAGGTGCTTCCGATGTCTGAAGTTTGGCCACACTGCTAATTTTTGCAAAGGTGAAAACGTTTGTGACTGTGGAGAAGCTCCCCATGAAGGTACAGCGTGCGGCAAGTTAAGCTGCGTAAACTGCAATGGATCACACTCATCAAGATCGAAAGCTTGTCCAGTTTACAAACAAGAACTAATCATTCAAGAATTGAAAACAACAAAAAAGATCCCGTATTTAGAAGCAAAGGCTCAAGCTAATCTATCACCGGTAGTTTCAAACAGGACCTATTCCTCTGTTGTAGCGCCTGCTACGTCAACAGCTACCACAAAAGAAATAATTTCTGAAATGGTACCCATAATAAAAGACATAGTCAGGAATACGGTAAAAGAAGTTTTGAATGAAATCACAGCACAAAAAGCTACCCCCATAGCACTCACAGCAGAGGAGCTGGCACAGACTGAAATAGACCATGAAAAGCCAAGAGCAATAGCTCAAACGAGCGCAAACAAACAGCCTCAACGAGAAACACGTAGCACCATAATTAGCGAATCGTCAGGAGATGTAAGAAGCTGCAGTGAAGAGCCGCAGCAATCATCACACTCTAACATGGATACCGACAGCAACTCTAAGAAGAGGCTACCCACTGACTCCCCACGTATTTCCAGCGAGGAGGAGGGCAGTCTCGAAATCACTTTCTTGGACCCTAACACTAGGAAGCAAAAGAAAGGGTGGCCAAAGGGGAAACCTCAAAATCCTCAAAATAGTCTGTGATATATCTCTAATCATTTACGTTGTTCGTCTATAACCGTATAGTGTGTTGTGTATATCCATTTATTTACTCACAGATATTTTATTTTATACATACTTTATTTATATATTTTATAGTTCAAATTTTATTCTATTTTATTTATGTTATTTATGAAACACATTTCGTCTGCTCATAATCACATTCTCCGTCAAATTATAAAAGTTAATTCCACAAAGACACTATCAATATGGCCAATTTAATACAATGGAACTGTAATGGTTGCATTAAGAGCTTAGAGGAATTACAAATTTTAATCGGAGAATACAATCCATTCGCTATAAATTTGCAAGAAACGCATTTTAAACCCAGTGACATATTTAAAATACGAAACTATGACTGTATCAGACAAGACATACAAAGCGAAAACAGAGCAAAAGGGGGAGTTGCCATTTTAATTAAAAACGATAGTTTATATCGAGAGATAAAGTTAAACACAAACCTACAAGCAGTCGCTGTACTAATACAATATCCTGTTACAATAACACTATGTAACGTGTACTTGCCAGAAGACAACTGGATAACATCCGATCTAGAAAAATTAATTTCGCAGCTTCTTACTCCGCTCATGCTAACGGGCGATTTTAATGCACATAGCCAGCTATGGGGATCAACAAAACGAGACAACAGAGGAAAGAAGATAGAACAACTTCTTGATGGAAGCAACATGGGTTTATTAAACAACGGTCATTTTACCCACTTTAATTCTCGGACAAACTCGTTTTCAGCGATAGACCTTACCATAGCCTCCCCACAGTTGGCTATGAGTTATTCATGGAACCCAGTCGCGGATCTGCATGGAAGCGATCATTTTCCAATACTCATCTCTTCAAAGAAAGAAAAAACTGAATATTGCTGGTCTGGTAAATGGCGAACGGCAGATGCAGACTGGAATAAGTTTAAATCACTTATTCCAAAAATTAACAGAAATCAATCTGCGGAATTAATAACGAGTACTTTGAGAAACAATATAATAAAAGCCGCAGAACAATCCATCCCAAAAACACGCAGGTATTTGAAAAAGCTACCTGTTCCATGGTGGAATAGGGAGATATCAAACGCAATAACGAACAGGAAAAAGGCGTTGCAAACTTTTTCAAAATTTCCAACATCTGAAAACTTAATAACTTTCAAAAAGTTGCGAGCCGTAGCCCGAAAACTAATGCTAGAATCAAAAAGACAATCATGGAAAAAGTACGTTTCAGAAATAACATCAAATTCATCAAGCCGGGAAATATGGAATAAAGTTAAAGCCATAGCCGGAAAACATTCACAAAAGAACATAATAAAGTTGAAAGATCAGGGAATGTTAATAACGGAACCTTCCCAAGTAGCCGAAAAAATGGCCATCCACTATGAAGCTACGAGTTCCTCGGAAAACTATAGCCAAGAGTTTAAAAGACATAAAAAGTACAAGGAAAAAGTAATTAATTTTAGCGAAAACGTGGAAAGCTCTTACAACAAACCCTGGACAATGGCTGAGCTACAGCAATCCCTCAAGAAGGTAAAAGAAACTTCACCAGGAGTAGATAACATTCCATACGCAATGATCAAGAACTTGCCATTACCAGGATTAGACGACGTACTCTACTTGTACAACAAGATCTGGTCAGAAGGAGTGATCCCAGGCGACTGGAAAACGTCTCTAATCATTCCCATCCCAAAGACGGAAAAAAACCAATTAGAAGCGAGCAGTCACCGACCCATCTCTTTGCTTAACTGTATAGGAAAGTTATTAGAAAAAATGGTGAATAACAGGCTAGTAGAACACCTAGAAACGCACAATCTAATAAACAAGTTTCAATCGGGATTCCGAAAATCGTACTCCACTAATGACAACATACTCCACCTTGCCAATGTCGTACAAGAAGGATTTGCAATGTATCACCACACCACGGCCGTATTCTTTGACCTAGAGAAGGCATATGACCTAGTATGGAGGCACGGAATATTACAAACAATGTATGAATGGGGTATTAGAGGAAAGATGGCAAGCTTCATTGACTCTTTCCTAACAAACAGAAAGTTTCGAGTAAAAGTAGGGAACAACATGTCTACGATCCACCCACTAGAGAACGGGATCCCCCAAGGATCCCCATTAAGCGTCACTCTATTTGTCATAGCGATAAACAGTATAACAAAAGGCCTAGATTCTTCAATAGGAAGATGCATTTATGTGGACGACATTGTAATATTTACAACCTCAAAAAATTCCATATCACATAATGCAAAAATGCAACAGGGCATTAATATCATATTGGAAGAAGCAGAATCTGTGGGATTTCGTATTTCAACAACCAAAACCGTGTGCATGCATTTCTGCAGGGGCAGAACACCACACTACCAGCCAAACCTGTACATGAAGCAGAACAGAATTAAATGTGTACAGACGTTCAAATTCTTAGGTGTGTTGTTTGATCCCGTATTAACTTGGAGACCGCACATACATGCTACTGCGACAAAAGCACGGCAACATTTAAATATTATAAAATGTCTCTCTAATACAAAATGGGGAGCTGACAGAGAAGTCCTCATACGACTTTACAAATCCTTAATACTATCCATCTTTGACTACGGAGCAGCAGCTTACGGATCAGCGTCAAGATCTAATTTAAAACAACTAGATGTACTACAAAACCTATGTATCAGACATGCAATAGGCGCTTTCCCAACCAGCCCTAGCTGTAGTCTACAGGTAGAGTCCGGCCTACTACCACTAGAAAAAAGACGAATGTGGCAATTATTAAAGTACGCAAACAAAATAGTGAATAACCCTCAACATTATAATAACGAAATAATACGTAGCGACCAAATAATCCCACAAAAGAAACTCAACAAACCACTTAGATACAGAATTAAAAACGGATTACAAGAATTACAGATAAATCGTATAGCGGAAGTAAACAAGACGGAACTAAAGAATAAGGTTTGGGATAAATGGGAGAAGAATGGTCGTCGAAAAATAAACTACTGAAATTACATATTCCCTTCCCCAAAGACCGAAAACCGTACCCTAGTACTACAAGAAGAGAGGGTGTCATCCTTTCCAGGCTAAGAATAGGTCACACCGCAGTTACACACGAATACATACTAAAACGAGAGGATCCGCCAACCTGCTGGTTTTGTACTTCTGCTTCCAGACTCACTGTACAACACATATTTGAGACATGCCCAGCACTTTATAACATGAGGCAGCGCCTAAACTTGGCCAACGAACTAGATATTGACTTAAAGCCAGATAAAGACCGAATCAGAAATATTACAACTTTTCTAAATACAACCAAGTTATTGAATAAGATATAATTCATTCGTACAAGCTCAGTTTAAAACAACGGTAAACGGCAAATAACCGCACGGTTGACGCCGAAACACACACAAAAAAAAAAACAATAATAACAATAATAACAATAATCGGTTTCTGCTACTGAAAAGGAAGGAAGGAGACTTCACCAAAGTGAGCCCGTTCCTTATCTCAAAGGCCTTGTTTGGAGTAGCTGGGAATATTCCTAGCATTAAAAATGTTAAAGGAGCGTTATTAATAGAGACAGCATCCAGGAATCAAAGCAAAAGATTATTGGATATGGAAAGGTTATCGGGTTATGAAGTGGAGGTTTCACCTCATCCTACTTTGAATCGTTGCAAGGGAGTAGTGTACTGCCCCGATTTGTTGAATTCGACGATGGAGGAGATTAAGGAGGGACTAGCTCACGAATTTGTGGTCGAAGTTAGACGCATAAGAAGTAAACGAAACGGTGAGTGGATCGATACACCTAACCACATCATCACTTTCGAAAGGAATGATCTACCCAAAACCATTAAAGCGGCAATGTATCCGCTATTAGTGAGACCATATATACCGGCTCCCTTACGCTGTTATAACTGCCAACTATTTGGACATTCGGCCATTAATTGTAATCATACTAAGGTTTGCATATGTGGAAAACCTCCTCACGAGGACATTCCATGCGAAACACCAAAGTCGTGTCCAAATTGTAAAGGTGACCATTCTGCTATATATAAAGGTTGCCCCGTCTATAAAAAAAGAAAATAAAATTCAGGAAGTTATGGTCTTAAATAAAGTTTCGTACTTACAAGCCAAATAAATGGAAAGATCTGCAGTGACAAGCCAAGCTAGTTATGCAGCGACTGCGGCATTATCCAGTGGAAGCACTTCGAGAACTGAGTCTATACCTGAACTTAGAAAAATTATTCAAGAAGAAGTATCTAAACTTACGCCTGTAAATGCTACAGCCGGAGATGCTTCGCTGCGTGACATACTTCCTGACATCAGGAACATGATTAGAGAGGAAGTCTCTAAACTTAACCCTGTGGTCGCCCAACCGGAAAACACATCTCCGAGAGATTATGCCTAAAATTCAAAAATGATTAGAGAAGAGATATGCAATCTCAGGGCAGAATTTAGTATCTCAAAAGCACCTACCCTATTTACAAAACCTTCCGAGGACCCTATGGATGAAGAAACACGTGGTGCTAAAAGAAAGAGCATTCTTGACAGAGCCACATCCACGGAATCTAGTTTAAACTCCGTCGATGAGGACACTTTAACAGCAGCTAAAGGGAGAAAAAGAAAAGGGTGGCCAAAAGGCAAATCGAGAAAATAGCTGTGATAGTTACGTCAATCTGTGATATTTATCTGTGATATTTACATAGTTTGTTCATTCGTTCGTTATTTATTTTGCTTGTTAGTATTTGTGATGTCCTTATATACACACTTCATTGTTATTTATTTATGTTATTTATTAAATCCAATTATTCAATCCTACAATGGATATAAATAAAATTATACAATGGAATTGTAGGGTATAATAATGCGTTACTGTGACATCAAAATGATACTAACACAGCATGAACCAATGTGTCTGTGCATTCAGGAAACACACCTTCAACAAGGACAACCGTATGCACTAAGGGGATATACAATTGAACGGAGAGATGGCGAGTTGAACGCTAGAGCTAGTGGCGGTGTTGTTATATTGACGAGAAGCGATGTATATTCTGCGCCAATAAGTCTCAACACGCGCCTTCAAGCGGTGGCTGTGCAATTTCATATCCTATTGTCCTATCTCTATGTAATATCTACCTGCCCAGAGATGATTGGGATTTAAGAGACATTGAGAATCTTGTAGATCAACTCCCAACTCCGTTTCTACTTGTAGGAGACTTTAATGCTCACAGTCCTCTGTGGGGCTCTCAATCTAGAGACGCCAGGGGCCGTCGACTGGAAAACTTTATAGATCGTGACGATGTTCTTTTGCTGAACACTGGAGCTCCGACGTATTTCAACTCTCGTTCACGTGATTTCCACGCGATTGATTTGGCTTTTTCCTCATCGATTTTGGCACCGCGCTTCACATGGATACCTATGGACGACCTACATAATAGCGACCACTTTCCCATCTGCATAGATACAAAAATTGCGAGACGGCCGATTGTGTCTATGCCTAGATGGCGCGTTGATAAAGCAGACTGGAACATCTTCGGGGAAAATGTATCCACATATATCAACCCCGAGCTTAGTCTATCCCAAGGGGTGGAAACCTTTACCAACGATATTCTACAAGCTGCCCGAAATGCTATTCCTGAGGGAGGTGGTACGCCGATGGTGCGTAATGTGCCCTGGTGGTGCCCCGAGGTTAGGGATGCCATCAAAGCAAAGAGGAGGGCATTTAATTTATTTCGTCGATGTCCCACTGAAGAAAATGTGATTGTTTTAAGAGAGCCAGAGCCAATGCTCGTCGAATAGTTCTTCAACGCAAGAAAGCTTCCTGGAACAAATACGTCTCCTTGATTAACCCCAGCACGTCTTCATCGGAAGTCTGGAAGAGGATAAAGCTTCTAGTGAATGGCAGAAGAACTACGTCCATCACTCGAATCATTACTCGAGATGGTATTACCACCGACATGCCGGAGTTAATCGCTGAGTCAATTGCTGAACACTACGAATCAATTAGCAGTTCTCAAAACTACGAACCAACTTTTCGTGACAACAAGATAGAACGGGAAACTCCTCTCGACTTCACTACCGCTGACCACCTAGAATATAACGTACCCTTTTCGATGGCGGAATTTGACGAGGCTCTACGGTTTTCTAATTCTAAGGCGCCTGGATCCGATACAATTCATTGGCATTGTTTTTCGACCTCGAAAAGGCGTACGACATGACCTGGCGGTACGGTGTCTTACAAAAGCTGCACGGCTGGGGACTCAGGGGAAATTTGCCTCTCTTTCTAATCGACTACCTGAAAGAGAGAAGATTTAGGGTAAAATGCGGAAACGCGTTCTCGACGCCTAAGATTTTTGAGAATGGCATTCCTCAAGGCTCGCCCTTGAGCGTCACACTATTCGCGATTGCAATAAACGATATCGCATCGGGTATTAGTCCTGACGTAAAGAAATGTCTTTACGTGGATGACCTGGCAATATTTTGTTCAGACACAACTATCGGGAAAATAAATAGAAGTCTCCAACCGGCTCTAAATAAAATTATCCCAAATGCCGATAATTCGGGTTTTAAATTTTCGCGAAATAAAACCAAATGCATGCATTTCTGTCGTCTAAGAGAACCTCACTATGACCCACTTTTACACTTTAAGGATTGGCTAATTCCTATCTCAAGATCGATCAAATTCTTAGGTCTAATTTTGACGATCAACTCAGATGGAATGAACACATAGACTACGTAGTGGATAAATGTAAATCTGTTCTTAAAATTCTTAAGGGTCTTGCTGGAACAAAATGGGGAGCAGACCACGACACCATGTTACAGTTGCATCAGTCACTTTTGCTGTCTAAGCTGGAATATGGTTGTGAAGCTTACTCCTCGCGCGCAAGTCAACTCTGGCTAGATTGGACCCTGTCCACCACGCAGGCATGAGATGCTCCATCGGTGTATTTCGCACTAGTCCCATCACTAAAATATTATCAGAGACAGGTTTCCTTTGCCTATCTCGTCGACGAGACCAGATCCTCTGTAGGTACGTCGCTAGGATTTGTGCCAACCGGACCATCCGAATTATCGGATTTTCTTTTGAGATTGTCGTGAATTTACCGATAGGCCATCGATTACAAGACCGGCCGGGGTGAGAGCTTCTGAATTATTGAACACGCTGGACGTTCACCTGCCAGAAGTATTACCGTTAGGTCACGGTGAAGTTCCGCCTTGGATGGTCCCTGAGGTAGATACTTGCCTCCAACTCACGGCTTTCAAAAAGGAAAGCACACCTGACTTAATTTATAAGCGACAGTTTGCATCTATAATGGACGCACACCGTAACTCAAAGGTGATTTATACGGATGGATCGCGAACTGAATCGGGGGTAGGATGTGCCATATGCATTGACGGCATAGCACATGGATGGAATATGTCCAATATGTGCACAATAATTGGTGCCGAAATGTATGCCCTATGGCAAGCCCTTTTGTACTGCCATATGTGCTACACAGTGACACGTTTCGTCATAATTAGTGACAGTTTGAGTGCTATAAGGAGTGTGAGGAGCCGTTTCTCTCGGGATCCGCTTGTCCAAAGATTACAGGCCTTATACAAAAACGTGGTGGAAACTGGAAAAAGTGTGACGCTACTGTGGGTACCTGGCCACGTAGGCATAGAAGGAAATGAAGTGGCCGACAAGGCGGCAAAACGTGCTACGACAGGAGAACAAGTGGATGTTCCGGAGGTGAGACATGTAGAGCTAAAGGCAGCCTTGGATGAGTCGATTGGATACACGAAGCCCTGGAGACCACCTGTGCAATTGTCTCGAACGGAACGGATTAAAATCCAGCGCCTGAGAATAGGACACACGCAACTAACTCACGTCCACCTGTTACGCAACGAACCTCCTCCGGCATGCCAGAGCTGTGGTGATCAAATATCTGTTGAACACATACTGTGTATATGCCCGGGACTGCAGCATCTGAGGATTTTATTTAAGTTGGTTGGGGAGAAAGAAGATTTACTTAGGCAGTCGGAGCATATTAAAAATGTTATTAGATTCCTAAAAGCTGCAGATTTGTTTGATAGGATCTAATGAGTATAGTAGAGGCCAATGACAGTTGTCGACGCCTAAAAAAAAAAAAAAAAAACAATAATAACAATAATAACAATAATAACAATAATAACAATAATAACAATAATAACAATAATAACAATTAAACCACGGAGAAGCGCCCAAGAGGTGCCCACAATGCCAAAACGTTGTGCTATCCATGTCGCATATAATAGAACGATGCCCATCTCTAAATTATTTCCGTGCTACTTATGGAATTCGAGGCACCACAATCGACATGCTTATCCACCTCAATAAAATAAAAAAGCTTTTGATATTCCTGAAACAAACAAAAATATATGAGCTTATCTGAAGCAAGGGCAGAAGATTAAAACGTGCATAATCAAACATCCTATACCAAATACTTACGGTAAATAAAAATTATTGAGACTAAGGAAACGGAAAGGAGCCAATGACCTCAGATGTCGACGCTCCTGTAACAAAAAAAAAATAACAATAATAACAATAATAACAATAATAACAATAATAACAATAATAACAATAATAACAATAATAACAATAATAACAATAATAACAATAATAACAATAATAACAATAATAACAATAATAACAATAATAACAATAATAACAATAATAACAATAATAACAATAATAATAATAATAACAATAATAACAATAATAACAATAATAACAATAATAACAATAATAACAATAATAACAATAATAACAATAATAAATAATAACAATAATAACAATAATAACAATAATAACAATAATAAAATAATAATAATAAAATAATAACAATAATAACAATAATAACAATAATAACAATAATAACAATAATAACAATAATAACAATAATAACAATTTTGCCGTGCGTGGCGACCCGTAAGGAGGAAAAGGGGAACCTGGTAGTTGAGGGGAGCGTCTCCGCCAACACACTACTTTGGCCCTAGCTTCTCTGTAGACGGGCGGTCTCCTGCTAGCCACAGGAGATCAATCGGCTAGTCGGCTCTGTTTTCCTCCCTCTTCCTTCTCTCTGACCCTTTTTCTCTTTGTCTTTTTTCCCCTTTCTTTCTCTTTATTTCTCTCTCTCTCTCTCTTATACTTCTCTCTCTATCTTTCTTTGTTTCTATATTTCTGTCTTCTTTCTTCGAGTCGACGTTGGCGAGTCATCTCAGAGCGGATAAGCGCTCGCGTATTTTAACTGGGGTGGCTATACTTCTCATGTATCTCTGGCGGCACACTGGAGGTTTACCACGGTCCCTGTCGTCCCATTTTGAGGCTCCGTGGAGGGTGGAGAGCATGGGGGGGTGAATTATTGTTTATTTTTTATGGATTCTTTACCTTTTGAGGACCCATCCTCCGAAATGGGCGCTGAAGGTGGGCAGCGAAAAAAATCCACCACCCGAGAGAGTGGAAGCTTTCCCTCGCTCCCTATGGTGAACAGCGAAAAGGAGGAGAACTATCCCCGGTTCCTGTTCATCGAGAGAAAAGAAGGAGATTTCTCCAAAGTCAGTCCATTTGTAATATCTAAGGCATTGTTTGGTTTAATTGGTAAAGTGGAAGAAGTAAAAAAGGTCAAAGGAATGTTATTAGTCAAAACAGTTAGTAACAAACAATCAAGAAGGATGATGCAAATCAAACGTTTCTGTGATTTTGAAGTTCAAATAAAACCGCATGAGACATTAAATATTTCTAAAGGGGTTGTCTATTGTCATGACCTTTTGAACTGCAGCGATGAGGAAATCCTCGAGGGGTTGCAAGAAGAAAACGTAGTATCTGTAAAAAGAATAAAAAAGAAAGTTAATGGAAATCTTGTCGATACTCCCAATCTCATACTTACGTTCAACTCCGTGCAGCTTCCAAATAGAATAGTCGCGGCGTTTTATAATCTAAATGTGAGGCCGTATATCCCACCACCAATGAGATGTTTCAGGTGCCAGAAGTTCGGGCATACAACCATAAGATGTGAAGATCCTCAAATGTGTGTATGTGGAAAGCCTTTACATGAAGGCAACCCATGTCAAACACCTGTTGTATGTTTAAACTGTAACGGAAATCACCCAGCAAATTCCAGAGCAAGTGACACCTACAAGTGGGAACTACAAATACAGGAAATAAAAGTCACGAGAAAAGTTACTTACCCTGAAGCTAAGCAAATGGTAGGAAATGCAGTGACGTCAAGTAATTCTTACTCGAACGTTGTGGCACGTAACACCGAACCTAAGCAGCTGAATCTAATACCTGAAATCAAAAAAATTGTAAATGATGAAATAAAGCAACTTACCACTGACTTAATGGAATTCATTAAGCAGTCGTTGCCAGGACCTCCAACAAGCGCCATCCGTCCTTTTAGTCTTACCAGCAGAGACGAAATGCGAATGGAGGACGAATCTAGGGGTGCCAACAGAAAAACACCTTTAGAACGCAACCCATCAACGGACTCCAGCATTTTGTCCCTTGATGAAAAAACGGTAAATGAGGCTAAAAGCCAAAGAAAAGAAGGGTTGGCCCAAGGGCAAACCTAGAGGCACAAGTAGCCAACGGGGTACCAGTGAATAACTTCTAGTCATTACACCTGTGATACGATCTGTGATATTATATACATACACATATATATTTATTTATACATCTTATACACACAGTAAATCGTTATTTATTGTTTATGTCTTGTCCCATATATACTTACTCGTTATTTATTATTTATGTCTTGTTGCATATATATTTACTCGTTATTTATTATTTGTGTCTTGTCCCATATATATTTACTTGTTATTTATTTAGTTATTTAGTATAACTAAAACAAGAAAATAACTAATATACAATTAGATTATGAGCCAAACCATAATTCAATGGAACGCAAGGGGAATCAAGAACAAATACGACGAATTAAGATACATTATTCAAACTCACACACCAGCTATAGTCTGTATCCAAGAAAGTAAATTACTACAAAACGAAAAATTCCAATTTAAAGGCTATAAAATTTACCTGAAAAGTCTCAGCATCAGCAACCAACAACGGGCACATGGAGGTGTTCTCACTATGGTAAGGGATAATCTGCCAGTAAAAGTGATTGATGTAAATACGGATCTACAATTACTTACTCTAGAGGTCAGTCTTCCACAAAAATTGGTAGTAGCTAACATCTACTTACCCGATAATAGATGGGCAATAGAGGACGTCACAAGAGCTTTAGAAATCATTCCAAATCCATCAATTATTCTAGGTGACTTTAATTGCCACAACACCTGGTGGGGATCTGACGAAAGCTCAACTAAAGGCACGCAACTAGAACAAATAATTCACGACATTCCGCTCTCACTACTGAACAATGCTTTGCCGACACACTTCAACAGTGGAAACGGTCGCTTCAGCTGCATCGATTTAACTTTAGTCACTCCATCACTTCTGACTCTACTAAAATGGGAAACACTAAAGGATCTGCACCACAGTGACCATTTCCCGATCCTGATCTCTATGTGCACCCAACACCATCAATATAAAAGCACTTCAAAGTGGAAAATGCATTGCGCCAATTGGGAACAGTACTCAAAGCTAGTTCATAACATCGCTCTTAAACATGAAGCAAACATAGAGGAGAATGTGACATTTTTCGCCAATCAAATCATTGAAGCCGCAACAAAAACCATCCCCCGTACGAATCCAAACACAAAGCGCCCATGTGTACCTTGGTGGAATGAAGAAGTTCAGAGTGCCAATAAAGTCAAAAAGAAATCTTTTAACAAATACAAAAGACACCCCACAACAAATAACTTAATTGAGTTCAAAAGGTTAAGAGCTAAAGAGCGCAGGTTAAAGAGAGAAGCACAAAGAAAGTCTTGGGAAAGCTACGTCTCATCTATAAATGAACAGACTCCCATCAATAAGGTATGGAAAGTCATAAAAAATTTTACCGGTAAGAAGCAACCACCTCACCTTCCAGTATTAACACATGAAGGCAAAACATATTCCGACCCCACGGACACTGTAAAATATTTGCAGAAGCATTCGTGGAGACCACTAAGGCAATTGATAGAGAATACTCCCCACCGATCTTTCCAGATGGCGAGGGGGAACCATACAATCAACCTATAACTATCGAAGAATTGGAATTGTCCCTAAAATCAACCAAAGATACGTCTCCGGGTCATGACCAAATTACATACTCCATGATAAAAAACATGCCACACTCTGCAAAAGAAATAACAGTAAAACTCTTTAATCAAATCTTAAAATCTAATACTTACCCAGCATGTTGGAAGACAGCGACAATAATCCCTCTACCCAAACCGGGCAAAGACATTCACCTAGTAGAAAACTTCAGACCAATCTCACTGACCTCATGTGTAGGTAAACTATATGAAAGAATCATTAACAAGAGGCTTGTACAGTTCTTAGAGCATAATAATCTTATCAGTATATATCAAGCGGGATTTCGTAAAGGATATTCCACCACCGACCAACTTGTCCAGGTAGACAATTTTGTTAAAGAATCTTTTGAAAAAGGAGCACGCTATCGCCATATTTTTCGACCTTAAGAAAGCATTCGACACAACCTGGAGCGGCCAAATAATAAATAAACTTAGTGCATGGCAACTCAAAGGACACCTTCCTATGTGCATTAGTAGCTTCCTGGAGAATAGGAACTTTCAAATTAAATTAGGCGGTACTCTTTCAAAACAATATCCCCAGCGAAATGGCATACCACAAGGATCAGTTTTAAGTGTTACGCTCTTTGCAATAGCAATCAACGGTATAGCCGATGAAATCCCTAAGTCAGTCATGCCTCTTCTATATGTTGATGACTTAGCTCTAATATCATCCGGGCAAGACAACGAAACAATGCGAGCAGAAATGCAGAAATCGATTGATTGCTTAGTTGAGAATGCAGAATCCAGAGGATTAATCTTCTCCACCTCAAAGACAAAGTGCATGCATTTCTGCAAACGAAGGAAGGCGCACGAGGTCCCAGAATTAAGCTTATATCGAGAACCCATTCCATACGCAACATCAGTTAAGTTTCTGGGCGTAATCTTAGATAAAAAACTTACTTGGAAGGAACACACTCAGAACGTAGCGACCAGCATGAAAAAAATATTAAACCGAATTAGTGTCCTCGGTCACTATCGTTGGGGAGCAAACCCAGTTACGTTCAGTAAAATAATTAAATCGCTGGTGCTCGCAAAAGCAAATTATGCAGTAGCAGCTTACGCAACCGCTGCAAAATCCCATGTAAAACTTATAGATTCAGTTGCCCTGAGAGCCTTCCGTACAGCAAGTGGGGCCTTTAGAACATCACCAAAACATAGCATCTATAAAGAAGCAGGAATATTACCACCCGACTTGCATAGAGAAAAGGTAATACTTAGATATGCAACTAAAATTAGCTTTAGTAAAAATCACCCAGTATATACAAAGCTCCAAGACGTAAATAATACCTTTCCAAAACACTCAGCCATTAACAAATTGAAGACGTCTCTCGAAAGAATTGCCGGCCTCCGCAAACACGAGGACACGCTGATAACAGTCCTTAGGAAGATAAATACTCACCTCTGGTCCGTATGGTCAGAACAATGGAAAGCAATAGACTCCTGGCACTCAAATATCTCTCCTACATTCGTGCGACTACAGTTTCCAGAAAACTGCAACAAAAAAGATACAATTATTCTCAGAAGACTAATTATTGGCCATACAAGGCTTACTCATGGATACCTATTAATGGGGAGACGACGCCCCGTATGTGGCAAATGTGGAGAAGGAATACTGGACGTTAGACATATAATCCAAGAATGCCCATCTCTCGCACAATATCGAAATCATTACCAACTGAAAGGAACCGCCGAGTCAATACTTTCAAATTCCCTAAATTATAGCAATATACTAACCTTCTTGAAAGTCACAAACTTGTACAGTGAAATTTAATATATGTAAATTAAAATAGTGAGTAAGAATAGGTGCCAATGACCATCGTAGTCGACGCACCTTAAAAAAAAAAAAAAAAAAAAAAAAAATAACAATAATAACAATAATAACAATAATAACAATAATAACAATAATAACCTAGGGGTTGAACTACCTACTAGGCGCGTCCCCAGGTGGCGGATAGGGGAACGACCTTGCAAATGATCGTATGTGATGCTAGGCCAACACCGAAATATGAGCTCGTGGCGTCAACCCGCCACTGATAGCTCTACATAATACGGTGTCGCGGACCAGTTTACGTGGGGCCTTGCAACTAACAAGGACAGGGATGGCAACCCTGCGTCCCCTCTGCCGGAAGCTCACTTTTCTTATACTAGTCTTGAGTGGCTCCCTTACTTTAACCCTTTTCTGTCGGAGCACCCTTGCTCTTACTCTTGCTCTCTTCAGGCTCCCAGCGAAAGCTGAGAGACCCATTCCTTTTCTTTCTACTCTTCCCAGGACATGCACCGTCAAAAGTGTATACGGGTGTGGCAAGCCCGGGATGTCCTTGCTGGGGACGGCTGAGCGCTAGCCGTGTCCTAATACCGTAACCGCGAACTGTACTTCAGAGACTCTAGCAGGGCGTGGCTAGGGAACGTCGTACAGATAGCGGTCGGTGGTCTTGGCTTTACCGCCCGGGCTACGAGGAAGGTAACCTCTATAAAAAATCCCCCAATCCCAAGGTCGTTTGGCAGTTTTAGGTGCTGAAGGGATTGCGCGAGGGGAAGCCTTAGCGTGGCCAGGGGGGAGCTTGGTCTTTAGCGTTGAAACGCCTGTGGGGGAGAGGCGCCCCCCACAGTACAAATGCCCTACTGTGGTATGCCTGCTCTGCTTCAGTTGACTTTTCTTCAGTGCTTTCTCGTGGGAACAATATGTCCATATTAGAATCTCGATGAGGACTCATCCTCTAAAATGGGCGTTGGTGAGGAACAACGCAAAAATTCCTTAAATCATAATTTAATGGAACAGATGACGGCGGTAACACCCTCGGTTTCTGATCATTAGGAAACAAAACTCAGACAACTTTGAAAAAGACAATCCATTTGAAATCGCAAAGATCATATACAATTTACTAGGCGAAGTTAATTCATGTAAAAAGATTAGGTCAGGTTTATTGATAGACACGCGCTCCAATAAACAAGCGCAATGCTGTTTAAAATTGGTAAATTTTGGTAATTATCCCATAACCGTTGAACCTCATCTCACATTAAACATTGTAAAAGGTGTTGTAACCTGTAAAGACCTTCTAAACTGCACGACGGATGAAATTTTAGAAAACTTGAAAAGCCAAAGGGTCATAGATGTTAGGAGAATTACAACTAGGAAAGACGGACAGAACATCAACACGGCAAGCCTAATCCTAACTTTTTGCAGCCAAGTGTTACCTGCTAACATAAAAGTAGCCATCTATAGGCTTCCAGTTAGGCTTTACATCCCACCTCCATTAAGGTGCTATAGATGCCAACTTTTTGGGCATACGACGGCAGCATGTCAAAATGCTCAAATTTGCATATGTGGTAAACAACCACACCCTGGTCAACCCTGTGAAAAACCCCTTAAATGTGTAAACTGTGATGGGGAACATACAACTAGATCGAGGGAATGTCCAAAATATAGAGAAGAAATAGCTATACAGGAACTAAAAGTTAAAAACCGTACCACATACTTTGAAGCACGCAAAGAAATAATAGCGCAAACACCTAAAGGCCCCACATACGCAGCAGCAACAAAAGCTGTTAATACACACAAAAACCTAAATGTGAAAGACCTAGTGACAGAATTAGTTCCTCACCTAATTGCAGAGCTGAAAGAACATTTTCTTGAAGCAAAAAAGAAAGATATACCAAAAATAGGCTCGATGGAATCAAGGGAACAAAATACTGCAGACTCGAACTCTGAAATAATGGAAATCGAGTCAAAGGACAAAAGAAAACGCGGTTCGGAAGTATCCGAATCATCCTCTCGAAACTTAGATGAAGAAGAATTAAATGAAAGCAGAATGATTCTACTGAAACAAAAGAAGAAGAAGGGTTGGCCCAAAGGCAAACCACGTAAAACTTCTCAACTGTGATATTAATTTTAGATTACCCTAACTGTGATATAAACGTGTGTTTGTTTTACATAAATGTATAGTAGTCCTTGTCTTATTTTCATTTTACATAATATATTCCATACTTTTATCCATACGAAAAGTATTCCCTTATCCTATTTTGTCATAATCGTCTTTTTTATATCTACACATGTATATATTTATTAATTATGGAGAACACGATCATACAATGGAATTGTAATGGTGTAATAAACCACTACTGTGACCTAAAGCTACTTTTAAGGGACTACTCTCCACTCACCATCTGCTTGCAGGAAACCCATCTGAAAGAGGGTCAACCCTACAAGGTAAAGGATTACTCTATACATCGCAAAGATTTTCTTTCCAACCTCCGTGCTCGAGGAGGTGTAGCAATCTAGTCAAAGATGGCATCGAAGTAACCCCAATACAACTAGCCACACCAGTTCAAGCTATAGCAGTACGCCTTTCGTACCCTGTGGCCCTGAGCATTTGTAACGTGTATCTACCTGAATTTAATTGGAAATTAGAGCATTTAAGCCAACTCTTGAGTCAACTACCTGCTCCATATGTCATCTTTGGCGATTTCAACGCCAATAGCGATTTATGGGGATCTAATAGAAAAGATACCAGAGGACGTCTTATTGAATCTCTCATTGAAAAGAAAATTAGTTCTTCTAAACACCGGATCTGTCACTCACCTCTCAGCCAGAAGCGGGGACTTCTCAGCCGTTGACCTGACCCTCGCTTCACCTGGTATATCCCACATCTGTCCTGGAAAACAGCTGATCAGCTCTATGGAGCAGACCATTTTCCTATCATCACAACTATTGATGGGATTAAGCTGGAAAATCGACTTTTTCCTAAGAAGTGGAATACAAGGAAGGCAGACTGGGCTCTGTACAAACAATCCCTTTCACTCCCACCAGAAACACAATCAATCGACGGAAACATATCACTACTGGTATCTTCCATCCTAAGCGCCGCCACTACATCTGTTCCACAAACTACTGGCAAGTCATATAAGCATGGAGTTCCTTAGTGGAACACTGAAGTTCAGTCTTCCATTAGAGAGAAAAAACAAGCCTTTAATCACTTCCGAAAAAACCCCACCCAAACGAACCTTATTAAGTTTAAACAATTACGAGCTACGTCAAGACGCATAATACTGCATTACAAAAGGGAGTCTTGGAAAAATTACGTTAACACACTTAACTCAAACTCACCCGCATGTGAAGTGTGGAGAAAGATTAAAGCCGTAACTGGCTCAGGGAAATTCACGGCCATCAAACAACTCCTAATAGATAACAGATCAATCACTGCACCGCTCGACCTGGCAGAAGCTATGGCGGATCAGTTTGAAGCTGCAAGCAGCTCTCAGAATTATGAAGAAACATTTTCACTAAACAAGAAACAGAGGGAATCAAACCCAGACTTCTCAACTGACACGTCCACTAACTACAACGCACCATTCTCGATAAATGAGCTCAAACTTGCACTAAAAGGGTTAAGATCATCAGCAGCAGGCACCGATAACGTAATCTACGAATTCCTGAAGCATCTCAATTTACCATGCAAGCAATACCTCCTAAACACATACAACTTAATATGGACCACTGGGACTTACCCACAAGCGTGGACGGAAGCCATAATCATTCCGATTTTAAAAGAAAACAAAGATTCAACTAATCCTAATAGCTACAGACCTATTAGCCTAACATGTTGCTTAAGCAAGGTTCTCGAAAGGATGGTGAACTACAGACTAGTGTACGTCCTAGAAGGTCAAAGTCTACTTAATCCAAACCAATACGGTTTCCGAAGGGGGAGGTCTGCTCTAGACTGTCTATTACAGCTGGAGAACAGCATACAGGACTGCTTTAAGGAAAGGGGCCACCTCGTAGCTGTACTTTTGACCTACAAAAGGCTTTCGACATGACGTGGAGACACGGAATAGTAGAAAAACTACACAAATGGGGCATACGAGGCAATCTACCAAAATTTATACAATCATTCCTCTCGGGACGAAGATTCCGCGTGAGAGTCGATAACACGTTCTCAAATTCACGAAAACTAGAAAATGGTGTGCCTCAGGGATCCATCCTAAGCGCGACTTTGTTTTCAATTGCTATAAATGACATCACAGCAAACTTACCTGAAGAGGTAGAAAGATGCATTTATGTTGATGACCTCTGCATATACGCCAAAGCCCGATCTATACCACAAGTCAATTCCATCCTACAAAGAAGCATAGACATAGTACTAAGAAACGCAGCAGAGGTGGGATTCAAATTTTCAGAAGAAAAAACTCACTGTATCCACTTCTGTAGACTAAGACGCCCACATGCGGACCCTAAACTGCACATCCACCAAACCATCATCAAATGCACACAAAAAATAAAATTCTTGGGACTTACTTTAGATTCCGACCTGAGATGGCGTTCTCACATGGGCGAACTCGTAGTAAAATGCCGCCGTTTACTAAATATATTGCGATGTTTATCCAGTACAAACTGGGGAGCTGATACAGACATACTCACAAAAGTGTACAAGGCCTTAGTGCTCTCCCGAATTGACTATGGATGCATAGTGTATGCATCCGCAAGGAAATACGTTCTGAATAAAATTGATGTTGTTCACCACCTTGGATTAAGGTACTGCATCGGGGCTTTCCAAACAAGCCCTATCGAGAGCTTATACGTGGAATCAGGAGTACCTTCTCTCCACAAAAGAAGAGAACAGTTTCTGTTAAAATACCTAGCGAGAATAAAGGCACGACCGCAACACCCAGTACACAAGATAGCATTTCAAAGAACACACGCACATGAAAACAACCCTACCACTACCCAACCTATGCGTATTCGAGGACAGGAAGTACTGAACAGGTACCAACTTACGCTGCCCGAAATGTTAACACCGGAAATTAGAGAAGTAGCACCTTGGGATATACGCCTACCAACTATACTAGAAATCAAAAACGCCTTTAATAAAGACACTCCACGTAACTTACTGAAAGACTGTACCATCTATGTCAAAGGCATTAAAACTAAATCAGGCACAGGTAGCGCAATAGTTGTAGACAACATGCCACACAGTTGGTCACTACCTAAATCGACCTCTCTATCTATGGCAGAGCTATACTCATTCTACCAAGCGTTACTATATTGCTCTGTAAACCGGACATCGCCGAGGTACAATGTTATAACGAACTCCAACACATTGGTAAATAGTATAAAGGACCCACTTACAACAAACCCTATGACACATCTCATACTCAGCTTGTTACAAGAGTTGTTTAACTCCGCTAAGAATATTAAGGTCCTGTTAGCCTCCAGCCAGATAGGCCAAGATAATCTACAAAGGGCCGAAACCGCAGCCCGCGAGGCAGCAAATAAAGCACATGAGGTAGAACTGTACACGATTGAGGATATTACTATGAAAATATCACAACTTGTAACCAAAACTTGGCAAGACGAGTGGGGCCAAAGAGACAATTCTCTGAAACGTGTACACCCAATAATAGGTAGCAGAGGAAGTCCGATAAACCTCCCTAGGGCAGAACAGGTAAAGATCAGCAGATTACGCATAGGACACACTGCTCTGACGTCCTCACACTACCTAACAGGGAAAGAGAAACCAAAATGTGAAACTTGCGACACAACCCTAACAGTCGAACATTTTTTACTTCACTGCCCACTCTACCAAATTGAGCGACAAAGAAATAACATAGGAGGAAGCCTGGAAGATGTCCTTAAAAATAACATTACCTCAATAACAAAAGTGGTCAAGTTCCTGAAAGAGACAAACCTTTTTAACAAAATATAGAGTACAGATGATAAATGAAGATATAGCGCTAATGACCTTGACGTCGACGCGCTTTAACAACAAAAAAAAAAAAAAAAATAACAATAATAACAATAATAACAATAATAACAATAATAACAATAATAACAATAATAACAATAATAACAATAATAACAATAATAACAATAATAACAATAATAACAATAATAACAATAATAACAATAATAACAATAATAACAATAATAACAATAATAACAATAATAACAATAATAACAATAATAACAGGGGAGTAAAGTCGAACCAGCACCTCCACGTGGTACTAGCTGGGTAACGCTAACGCTGGTCGCACGTCGTTTGTCTTCGTATATTTGGTAGTTTCGGTCCTATGTCATTTGTTTTATGTCCTGGGGATCTGACCCCGTTAACAAAGGCGTAATCCAAGGTGTAATACGTACCGTGCCGAGGGATGAATGGCCATACGTTAGTTGGTCGCGAATGGTGTCTGTCGGGTACCAGGCAGCCCCTGGCAGTATTTTTGCCTTACTGCGGTATGGACCACTGCCGTAGTGGACCTTTAATTGTGCCTTACTCGTGGGACCATTTATGAGTAATAAACCTAAACCTAAAGAGGTTCTGGCCTCTCAATCAGACGCGAGGGAGTCGCGTAAAAACCCACTCCAACAAGCATGGAAAAGGAGGATTTACCCGGTTCCTTCTTGTTAAAAGTTTAGAAGCAGATTTTAGCAAAGTGTCACCGTTTTTGATCGCAAAGAGCCTGTTCGGAGTTGTTGGTCAAACAAAATCAGTTAAGAAAATAAAGGATGGATTGTTGATAGAGACGGCTAGTAATCTACAGTCTAGAAAGCTGCTAGCCGTCAATCGGCTATGTAATTTGAATGTACAGGTCGTTCCGCACGACTCTCTAAATAAAAGTAAGGGTATAATTTATTGTAGGGATTTCCTAAATTGTTCAATTTCTGAAATATTAGAAGAGTTAGATAGTGAAAAAGTAATCGATGTGCGCCGTATACAGACGAAGAGAAATGGTATTATGGTGGACACACCAAACCATATTTGACGTTCAATACACCAACTCTGCCACAGCGAATAATTGCAGGAATATACATACTACCCGTAAGAACTTACATACCGAACCCTATTAGATGTATGAATTGTCAAAGATTTGGTCATTCTGCCGTAAATTGCAGAAATGAAACCAGGTGCATTTGTGGCAATCAAATTCATGATGGAGAATGTAGCAATTTATGTTGTATCAATTGTGGAGGCGAACATTTATGTAGATCCCGCGATTGCCCGAAATTTAAAGAGGAGATGGCAATTCAAGAAATAAAACAACGAAAAAGCTGTCTTATTTTGAAGCCAAAGAACAAATAAAACTTTCACCTGTTCTATCAAGGAAAACGTATGCAGACGCAGCTGCAAAACAAATAGCGATATTGCAACAGAAGTAATAAATACACTCCTCCTGCAATTGGAAAATGATAGACGATGGTATTAAAAGCACATTTCCACTGTAAGCAATCAAAAGTTGAAAACAATTACGGATTACAAGAAACACCAGTTAAACTAATACCACAAACTTCTACCGGTATATCAGTACCATCAGTGTCGATGGTAAGGTCTACAACTGAAAACGATGAATATTCATCTGACGAAATGGAAGTAGTTGAAGGGACAGGAAATGCTCTAAAACGCCAACTTAGCCCAATTACTCCCACAGAACTGTTAGAGTTCGTTGATGGAAGGCCATATTTCGATACTAAGCTGAAGCAAGATAAGAGCAATGTAAAAAAAGACCAAAAGGTTGGCCGAAAGGACGGCCAAGAAAACTAAAAGTTGATGTTAACAGTAGTGCCGAGACTACAAACTCGAAAATACTTCAGTTACAGGAAGCAACCCTGTCAACTGAAAACGTTGTGATATAGGTCTGTGATATATTCTGTGAGATATAATCTGTGATACATAGCCTGTGATATTAATGTCTTGTTTGTCATAAATATTTTTGTTTGTTTGTTTTTCTATATTTATTTTATTTATTTATATATATTTATTCGCTTAAAAACTTATTTATTCGTTTGTCTGTCGATTATATATTAACCTTATTTACAATGGCGGTCAAAACTGAAAATATATTGCAGTGGAACTGTAATGGATCTATAAAAAAAATAGGCGAATTAAAAATGATGATTCAAGAACACCAACCGTTCATCATCTGTTTACAAGAAACGCATTTGGCACAACACCAAAGTTTTGCAGTCCGTGGATACAAATGCATACGAAAAGATGCTGAACGAATACATAGATCCAAAGGTGGCGTAGCGATTCTCATCTCAGAACAATGCCTTATCAGGAAATCACCCTTATAACAGAATTGCCAGCTGTAGCTGTATCATTAATAGCTCCAGTAAAATGCACCGTGTGCAGCATATATTTGCCTGATGGAAATTGGACTATCGAAGAGTTGAGAAATATTGTTGACCAACTTCAGCCTCCAACAATCGTTGTTGGAGATTTTAACGCTCACAATCTTGTGTGGGGCTCTAGCAAAACGGACGTTCGGGGTCAGCAATAGAAGAATTTACATCCACCCCGGACCTGATCATTTAAAACACTGGTCAACCAACCTTCTTTAATAGCCGCTCCAATAGCTTTTCCGCCAGAGCTTTATCACTATGCTCTCCATCTATAGCTTTAAAGTTAGAATGGTCTGTAATACCAGACCTGCACGATAGTGACCATTTTCCGTTACTCATATCAACACCTGAAAAGAAAAGTTCAAGTTCATCTATATCTAAATGGGTATACAAGAGAGCTGATTGGTGTAAATTCCAACAATCCTTTAAAACACCAAGTATCAGTACAGACATAAATGAAATGGTAAATGACTTTACTAGAGCAATAAACGAAGCAGCAGAAAATTCCATTCCTGGATCTAGCGGACATCGCCAACATTGTACTGTACCATGGTGGAATTCAGAAGTTCAGCAAGCAATTAGAGAAAGGAAAAGCGCCTTGCGCACCTTTTCAAAACACCCCACCGAAACTAACTTAATCAATTTCAAAAGGCTACGGGCTGTAGCAAGGCGATTAATTTTAGATGCCAAGCGTAGTTCCTGGCGAAAATATGTGCAAGAACTTACAAGTGATGTTTCCACCGGTTCAGTATGGAAAAAGGTTAAAGCCATATCTGGAAGTTTATCCCACCTAATCCACCAAAATTAAAAACAATGGTAATTTGATAACGTGTCCAGTTGAGGTCAGCAACTTAATGGCTGACTACTTCCAAAAGAGGAGTAGTTCAAGTAATTTTGAACGGAATTTTGGTATCTAAAACAAAAAGAAATACCATTAAGCTTTGATGAACAACACATATCAGACTATAACCTACCGTTCAAAATGTATGAACTAAAACACGCACTAAGCATGGCAAAGAACTCCTCTCCAGGAATTGATGAAATTCCGTATGCAATGTTGCGACAATTACCAGACAAAGGACTCAAAAGCTTATTGGCGTTGTTCAATAAAATATGGCAAGTAGGAGAATATCCTGAATCTTGGAAAGAGGCTATAATTTTCCCTTAGTCAAAAACAACAAGGATCCTTTCATCGTTTCTAACTATAGACCAATATCTTTGACTTGTTGTATGGGTAAATTACTGGAAAAATGGTCAATGTTAGACTGACGTGGATACTGGAATCGAGAGGTTTAATTGATAGTTACCAAGCAGGGTTTCGAAAAGGTTACTCTACGACTGACTGTTTGGTATACCTCACTAATAATATTAAACAATCCTTTATAAAAAGAGAGCACGTAACAGCAATCTTCTTCGATATAGAAAGTGCGTACGATACTACATGGAGGTATGGAATCATATCCCAACTTCATGAATGGGAAATAAAGGGTAATATTTCTCGCTTTGTCCAGTCATTCCTGAGCAAAAGAAGGTTTAGAGTTAGAGTCGGTAATTCACTGTCTTCATCAAGGATCCTAGAAAATGGCATTCCGCAAGGGTCTACCATAAGTGTCACCCTATTTGCCATTGCTCTCAATCGCCTTATTACGAGTATCCCAGACACGGTTAAACGATGCATATATGTAGATGACATAACTGTCTTTTATCTTCGAAATTGGGTGAATGTCATAACACAGTGTTAAATGTAGCAGTTAACACCATAGTGCATCAAGCTAAATTAATCGGATTCCGTATATCGTCATCAAAAACATGTTGCATGCACTTCTGTAGGTTACGCCGTCCTCACTATTCTCCTAATATTCTCATAAACACCAATATGATTCCTTGTGTGAGCAGCGCAAAGTTTCTGGGAATGATTTTAGATAGCAAATTGACCTGGCAAAATCACATAAATGAGCTGAGAGGCAAAGCAATAAAATCATTAAACGTTATTAAATGTCTAAACGGTATATCTTGGGGAGCAGATAGTAAGACATTGCTTCTATTATATAAAGCAATGGTGTTATCCAGGTTAGAGTATGGCTCAGTCGTATACACTTTAGCATGCGAAACAAGGCTAAGATCTCTAGACACTGTTCAAAACCTAGCATTACGTTATTCCCTTGGAGCGTTTCCAACCACACCTTCGGCTAGCCTGTCTTGCGAAGGAGGAATTATGCCTTTAAAATTACGCAGACAACAATCTTTACTTTCGTACGCTATGAAAATACGTTCAAACCCAAATCATTTTAATTATACACAACTATTTTGTTCTTCCTATGTAACATCCCGTATAACCCAACCCTTTAGCTACAGAATTGAGCAAAACCTTAGTCTTTTAAATTTTCCTATCGTAGTATAATGGCAGTAACCCACTCAAAAAGCCTAATTTGGCAACAGCCCCTAATCGAAACAAGGTTAGATCTTGTTAAGATCAGCCGTAATGATACACCAAGAATTAACAACGAACTAACCAGAATTTTGGGAGAATACAAACAAGCGATTGTTGCATATACCGATGGTTGCAAAAACGAAGTAAGTGTTGGAAGCGGGTGGGCAATAGGAAATGAAACAAGATCCTACACATTGGAAAGATGGTCTTCAGCTTTCACAGCTGAATTATATGCCATTTGGATGGCAATTAAACATTTAAAACAAACAAACACTGATAAATCCAAAAACACCTATATAGTTTGTACGGACTCGCTACAGACTGCCAAAGCTATGAGCAACGCAGGATCAAATGATCCAATGATTTGCTCGATACATAAATGTATTAAAAAACATAATAAAACTGTAGTAATAATATGGATTCCAGCACACGTGGGCATTATTGGAAACACTACAGCAGACCAAGCTGCGAAACGAGGGGCATCTGAACTACACGTCACTTTTAAAGCATCTCGTCCAGCAGACATTAAAGATCATATTAAGATGTTAATAAAGCAACAATGGCAAAGAGAATGGGAACAGCAAAAAACGCAATTATACTATGTAAAACCTGTAACTAATACAAAATGTTTTCAAACAGCACGCTCAAAACGAGACAACACAGTAATAACACGAGTAAGAATGGGTCACACAAGTTTAACACATGCGTACCTTTTAACTGGAAATCAAAAACCTAATTGTGATCTGTGTGGGCAATACTTAACTGTAGAACACATACTACTGCATTGCGTACAACTGAAATCTAAACAAAAGGATTTTCAATTAAGTCAAGATATGAACTCCCTTATGAACAATACCGACCAAATTGCCAAAGTAATTGAATTTTTAAAACACCTAAATTTTTATAACAAAATATAGGCTACGATTTGAAAACAGCAGCAAATAACCATTTGCAGTTGACGCTGCTATAAAAAAAAAAAAAAACAATAATAACAGTAATAACAATAATAACAATAATAACAATAATAAAATAAAATAATAACAATAATAAATAATAACAATAATAACAATAATAAAATAATAACAATAATAACAATAATAATAATAATAATAATAAAATAATAACAATAATAACAATAATAACAATAATAACAATAATAACAATAATAACAATAATAACAATAATAACAATAATACGGAATAAAAATAGCAGGAAATAAGAATCACTTCTTACACCCCTTGATTGTGAGCCCGCCAATACATCAAAAGTATGAGTGGCAACAGACAAGAACTATACCAGCTCTTGTCAGAATACATAATGAGCTGAACAAACAAAACCTCTTGCCAATAAGCACCTGGCATCCAACTGGTCAGCTAATGCCATGGGAATATACATTACCGCTATGCCGCAATATAAGGGAATGGGAAACTGTAGGCGAAACCGTATCTATATAGGCACATGGAAGGGAAATGAATATATGGGTGGAGCACTCTACTATAACGAGGCAACTTTTATGTATAAATTTCCAAGTCCATATACCACCTTCTCGGCAGAAGCCGTTATGCTTATGAAAGCAATAGAAAAATGGGCGCACACTGGAAAAGAATACTAAACATTATAGGACCCCAAATATTATCAAACACCTAAATGACAAATACACAGACGACTGCCTCATGAAGAGGATAATAGAGGAATGGAGCTTACTGACGGAAGAAGGAGCGATAATAAATATTATTGAAAGTAGTAGTAATCTATATAAAAGAAAAAAAGATAGTTGCAAAAGCAGCAAAACAAGCCAGTGGGTCAGCAACGGCAGAAAATATCATAGACGTCCGCATGGACGATGCTCTGCAAGAAATAAAAAAATCTGGCAAAATTGGCAAACCAGATGGTCAGTAAATACATGCCACCTTAAGACAATAGCACCTAATGTAAATAATTCATCTTATAGAATACCCATAAAAAGAAAGGAACAAGTTACAGTTACACGACTAAGAATTGGCCACACGAGACTGACACACAGTCACCTACTACTCGGGAAAAAGCCAAGAAAATGTGCCCAATGTAAAACAGCGTTTCTGACGGTTCCCACATCCTACAAGAATGCGTTTGCCTAGAGGAGTATAGGAATATACACGACATAAGCATCAAAATATTGTCGCAACACCCACAATGGGGAAAAGTAATAGATTTTATAAAAGAAATAGGTTTATATAATGAAATATAACCGATCAAACAATTAAACTCATGAAAATAAGACGGAAACACATACACTTACCTAATTGCATCAAACAGGAGTGTCAATTATCAATGCTATCGACACACTCCACAAGACAGAGCAAAAAAAAAAAAAAAAAAAAAATAACAATAATAACAATAATAACAATAATAACAATAATAACAATAATAAAATAATAAAATAATAACAATAATAACAATAATAACAATAATAACAATAATAAAATAATAAAATAATAACAATAATAACAATAATAACAATAATAACAATAATAACAATAATAACAATAATAACAATAATAAAATAATAACAATAATAACAATAATAACAATAATAATAATAACAATAATAACAATAATAACAATAATAACAATAATAACAATAATAACAATAATAACAATAATAACAATAATAACAATAATAACAATAATACCTAGGGGTTGAACTACCTACTAGGCGCGTCCCCAGGTGGCGGATAGGGGAACGACCTTGCAAATGATCGTAAGTGATGCAAGGCCAACACCGAAATATGAGCTCGTGGCGTTAAACCGTCACTGTTAGCTCTACATAATACGGTGTCGCGGACCAGTTCACGTGGGGCCTTGTAACTAACGAGGACAGGGACGGCAACCCTGCGTCCCCTTAGCTGGAAGTTCACTTTTCTTACACTAGTTTTGAGTGGCTTCCCTTACTTTAACTCTTTTCTGTCGGAGCACCCTCGCTCTAACTCTTGTTTTCTTCAGGCTCACAGCGAAAGCTGAGAGACCTCTTCCATCTTCTTTCTACTCTTCCCAGGACATGCGCCGTAAAAAGCGTATACGGGTGTGGCAATCCCGGGATGTCCTTGCTGGGGACGGCTGAGCGCTAGCCGTGTCCTAATACCGCAACCGCGAACTGTACTTCAGAGACTCTAGCAGGGCGTGGCTAGGGAACGTTGTACAGCTAGCGGTCGGTGGTCTTGGCTTTACCGCCCGGGCTACGACGAAGGTAACCTCTATAAAAAATCCCCCAATCCCAAGGTCGTTTGGCAGTTTTAGGTGCCGAAGGGATGGCGCGAGGGGAAGCCTTAGCGTGGCCAGGGGGAAGCCTGGTCATTAGCGGTGAAACGCCTGTGGGGAAAGTGGGAACTCTCCACAGAATTTTGTGCCTGGCCATAGTATGGGAGCACTGCTGTGGTCGACTGTCTTTTCTTCCCAACTCGTGGGATTATTATGAGTTATCCAAATCACACACATGAGGACTCATCCTCTGAAATGGGCGCTACTGGAGGACAGCGTGCAAAGTCTTCAAAAACTACTGGTGAAGTTTTATCGTCACCAAACGCGAGCAAGGAAAAGATGTATGACCTACCTCGGTTCCTTCTTGTAAAAAGAATTGAAGGAGATTTTTATAAAGTGTCACCGTTTTTAATAGCTAAGGCTATGTTTGGATTAATCGGAAAGACAAAAAGCATTAGAAAGGTAAAAGAAGGTTTACTAGTTGAAACCGTGTCAAATTTACAATCTAGAAAACTACTTTCAATAAAAAGTTTTGCAAATATGGAGATAATCGTTATACCTCATCAAACTTTAAATTTTTCAAAAGGAGTGGTATATTGTCCTGACTTTTTAAACAGTTCTATAGACGAAATCTTAGAAGGACTGAAGGATGAAAAAGTGACTGAAGTTAAGCGCATTAGGACTCGCAGAAATGGCGAGTTAGTGGACACACCAAATCATATCCTAACTTTTAATTCTACAATTCTTCCACAAAGGATATTAGGTGCAATATACCCACTTCGTGTAAGACCTTACATCCCTCGCCCCATTCGTTGCTTTAAGTGTCAAAAATTTGGACACACAGCCATAACTTGTACAGGAGAACAGCTTTGTGCCTGTGGAAAATCAGTTCATCCAAGTATGCCATGTGAAGAGCCGCTTGAATGCATAAATTGTGGCGGTCCTCACCTAGCGAGAGCTAAAAATTGTCCAACGTATCAGAAAGAAATGGCAATCCAAGAAATAAAGGTAACGAAAAAGATTTCATATAGTGAAGCAAGAGAGGAATTGAAGTTATCACCAGTCATATCAGGTAGGTCTTTCGCAGCTGTAACGGCAAACACTGATGACCAAACGAAGAAAATTATAAAGAACTAATCCCTGAAATACAGAATATGATTACTGAAACTGTCAGGGAGACCATTAAGCTCCTGGTACCTAGTTCTAACTTATCAAATATTCAAATGCAACAAGCACAGATAAAACCACAGCAAAGTGAGACTTTTAATAAAGAAACGTCTAAGAAAAGGGAACTCTCCGTGACACCACCTAGCGATCTTGAAAAGACCGAATTTAGATATCCTTCTGAAAGGAAGAAAAAGGGTTGGCAGAAAGGTAAGCCAAGGAAACCTCGGATAAACAGTCAGTCCTCTAACGAGGAAGCAACCATGTAAACCTAGTCAGTAAATTTTGTGATAGAAAACTGTGATATAAATTGTTTGTCTCTAGCGTTACGTTGTCTTGTTTTTTATTTATTTGTATATATTTATTTATCTTATTTATTTATTTATTGATATTAAGTTATACTATCTCAACACAATTTCCATGGAAGGCATAATTCAATGGAATTGTAACGGATGCAAGAAAAGTAACGCTGAAATAAAACTTTTAGTAATGGAATATGCACCATTGATAATTTGTCTTCAAGAGACACATTTTAAAAATAACGAAAAGTTCGATTTAAAGAAATACGACAGTGTAAGAAGAGACTTTCAGCAGTGCAGACGAGCAAGTGGTGGAGTAGCGATATTTGTTAGGAATGACTGTATCTATACACAAATACAGGTAGCTACTAATCTACAGGCTATCGCAGTCACAATAGAGCACCCAATACAACTATCTATATGCAATGTATATCTTCCAGATGGCAACTGGTCAATAGAAGACCTAAGAAATCATCTCACATCTTCCAGCACCATTCATGGTGCTTGGAGATTTTAATTCACAGCCCTTTATGGGGATCTACTAAACGAGATATAAAAGGCAAAAATGTTGAAACTCTATTAGACAGTGCAGCATTAACGTTGCTTAATGATAGTAGGCCAACCTTCTTTAATACAAAATCCAATGAACTAACGGCAATCGACCTTTCTATTTGTTCTTCTCGTACAGCCCTAAACTACATGTGGAACCCAATCGAGGACTTACACGGAAGTGATCACTTCCCGATTTTAATCCAATCTTCAAAAATGAAAACTCTACCGACAGTTATAGAAAAATGGAGTTTCAAACAAGTAAATTGGGAAGAATACAAAGAAAATTCAGACCAATAAATCGAAATCTGGATATAGATGCCATCGTAACAGAGTTTAATAGCGCTGTAACAAATGCTGCTCTAGGTACAATTCCAAAAACAAAATATTATAAGAAAAGAAAAGTGGTTCCATGGTGGAACTCCAATATAAAAAAGGCCATCCAAGAACGAAAGAAAGCCCTAAAAACGTTTCAATCAAGTCCCACATTAGAAAACATGGTCAAGTTTAAAAGACTTAGAGCTATTGCTCGCAGAGAAATCAAAAAAGCACAAACACGATCATGGCAGCTTTTCGTGAACACGATTCGTCCAAATACACCACCAACTGAAATTTGGACTAAAATACGTGCCATTTCCGGAAAAACTAAGGAAATACAGCTTCCAAGGCTAAAACAAGGAGAAGAAATAGTATCGGACCCTCAGGAAGTGGCGGAGCTCTACGCAAACCATTTTAAGAAAGTAAGCAACTCAAGCGATCTTAAAGCGAACTTTGGAATTGATAAGAAACAGGAAGAAATGGAACTATCGTTTATAGAACATCACCAAGACTCTTACAACAATGAAATTACACTGGAAGAGTTAACATCAGAGTTAAAAGAACTAAAAAATTCAGCCGCAGGCATAGATAATATACCCAATGCGATGATAAAAAACTTACCTCTAACGGGCCTCCGAGATTTACTTTTCCTTTTCAATAAAATATGGAATGAAGGATATTACCCCAGTTATGGAAAAGTTCAATCATTAGTCCAATCCCAAAACAAACAAAAACCCTCTAAGTCCAGAAGGCTATCGCCCAATATCCCTAACAAGTTGTTTGGGTAAACTACTGAAAAAATAATAAATAAACGACTGATGAGACTAATGGAGGAAAAGAAATGGATAAATAACCATCAATCAGGTTGCCGAAAATCCTATAGTACAAGCGATAACCTGTTAAACCTTACTACAAAGATCCAAGAATCATTTTTAAACAGAGAACACCTAACTGCTGTCCTATTTGACATTGAGAAAGCTTTTGATACCGTCAGGAGGTTTCCATCGTAAAGAAAATTCATGATTGGGGAATAAGAGAAACATGGCCTTCTTTATCAACTCATTTCTAAGGGATAGGAAATTTAAAGTAAGGGTAGGAGGTACTCTATCGTCTACACACGTTTTAGATAACGGAATACCGCAGGGTTCACCAATAAGTGGGACTCTGTTCATAATAGCCTTAAACGACATAACACGGACTTTAAATCCAGCCATCGGTCGTTCTGTACGTAGACGTATTGCAATAATATACAAGAAATTAAAGGCAATCAGAAAACGCACAAATTACAAAAAAAAACTCAAGCAAAATGGGTCTTACAATAAAACCTATGTATACATTTGCAGGCTCGTTTACTCCTCACTATTAATCTAAAAGGGAACAAATTAAATGTGAAAATAAATTTCTGGGAATGACTAGATAATTCCCAAGGAAAAATTAAAAAATAAAAAAACCAAAAACAAAAAAAAAAATTCTTACAAAAAATGGGGAAAAGAATTAAAGACCAAACTATAAAAAATGGAAAATCGTAATAATTGCCTGCAAGACTAGTTAAGAAAACTTGATGTGATACAAAATCTTGCACTAAAGTATGCTATATGTGCTTACCCAACAAGTCCTTCTAGTAGCTTGTACGTAGAAACAGGGTACTCCTCTAAATTTGAGAAGGATGTGGCTCACAATACGATACGCATCTAAAATAATAAGCAATAAAATCACTTTAACTATAATCTCATACAAAAAACCTCGAGCCACAAAACTAAACCCACCCATATTCAACACTATAGCTGATGTATGCAAAGACTAAACATCACACGAGAACAGCTGAGCGACAATGACTTTATTAAAACCAAAGTCCTCGATTTATGGCAAGAAGAATGGAACGAAGAAAACAGAAACCTGAAACAGCATATACCAATTACACGTAATCGAAGGAAGTATATCCCAATGTCACGAAGAGAATCCATAGTACTTACACGTCTTAGAATAGGACATACAAAAGTAACACATTCTTACTTACTGACAAAATTAGAAAACCCGACCTGCCAACACTGTGGTTCTCCACTTAGCGTGAAACACATAATTGTAGATTGCAGGAGCTTAGAAACTTACAGGAGAGAATGCAAATTATCATATGCTATAGAAGAAGCTTTGGAAATAAAAAGATCCAGAATTCAACAACTCTTCAAATATTTGAAGTCAATAAACCTATATAGTGAAATATAGGCAGAGGCAACCGAAATATAGTTGTATATCACGATAACCAAATGAAGTCGACAAAATAAACAAGATAGGGGCAATAACCTAGCAGTTGACGCCCAAACCAAAAAAAAAAAAAAAAAAAAAATAACAATAATAACAATAATAACACCTAGGGGTTGGACTACCTACTAGGCGCGTCCCCAGGTGGCGGATAGGGGAATGACCTTGCAAATGATCGTAAGTGATGCAAGGCCAACACCGAATAGGAGCTCGTGGCGTTAAACCACCACTGTTAGCTCTAGGGAATAAGGTGTCGCGGACCAGTCCACGTGGGGCCTCGTATCTAACGAGGACAGGGATGGCAACCCTGCGTTCCCCTTAGCTGGAAGCACACTTTTCTTATACTAGTCTTGAGTGGCTTCCCTCACTTTAACACTTTCTGTCGGGCACCCTAGCTCTAACTCTTGTTCTCTTCAGGCTCCCAGCGTAAGCTGAGAGACCTCTTCCCTTTTCTTTCTACTCTTCCCAGGACATGCGCCGTCAAAAGCGTATACGGGTGTGGCAAGCCCGGGATGTCCTTGCTGGGGACGGCTGAGCTGCCGTGTCCTAATACCGCAACTGCGAACTGTACTTCAGAGACTCTAGCAGGGCGTGGCTAGGGAACGTTGTACAGCTAGCGGTCGGTGGTCTTGGCTTTACCGCCCGGGCTACGAGGAAGGTAACCTCTATAAAAAATTCCCCAATCCCAAGGTCGTTTGGCAGTTTTAGGTGCCGAGGGATTGCGCGAAGGAAGCCTAAGCGTGGCCAGGGGAAGCCTGGTCGCTAGCGTTGAAACGCCTGTGGGGAAACGGGCGCCTCTCCACAGTATGTAGCCTTGCTATGGTATGGGTGCACTGCTGTAGTCGACGTGTATTACATCCCCTCTCGTGGGAACACTATGAGTGGTACTAATCTAAATGAGGACCTATCCTCTGAATAGCGCTGACGGTAGACAGCGTTGTCAAATGCCGTAGAGGAGTCCACCTCTAGAATCATGGATGTTGTTGAGGGTACAACCAAAAATCCTCAAAGATAATTTAATGGAGAAGGTGACGTCGGGCATTGTGGCTCCTCGGTTCCTACTCAAAAAGAAGGAAGGAAATT
>JARFJB010001224.1:0-145000 GCA_036346205.1 Vesta saturnalis
TTATGTAATTCTAATTTTAACTTTAATTTTAATTTCAACTACATATGTTAAATTATAGTGCTGTGGTAATTTAACATATAACTGGTAAAGCATTTATTTCAAAATTTAGGAAAAACAGTAAAAAAGTTAAACATACCAAACGCTGAAATTAAAATTAAGACGTACCAATGTACTTTTTTTAATTATAAGATGCCAAAACCTATTTAAACGGAGATTTTCTTCTTGCCTATTACAATTTTTAGGATGCGTCGACAATATTTCCATAGTATCAAATTGAATATCATTACTTAAAATATTTAGAGCATGTTCAGCAGATATCTCTGGTTGACCTAATCTACAAAATATCATATGTTCTTTAGGTCTTGCATCAAAGCTACATTTTGTGGTTCCAATGTATAATTTTCCACATGAACAAGATAATTTATACACTCCGGAAGATGATAACATGTTTGAAACATCTTTAGATGTACAATCTTCTCTAATCTTTCGTGCAAGTTTAAAAATAGTCCTTGCTACTACCACCAATGAAAAATATCACAAAACTAAACACTAACTCAGCTCCGTTGTGGGACGGTGACATAAAATCGTCCAGCCAACTCAGTCCGGGCGTGTGTAATACTTAAACTACTATGATGTAAGAGACGATAAGGCTCAATGGTATTTAATTTTGTAGGCGCCAGGCCGTTTGGAGCCACAAGATTATCTTTCCCTGGAAAAGGCCAAACCAGGAATCTAATTCCCACAACGAGTTGAAATAAACATAAATTAATTTAAAAACTTTGACCTAGATATTTTCAAAGTCATTGAAGGTGTGGGGGATTCTACTTTAACGTTGAAATTTTTCAGGGTTATGACGTAAGATAAAAGAACGTAGACCAAGAAACAAAAAGAAGTTAGCAAATACAACAGACGGTAAGTCCTACACTTATCTGCTGTTAGAAATACACCGTCTAGCTCATAGGAGGCGGGCGGGGTCAGAAGTATTTATTTAACAGGCGCCAGGAGTTGTTCCCCGGAAGTCGAACGCAGTACTACCCCAACTCCTGGATAGTAATGTAGGTGCAGGTAAGTACAGGAAGGAAAGGGTAACATTCACAAAGAACGGGAAGAATAAGATAATGAATCTCTCGAACGTTTGGTTTAATGGTAGCAGTGAACCACACAAAAAAATAATAATAACTCGGCTATCTGCGTAGTATAAACAACGCTTTAGGAAAGTTTATAAATATAATTACACAATCATTAACCCGTTAATGTTTCCCAAAATTATAACCCAGAACATTTCCAAATAATAGATATACTATATACTATATGTGTACACCCCAAAGAAAATATTAATTTAATTAACTTTCGCAAGTACTCAGAGCGGATTTAATCCAGCACATAACCGCTTTACCAAAAAAATAAAATAAAATAGAGATAAAAATACTTACAATATTTATAATATGTTTCTCTTTTCACGATGGAAGGCCTTCCACTCAATTACCTGAAAGAGAAGCTTAAAAATTTACGCTAACAGCGCTAAGAAAATTATTTACAGTTACCAAAACAGAAACTTGCTGCCGTTGTACACAAAATTATAACAAATACATTTTTAAACGCTAAAGTTCAAATTTACACCCAAAATCAAAATAATCGTTAAGTAACCTTTATACGGAATGGTATACCTATAGTCATACCAATTTACAGTGCGTTGAGATAGCAAATAGCGAGTTTTATCTTAAAGTATGAAATAGCAGTTAAATTCTATTCAAAATGAGAAGTAACAAATAACAAGTTGATAGCAGTTCTACAATAACAGCTGCATAACGGTGTTAAATATTTATATCTTTATCACGTGAGAGTCTGCCTCTGAACAGTAGTGCTATGCAAATGCCAATTCGACCCACATCAATGATGAGGTTTGCATTCAAAAGAATATTGAAAGCCGCAAGAGTAATGTTGCCAGTAACGTTACATGAAGCACTAAAATATTTTTTGTGTTGAATATTAATAGTACGTTGAGATTTGCATTTGCAACTAGTTATCGGTAGGTATGTATATTTACAGTGTGTACTTCTAATCAATAACTAATCAATTGTTGTTTTAGTACCTTCGTATCCCTCCAAATGAGTTATAGGATAATGAGGAAGTCATAGATATATACGAAATAAAACATGCACTAATCTGACCTGTTAACGCTGGTTACCTCACACCCGTTCCATAAATGGAAAATATAACCACTATCAGGAAAATAGTTAAACAGCACGCATGAAGTAGATGTAGTTACATATAACCCAATTTACAGTAATATCCGAGAAGCCAGTTTCAAAATATGTGACGATTAATAAGGTTTCCTGTTACTTTTATTTTTCGGTTTCTATTTTCGCTAACCACATCGATAGATAGTCTGATCTAAGCTAATCTAATCTCATCTAATCTAATTGCACTACGTTGTAATGCGTGCAATAAATGTAAAACGAATCTAATGTTTTATACTTGTAGATTGTATGGGTTCCGTTCCCCCTTATTGGACACTATTAAATTTTGTTTATAATCCGCAAACTTTGCGATCAATAGGACTAGAAAATTTGGTAGAAATTCCTATTGGTTTGACATCTTTTACCAGAATCCGAAACAATTTCGTATATTAGCAAGTGTAAAAGAAATCACAGAATTTTCGTAGTGCCTCCAAAATGGCGGAGAAGAAAGTGAAAATTTTTGTTATCTAAACTGAATTTTGATCTATTAGATTTATGTTCAATAAATTTCCTATTGGTTATTCGATACCTTAACCTCGCCCTCTTACGAGAATTTCGTAAACTAACTTAAAGTATTGGTGTTTACAACGATTATGTAGTACAGAGTTTGGCTACACGCCGACAGATGTCACACCTATTTACTTTTAATAGAATTATTAACATGAATCTGATTTTTGTTAAATTACACAATAGAAGACATGTAAAATTACTGTAATGTTTTAAACACGAATTGTACGAATAGTGCGTTTAGTACATATAGAGAAGGAGTTAAAGTCGATAATTTTTTAGTAATTAAACAGAATTTACGCAGAGGAATTTTTGTACGTTACAGGGTCATTAAATTTCAAGGTCATACTGTTCAATCAATTCTTTTAACCTTCTGTGCTGGATCGTCAAGGTCATGTGTTAATGTTTAGAAGTTATTACAATTCTTACAAATTAATTTTCTAGGTTAATTAGCTTGCAGGGGTATTATATTACAATCCATACAATTCATAAAATGACAGATTATTGTCTATGCTAAAAGTAGGTCAATGTTAAATGGTTCTTGGCTAAATTGAATCAAGCTCGTCAAAGTCAAAATTTATTGGTATTACATTACAATTTTTATAAATAAGTTTTCAAGGTCACCTGCATAGGCTTAGGGGGTTTAGAAACTAACGGTTGTTGTCTAAAAAGTCAGTCAAGGTTAAATGGTTCTTGGCTAAATTGAGTCAAGCTTTTCAAGGTCAAGAATGCATCGGGAACGGATCTAATGAAATTGGATTTTAGTTGTAGAGGTAGTATATTACAATTCTTAGAAATGAATTTTTAAGGTCAAAGTTTATTGACCTCCGGGGGATCATATTACAATTCTTAGAAATCTAATCAATTCGTGGAAACATGATGAATGACATGTTGTTGTCTATGCTAATAAGTAGGCCAAGTTAAATGGTTGTTGTGTTGGATCTATGTGTCTATCTGTATATCCGCGTATCTATGTATGTGTCAATTTTTTATTGTTTGAGACGTTTTTTCGACTTTTTTTGACGTTTATTGACGTTTACGATGTTTTTTCATTTATCATTAGAAATCTAAAAAAATAGGATCAATTTATAGAAACAAGGTTGTTGTCTATGCTAAAAAGTACGTTATGGTTAAATGGTTCTTGTATTGGTTAAATTGAGTCAAGCTGTTCAAAGTCGAATTCTATTGCTATTATATTACAATTCTTAGAAATCTAAAAATAGAATCAGCTGGTGAGGATATCATTTTACAATTCTTAAAAATCTAAAAATAGAATTCTAAAGGCCAAAGTTTATTGACCTGCAGGTGTATCATATTACAATTCTTAAGAATTTAAAATGGAATCAGTTCGTTGAAACCTGAAGAATCACGGGCTGTTACGAAAGCTCTTGTTTATTTATTATTGCAATAAATAGATGTCATTTTAGAACACTCTCGCTCTTGTTAAATCAGGCAACACCGCATGGCCTTGAGACATGTCAACACTGTAAAGTGATTCAGAAGTGTGAGACAACCTATCATTCTTCTTGTTTTCGAGAACTGATCTTATTTTGACCTTGAATGCGGTTTATGCGTCTATATAAATAGATAAAGAACAGTTTCATGTCAGTTTATACATTGAAATCGTGACGAGACATTGTATTATAAACCTAATGTGCTGTGAAGAGTAATTTGTTTAAAGTTCATTACGTATTACAGTTGAAAGTGAATATGAGTAAGGTTATGACAAGTAGCAGTGATATCGTTAATTTAACAAGAAGTATTATTCCAGTGCTGAAAATAAAAAATGAATTGGTAAAACAAATCCGTATAGTTAACACTAATATCAAGCTATTACAAGTTATAATTCGAAATAAAATTTATTTAGAGGCAAATTAAAGTCTGTTTAAGCTTGAAATCGTTGTTAAAGTGTTATCTTGTAAGACTTAAACGGTTAAAGAACGCTTCAGAGAAAAAAGGTAGAGGATATTGCCAATGTGCCTAAAAAACGTACACGAAAATTAGGTTGGTACTCTACATTTATGCTTTAATGGTAGGTTGCTTACAGGAATTATAGTCTATATAGTAAACATCAAGGACCCTATTATTTTTTTACAAAATGCATACAATAATTTTGTACGAAACGTTAAATTAATGCTAGGCAATCGATGCTAAAGGTGAATGTTGTTTTAGCTTGCAATTTAATCGAACCTCAAAATCATATTATCGAGTTGAAGACTTTTGCCATAAAAAATTATGTCATTGATATTGCAACCAATTTACGCGAATGGTACAATGAAAATGTTTATTATAAACTACAAAAAAATTAGAAGTTTTCTGAAAAGGATTTTGGTTGGGAATTACATGAAGTTTTAGATTTGAAGGTGAATATTAATAGTTATGTTCCATTTAAAAGTGGCTTTTTAACTTACGCTGAAGTTCCCTCCTTCGTAGCAGTAAAGCATGCGTTAGTGAATGTTAAAAATTATAATGAGTATTGCTTCCGTGTTGGGCTGTTGTTTCAGCATTATATTGGCCGCAACGTCATAGGAAAAGAGTTCACGGTTATCCTCATTTTAGAGGTGTTTTGAATTAAGATTCAATTCACTTCCCCATTAAACTGGATGATGTGAGAAAATTTAGAAAATTAAATAACCTCTCCATTAATTTGTATTGCATTCAAGTAAAAAGTATATTACCATTTGTATTAAGAGAAGATCAAAATAGTGACAAAGGGGGGGGGGGCTATAGATCCTTTAGTAATTTTGTAATGATCACGCTGCTGGTTCTATTGCTGATGTTATTAATGGAAACATAGTACTGCATATCATTTCACTTGGATTAGAAATATGTCAGCTCTTGTTTATAAACAACTATCGAATAAGATGTGCAAGAAATTTATTTGTTATCGATGATTGAACCATTTTTCTTCAGATTGCCTTCTACAAAAACATGTCGCTCACTGTTATCAGCATTATCAATGCTCCACTAGGCGCTACCTACATACCGAAGCAGAAATGTTTCTGCAGTTCAAAAATTTCGCATTCCAGGAAAAGGTACCGTTTGTAATTTATGCTGATTTAGAAAAGAGTACAAATTTAACAGGTATGAAAAGTAAGGCTCTATTTGACTCCAAACATATATCCTTCAGCATTGCTTACTATTTGAAGTGTTCATACAATGATCTTTACCTCGATTTAAGTTTTATAGAGGAAATAATTGCATTCAATGGTGTATTAAAGAGCTTCAAAGTATTGCACATTGGGCTACCAAAATAATCAATAAAATAATTCTCATGTATACTTCAGACACCAGCCAGGTTGACCACTTTGAAAGTGCCACGATTTGTCACATTAGCGGAAAACTATTTACTGATTATGGTATAAAAGTTAGAGACCACAGTCATCTTACAAGAGCATTTCGGGGAGCATCACATCAGAAATGTAACTAAACTACAGACTCCCACTTTCTACCGGTTGTATTTCATAATTTATCAGGTTATGATTCACATTTCATCATTAGGGAATTGGCTACTGTTTCCGGTTCGATTCCACTAATGCCTATAAACAAGGAAAGAATATCTCTTTCACGAAAATAACAGAAGGCTCTAAAATTAAGTTTAGATTTATTGACTTTCAGATTTATGAGTAGTAGTATTGAAAAATGGTCAGATTATTTGGAAAATAGTAAAAAAAATATTACTAGAGTTAATTGTAACAATGATAAAGAATTTTCTACTAGTTCGCAAAGGCGTGTTTCCTTATGAGTATATTTATACTTGGGATAAATTAAGCGAGACCACGCTCCCTCCCAAGGAAGCATTTTTCAGTCATCTTAATGAAGGAATCAATGATGAGAGTTTTGCACATTCGGTTAACGTTTGGAAGAAATTTAATATTCAATCGCTAGGAGAATACTCAGATTTGTATCTAAAAACAGACGTTCTACTTTTAGCAGACATTTTAGAAAATTTTCGGCAAACTTGTTTAAGTACTTACAAACTTGATCCCCTGCACTGTTATACAGCCCCTTTTTTAGCATTCGATGCTATGCTTAAAATTACACAAGTAAATTTTGAACTATTTACAGACATTGATGTGCTAATGTTTATTGAGAGAGGAATTCTAATAAGTATTCTAAAGCTAACAATAAGTACATGGGAGAAAGTATATATTTAATGTACTACGACGTAAATAACATATGGAGCCGCCACGTCAGAATTTTTACTATTTGGCGATTTTTCTTTTGTGAATGAAGCTAATTTTAAAACTTTGGATTTAATAAACCATCCCAATGATTCGGAAATTGGTTATATAATCGAGTGTTTTTAGACTATCCCATAGAATTACATGAGAGTACTATTGGCACCCGAACATATGGTTCCACCCGCACTCTTGATTCCAAAATTAAAAAATTATTGCTTACGTTGTATTCAAAACGTAATTACGTAATTCATTACAGAAATTTGAAAGTATATTTAAAATATGGATTGAATTTGCTAAAAGTACACCGTATATTATGTTTTAAACAGTCACTGTGGTTCAAAAATATATCGATTTAAATACCACCATGCGTCAACAATAACAAATTTGACAAAAAAAAATTATAAATTAATAATTAATAGTGTTTTTGGGAAGCTGATGGAAAATCTACGTAATCATAAGGAGATACGTTTAGTAACGAAATGTGATTGTCGTTATGGTGCTTGTGCTCATATATCAAAACCAAATTTTCATAGATATAGACATAGACATTGGTAAATTCGCTACGTCTGATTACAGTCCTGACAATACCTTTGGAATTCCATTAGTAAATAAAAAAGTCCCCGGCTTAATGAAAGATGAAGATCATGGCCAAATTATGTTAGAATTTGTAGGATTTCTTGCAAAAATGTATGTTTACACAGTTGATAAAAAAGTTGTAAAAAAATCTAAGGGTTCTACCCGAGCAAGCGTCAAACAGATCACGATAAATGATTATAAACAGGTTTTGTTCGATGATAACGCAATAAGGCGATATCAACATCTGATAAGATCAAAGGAACATAATGTGTTTACAATCAAACAGAATAAAGTAATACTTAATCCTTACGATGATAAACGATTAGTAAATTTTAATTTCACTGATAGTAGACCTTGGGGATATAACTTTTATTAATTTCTCTTGCGTTTCAGAAAACAATTCATTATCAGTAGTCTTGAAAACAAATTGCAACTATGTTACAGTAAAATCTACAGAAAGTAACTGAAGCGTTCTTTGACCTCTCCTGAAAACTATTTATTGTTGTTCCAGTGCTTCAACACCGACAAAGGTGAAACAAGTACCTTAGGATAGATATGTGACCAGATTCAGGAATATAGCCATCAATTACTTTTAGTTTATTATATAAGATAAAGGTTTAGAACAAAATATTTATATTTAAAATAAAATACGATTTTTTTGTTTTATTTCATCTAAAAGCTACATTGTTAAAACTATTGCCATCATTATATAAGTAATTATAAGTTAAACGTTATAAAATAATATCGTCTTTATTAATTCATGATCTTTCATTTAATCCCCACCACTTTACGAATAACTCATTATTCTTGGAGCGAAGCACTTTTCTACCAGGTAAACGTCAGGATACTTTGTTTTCTGTAATTCATGTTCATAAATGCCTCCCAGTACGTAGCGGGGTTAGTAGTTTACAATCTTAAATAGTTCACTAGACCAATAGGGTGTGTATCCTTTAACGAAAATACTTTTAAATTTACTGATTTGGATAAATATGTGACCAGATTCAGGAATATGGCCATCAATTACTTTAAGTTTATTATATAAGATAAAGGTTTAGAACAAAATTGTAATATTTATATTTAAAATAAAATACAATGATTTGTTTTTGTTTTATTTCATATAAAAGGTACATTGTTAAAATTATTGTTATAATTATATAAGTAATTATACGTTAAACATTATAAAATAATATCGTCGTTATTAATTCATGATCTTTCATTTAATCCCCACCACTTTACGAATAACTCATTATTCTTGGAACGAAGCACTTTTCCACCAGGCAAACGTTAGGGTACTTCGTTTTCTGTAGTTCATGTTCATAAAGGCCTCCCAGTACGTAGCGGGGTTAGTAGTTCACAATCTTAAATAGTTCACTAGACCAATTGGGTGTGTATCCTTTAACGAAAATACTTTTAAATTTACTGATTCGTACTGTCACCCACACAATATCGATTCCTATCGAACGTTTTTATGTTAGTGTAAGCCCCTATCTTTGTATGAATACCAACACCTGTAGTAGTTCCGGTAGTTCTATGCTTGCGATTGTTATAATCCTTCGTTACAGTATCAATTATATCGATCCGTTCGTATTTACCTTGTAGGCTAAACGTTTTATATAGAGCACACTTAATGGTTCTAATAACACGTTCCGCAATTGCTGCCTTTTTTGTGCTATAAATGGAGTAATGATTGACTCCATAACGCTGCATTAGTTTAGTAAAACGCTCATTGTAGAATTCTTTTCCAGCATCGGTTTGCAAATTTGTAGGTTTCCGGCCTTGTGTGAATATTGTTTGCATGGTCTTGGTAACTTCTGCACCTGTTTTCGTTTTTAGTCCTTTGGTCCACAAGTATTTCGAAAAACAGTCGATAACCACTAAAATATATTCATAGCCCTTATTTTGCTTGGCATATGTGTTAAATTCCGCCAAATCTGCTTGTCAAAGGTCATCAAAACCTTTCATTATTGTTCGCCTTTCTTGTAGGCTTGTTAATGTTAACGAGTTGTAATTTGAACATGGTACTAATTTATCTACAATTTCTTTAAGATGATATAGTTTTAGCTCCAGCACTAGGTAAGCGTTAAAGTTTTCTTTAAAAGCTTTCTGAACTGCTTGTAGACAAAAATCAAGATATTCTTTACTTATAGCATCACCATCTTCTTCCGGGTCGGCCAACTATGCCAAACGGTTTCTATTCAAATTGAACCTTGTTGATAAATAGTATTGTTTAGTAATGACATCTTGAGGATCTATGGGATTCGATATCAAATTGATTACCATCAATCAGTTTGAACTGAAGGGTTAATTTCTTGAATTGATACTGGGCATGTGAGTGTCCAAATTTGTCAAGGGGCATTTTAGTTACGATATGTTCAATGCATTCTCCTTTATACTGTTTATAAACGGCTGTTTGGTTTTTCAATGTATACATCCTCATATAGTTCTTCTACAGTTGATATTATGCCATTTACGACACCTGTGTTTTCCGGCATTTTTCTGCCCACAATACTTCTAGATCACGAATTAGTTCATGTATATCATTCCAATATTTATATTCAATCGGCCTGTTTGTTAATTCCTTAAAAAATATACCTCCACCTCCTTTAGTGGTGGGCGATGATGACAGCAAGGGTTTGATTATTTGTGTCTACTTTTTGATACGGCCTCCTCGAATTTGCCCACTTACGTCATAATCTCGCCTTGCAACAGTAGTAGCTTCTAAAATAATTCTATAATCTTTTCTCTTTTCAATTTACTAGATTTAAATTGGGTTCATACATAATAAGCAGATCATATAAATCTGGAGTCCCTTCATACATGACGCCATTAATAATCATATCGTTTCTAATCGGAGTATTACCAATTTTCCATTTGTTTGTTTTGGTATGATAGTGGACCCATAAGTGTGATCAAAAGCACCTTCATTATCCGCCATAATACGTTCAACGTATATACGAGGTAATTTATTGTACTGCTCGAGAAATTCTTCTGACATGGGTTCATTGCGATTAGTAGGATCATCTGCGATACTAAGAGGTTCTTCTTCGTCAGTGTTAATCTCTCTTACAACAGATGTATCTAAGAAAGATGGTGTACGAATACCTAGAGAAGGATTTCTTTGAAAAAACGGAATCCTTGTTTATCACCATGAAGCCAAACGGATCCACCCAGCACTTTGAACACATGTCCCGAAACAACTTCATGTTACGGTGGGATTTATATGATCCTCATACACGTGTTTTAGGTTTAATTCGTCTTGCTCAAATAATATAATTAGATTTGCATTATCACGAATTATTGCTTAGGAATTTTATCGTAAGTTTGACCCAAATCGAAACAGTCAATACCGTTATGCCTACCCATAGAAAAAAAATATGCCCTTATGTTATTTTGCTTGTCACAAGCGACATCATCGAAAATGAAAACAGAGTTTTAATTTGCACAATTAGGCTCAATCACGTCGTGATTATTACTGAACGTAAAGTAACCTACGTCCTTCATCGGAAGTAAGATTTCCTGTAAATGTTTGTACTTGTTTTGATTCAATAACTTAGAGTATAGGTACATGTTGAAATTTCAAACTGTTTTTCTCAGTAATCAGACTGATCATTGTTGCCCTCTTTTGATTAGTCAAGATTATTATTATATTACTGATTACGTCAGTGTTTACTTCTAAATATTGAGTATTGCTGGGTGTTTTATCTTAACGATAACCTGGTGGGACCGAAACGTCAATCTCATGTAAACTTTTGCAAGTTTCCGTTTCGATAAGATCATTTTATAATGTTGCACTCTACGTGTAGGTTAGTGTATTTAAATATTTGGATGTCTAACGTAGATGTATGTAAAATATTTGGTTCTAATATTTTAGACTCAAACCTAACATGCGACCAACGCTATTCACTTTAGTAAAATCGATCTCAAATGAAGTTTATCTCACATTTAAGTGCATTGTTGTTTGCCCTAATAATAAACCTTTCTGTGGGTATTTCAGATTTTAGATAATCACTAATTTCAGCTAACTCATATGCACCATGTGGAATATTAATCACCTGCAAAAGAGATGGATTTGTTCTAAAATAAACTCTATCGTTGTCTGTATAAATGTGACTAATGCTGTTGCGGCCGTAAAATCCAACCAGCCCGATGACGTATTTATTCGCCAAATCTAGTTCTATGGGTGGATAGAAGTTGTAGCTAGCTGTGTTACCAACACCTTCTAAACTGAATGTTATTGACATAACTGGAAAATGTGCTGTATCGATTATTTATATAAAAATTGTAGGCATAGGTGTCCGCAAATAATAGTATTAAATTCTTGACCTTGGTTGTAATTATAATAAATTTTACATCCCCGAAAGTAGTTAGTAAGTTCAGTGGTGGTCGAAGATTATCAAAGCTATCGTAATACACATTTTTATCCTCGCTTTTTGTAGCAAACCCAATGCGTACCTGGTCCGCTTTGGCTATCTAAGTTAATAATTCCAGATTCGCTTTCCGTGGTAATTTAGGCATGCTATTCTCATAAAATATCCTAAAGTAGGTACATTTTGGTGTATTTCAATTCAATATATGTTAACGGTCTTGGGTAATCTAACAAGTTTTTGGTAACGGTTTTAAGTATAACGCACCGACACCAGATTTGTATGGTTTTAAATAAAGTGCGCCGCCTTTCACAAAGCGATTATGGTGCGATATCTCTTCATGAAGTTTTTGGAATTTTTAGCTTCATTGACTGCTTTAGCAATTCGATGCGCCTCCACCGATTGCTGATAATCCTACGAGTAACGGAATAAGAAATGGTAAAAACCCGTCTTGTTTAGGTAAAGGAATTACTCGGGAACTTTAATGTTTTCTTTCCTCCTAAACTTTTACCACACGTTTCGCCGTTGAAAGTCAGACTTTATTGTGTCTGTGAAATTTCCGTTAGGTTTAATTTTTTAGCTATTGTTTTCGTGAACGCAATAAATTTCCACCAGTCTTCTTCAGATTGGATCGGCGTGTACAGGAAATTCGAGGGCAAGCATGGGATCTCGCTTATTATAAGAAATAGGATATAGGTTTAAATTCGGCACTTTTGCTAAATTCGATGCCGAGTAATAATCTGAAAAGAAATTTGAGATAACTCGAATGGATTTGGTTTTATGCTCAAAAACTAAAAATTTCGATTTTCGTTTTTCGCGTTTGGCCACCTTATTATTAGGAATTTTCAAAATTCGATTAAACATTATTAAGGCAACTTTTACGCACAATACTAATACGGATTAAAAATATTTGCGACGTTTTGTTTATTCTGAACCATCATCAGGTTTATTTTTCTTATCGGGGTTAAGACATATTTTTATGGCGTTGGATGGAGAATGTTATGCTGATTTTAGCAATATATAACACTTCATGGTTTGATCGACTGCGAACTAAAATACTCTTAAATTAAAAACTAAATATTACATTATCACGATACCCATGAATCAAACAAAACTCAGGAGTTGGCTTTTGTCATGTCATTTTACTAATTGTAAAAGGGTAATAACTGCAGATCCTTCGTGTTAGTGCTTTAAAATTTGCAAGTTTCTTTAGAATGTTTTCAAATTCAGAAAAACGAGACATGATAAGGATATTCTATAGCTGCAATAGAAATAGTGTCAGAGCAGAACAAAGATATTTAGAGGAATATCCGGAGAGGCAGCAACCAAACCAGAGATATTTTTTAAAATTAGACCAAAATTTGCGAGAATTTGGATGTTTTCAGAAACCTCGAAATGCATATGGTAGCAGACTAGACAGAGATGCCGAAGAAGAAATATTACATCAGGTACTATTTGTTAGTATTATACTAATTATAAGAATTTCCACTCACTTCACTGCTAATTTCAGCAGATATTTTTTGGAGAGTTATGACTTTATGTTATCCATCTTAGGTTCAAGAAAATCCTTCAACATCTACCAAAGGAATGGAGCAAACTATTGAAGTGCCAAAAACGACAGTTTGGCGAGTGTTAAAGCAACACCGTTATAAACCATTTAAGTTACACGTTAGTCAAACTCTTTGGCCTGGGGACGATATGAGACGGTTGGATTTTGTAACCAACTTAATACCAAAATGCTGGAAAATCGCAACTTTCTTAATCAAATAATTTGGACGGATGAGTACAATTTTTCCACTAATGGAATGTTTAATCGTAATAACGAGCACTACTGGTCCGTTGAAAATCCACGAATTAACAGGCAAATGCGAGGACAAGGCCACCGGTCCTTTAATGTGGGTTGGAATCTGGAAGGATAGGCTCCTTGGGCCAATTATTTACAAGGTATCCTAACGTCTCAACGCTACCTCTCATTTCTAACACACGAAATATCAGACCTTTTGGATGATGTTCCGCTAAACGAAAGATGGACTGTCTGGTGGAAAATGGACGGAGCTCCTCCTCATAATGCTGCGATAATAAGTGAATATCTTAACGCGAATTTCCTGATAAATGGATGGGAAATAGGTGGCCAGCAAGAAGTCCAGATTTAACCCCTTTAGATTACTTCCTCTGGGGCTATTTAAAAATATGATTTATAAGACGCCACCGCAAAATATAGAAGAACTCCAGAATAGGGTTGTTAATGAACTTTCAAATTCCCAGGCGAACCATTCAAAGAAGCGTAAACAATTGTAGAGAAGAATTCGTTACTGTATTCAAGAAGGAGGAAACTTGTTCGAACATTTATTATAATAATTTTTGTTTCTTTGTCTTGTAATTATTTTGTTGTTACCTATCGATAAATTTGCGTTCTCGCTATTATGACCGTGTTAGATACACCTACTTGTTTGAGTTGTTTGTTAATGTTTTTTTAATTGTTTAACTGTTTTTATATTTTTTGGATGTTCTAACGAGTTTAACAAATTAAATAAGTAGAACTACTGTAATTATTCCTTGCTGGATCCAAGAAGGCGGAATCTTGTTCTTCGTATTTTTCTCATTATTTTAGTTCCAGTCGATCAAACCATAAAGTGTTATATATTGCTAAAATCAGCATAACATTCTCCATCCAACGACATAAAAATATATCTTAACCCCATAAGAAAAATAAACCTGATGATGGTTCAGAATAAACGAACGTCAAAATATTTTTAATACCGTATTAGTATTTTGCAAAAAGTGCCTTAATAATGTTTAATCGAATTTTGAAAATTCCCAATAATAAGGTGGCCAAACGCGAAAACGAAAATCGAAATTTTTAGTTTTTGACATAAAACCAAATCCATTCGAGTTAGCTCAAATTTTTTCAGATTATTACTCGGCATCGAATTTAGCAAAAGTGCCGAATTTAAACCTATATCCTATCTCTTATAATAAGCGAGATCCCCATGCTGGCCCTCGAATTTGGGACAGCCTTTCCCATTCTAATTTTCTTTGTTTTCCTGGTGCTACCGACCTAAAACTGAGTTCGTTCATCTGGTTGCGTCTAATGATTTAAAGCGTTCCCAAGATTTTTCTTTAAAATTTTATCTGCTTTATGTCTAGTTTCTAAATCTCGGTAAACTCTGTAACTGATATCATGAAGTTTGCACTGAGCATGTAATTGATTAATACCGGGGTCACCACGTGCGAGTCGTTTCTCTAACTTTGTACCAGGACCACAATACTGGTAACCAGGTAAATGCAAATCGACCGGAAGTTTATTGATTAGAGTATTCACTACACCACGTGCACTCTTCGCTTCTTGCTAACATTGTTTACCAAGATGGACAAAGCAAATTTTTACTTAAATCGAGATCACAAAACGACTCGCAACATCAAGACAAATATATGAATCGCATGCCGTAATGCGTTTAAAAGTGATTTCGATCGCATTAAGTTTTCATAAAGAGTTTATAATATGTGGTTGAAGGGTTTAAAAAATTTAATAAATTAATGGGTGTTAAATGTTCTCAAAAACAAATCGTTAAACTAAAGAACTACAACCGTTCACCACAAATAATGCCTTTGTCCAGTCGGTAGTTTAAAATAGGCCGTTCATTCTATTGTTTGTTAATTACCAAATTTATGCTTATTTCCACTTTACATCAATAAAAAACTGCAGTGTAACACTAATAAAAATGATCCGGACGTCAAGTTATTTTTAATTATGCTAATATAACTAAACCCAGGCTTACAATAAAATTTTACCAAAATGTGAAAAATAAAAATATACAAACTATGTTTATTAACATTTAAAATTAGAATTATATAAAATATCTCTAAAACTAGTTATAGCCTTAAATTACTAAATAATGGTTATAAATACCTGTTCGAAACTTTTGGACACAAACTTTTTAATAACGCTTGTATCTAAACGATTTGGAAATATAAACCAAGGTGATGTCATCTTTGCATCAATATTGCGCAACATATCGTAAAAACAATTCTGTACTTGTAAACCATACCAAAAGTTGAATTTTCCTTCTTATAAATTTATCTTCATGAAATTGAATAATCCCATATTTATTGCATTTCTCGAAAGTTCAAATAAAAAATTGTGATCAAAATTTAGATCTGCTTTGAATAAATTGCAATCATAAAATGAAAGGACGTAAAAGTAAATTAAAGGTAATTAAAATAGAATTAAATGTAAAAAATAAAATAAAAGTGTAAATCAAAGTGCCTAAAGAGCAAATGTTTTAATTTTTAAATTACGAGTTCAATATTTTTACCATTAAATCAATGGCACTTTTCACAAAATTTATGAAACCCAAAATGGCTTCCTGCATCAGACAGCGTACACAAGAAATGAAAAAATGGACGCTTAGGAAGTCGGATGATGACGCTTTGCGCAAATGTGAGCAGAAGAAAATAATTTAAAAAATGAACTTAAGAAGATATGCATTAAGTTATACCAAAATCAGATTGTTTGCCATCAATCATAATTAAATTTTTTTATATTTACAACTAAATGAACGAAGAACATAAATTATGGTATATTTTAATACAACTCAAAATGGGTTGTTACAAGCTACTGATAAAAGATTTCAAACGAGGCTAAAGTATCTTATAAATAAAAATGATGTACTTTGGTCAATTAGTAAATTGAATAGTCCTAAATATTAATGAATTAATAATTCTAGTGAAGTCGCATGTCATTGACTTTAATACGTTCAATTTTACTTTACAAGGTAAAAACATTTTTAACAGAGGTGCATTAATTATAAAGCAATAAATAAAATTTGAAGTTCATGCTGAAGGTAACAGATTCTTTATGCATTTTTACGAAAGTACTATAAATTAGGTATAGAATTTTCAATACCTGCTGAGATATCAAATTTTTTTTTAAATGACTGAATAGAAAGTTTATTTCAAGAATAATATAAAGAAAAGTCCAAACTGAAAAAAATTTTCATTCATGATGCTTATAATTTTCTGTTTAGATATTATAATTTAGATTATAATGTAAAATTTAAAATTTAAAAAAAATTTTTAATGTGTTAAAATGTTCTTAAAAACATATCGTTAAACTAACTGGAGATACAACCCATTCACCAAAAATAATGCCGTTCTCAGCAAGTTTAAAGTAGGCGATTCAATTTTGATTTGTTTAATTACAATTTTGCTCGATTACTCCACTGAACATCAATATAATAAAATGCAATGCAACACTAATAAAATGATCTCGGATGCCAAGTTATTTTTAATTATGCTCGGAATAACTAAACCGAGGTTGTTTACAAAAAAATTTACCAAAATATAAAAATAAAAATATACAAACTATGTTTATTAACAGTTAATGATAGGGTTAAATAAAAATATATCTTAAAACTAGTTATGTTTAAAACTAAAAATGGTTATAAAATAAATTGACAAAATATAAAAATTTTTTGAGAACCCTTATTAAAAATGGAAATGCAAACCAAGGGATGTAATTTGTATCAATGTTAATATCTCGAAATAACAATACTTTTTGTAAACAAAATGGAATTTTCCTTCTTATAAATTTATCTTCATGAAATTGAATAATGTTTTTGCATTTTCTTGAAATTTCAAAAAAATTGTGATCAAAATTTAGATCAGCATTGAATTAAAATTGCAATCATAAAATGAAAGCGTAAAAATAAAATTAAACGTGTAATTAAAATGTAATTAACGTACTAAAAGTAAAAGAAATTCAAAAGTGAAAGAGCAAATGTTTTAATTTTAGTATAATGCGTTAAAAATTCTTATCATTAAATCAATGACTTTTCAAAAATTTGAAACCAAAAATTTCAAACAGCGTACCAAAAAAGTGAACAAAATGGACGCTGAATATCTGGTGATAAGTCGCGAAAAAAATTTGCGCAAGGAATTAAGTCAAATGACGCGTTGGGAAAATATTGAGCAGAAAAATTTAAAAATTTAAAAAGGAATTAATTTTAAAAACAAATTAAATTTTATAAAACTTAATTTTTTTAAACAACCAAAAATTTTGGCAAAAATTTTTAAAAGTTGCTTAAACCCAAAAAAAAAACCCTAATTTTAAATCATTAAATTAAAATTTTTTTATATTTAAAAAAAAAAAACAACTTTTTAATTTGAAAACGAAAAGAATTTATTTAAAATTTAATGGTAAATTTTAAATTTTTTAAAATTAAAAATGGGTTTGTTATAAAATTGTTTTTTATAAATTTTTGATTATTCTTGAAATTTGGGGGCCCCAACTTTTTAATTGAATTGATTTAAAAATTTTAAACTTAAAACAACGAGATAATTTTTTCCAATTAATTATTTTAACAAGGGGGTGTTTTAAGAATTTTAAAATATTTAAATTAATTTTAATATATTTTTATATTAATTTATTTTTAAAAATTAAATTTTTTAATATTATATTTAAAAGATTATAAAAATTCAAATCTCCTAAGTTTTTGACCTACGAAAATTTTTAAAACAATTGGCTTGACCATTAAGTTCAGTGTAGTTTGTTTTTTAAAAACCGGTTGTGGACTTAAAATTTCCTACAATCAAGAATTTGTAGTTTTATCGTTTTGAAAAGAATCTGCCAATTCCATCGTAAATAAACTATAACATTCGTGCTCATCGAAATTTAGCTAAAGGATATTTACAGGGTATTTCCTTTTAAGGGATTCCTGAATGCAAGGCATTGGTTTTTGGTTTAAATTTAATTTTGTTAAATTGGACAAACAAATTATGTACGCTTTGTTATTTAATAAATTTAACTAAAATTTTTAAAAAATGAATTTTTCAGATAAGTACTAGAAAAGGACAGAACAAATTTGCAAACAATCAAATAAAAAATGTAAAAAACCCCCGGCCCCCCGTTTTCTCCCTACAGGGTTTTTGAGAATTTGGTTTTTTCCCTTTGTATTTCTTTTTAACAGAATATTTGGAATAATTAATTTTGGGAGCTATGCCCCTTGGCAAAGCAATTTGGTAAAAGTCCTTTGGTTTAATTTACCCTTTGGGCAATATTTTTTTTGGTTAAATTTTTCAAGCCTAAAATTTCAGGACCACCAAAAACCAATTTTCTTGTTTTTCAGTTCCCCAGCTTTAATATTTAAAACCCCAATTCAGGGGGCGTTTTATGGCAATGGCCTTTGTTTTTTCTTTCCCTTTTTCACAGGGAATTTAAACACCTTAAAGGTGATGGAATTTAAATTATTTTCAGGAAGAACCCGCGGGTTAAGTCATTTGGGTATTTAAAGCCTTTCGGGACAAGTTGAACAATATTTGTTTTAATTTTAAAATTGATGATACCCACTTTTTTGGGTATTTTAAATTAAACTTAAGAATAAATTTTGGACAGTGTTAGTTATTAAATTTTGACTTTTTTTTAAGAACCCTATAGGGCATACAAAGGATACCATATTTGATTTTTTTTGGCCGGTACCACAAGGATTGGGTCCCTATGTTCTTTTAAAAAATTTTAAATAAGCCGATTTAAAACAATTATTTTAATTTTGAAATTTTGCTTAGTCCAAAAAATTTTTCCCAAATACAAAAATTGGGTTTCAGTCACTATCATTAATTTTTAGAAAACCGAAAATTTTTTAAAAAAATTTTAAGCTAAAAATTATTAATTAAAAAAATATTTAAATTTTTTCAGTACGAAAATATAAAGAAAAAAAAAATTTCACAAAAGAAATTTACAAATAACAAAATAATTTTGTTTACTTGGGCAAATTTAAATTTTAACCCACAAATGTTTTTGATTATTATTAACGCAAAAATAGGGACCCTTTATTTTAGAAAAAACAACAAGGTAATGGTTAAATTTTTTTCTTTTACTTTATAGTTAAAAATTCTAAAAATAATTCATTAAAGTTCTAAATTAAATAAATTAATATTTTAATAACTTAAACCAGTAATTAGATAAATTTAGTTAATAAATCTGTGAATATTTTGATTGTTTTAATTTCTTTTTTGTAAAAGGACCTAAAATTGCAATGTAAACACGCATTCTTTTATAAAAAAAAGTATTTAAAATTATTGAATTTCTGTCTGACCGAGAAGCAGGTATATAGAAATCGTTCATCTTGTTTGCTAATCGTAAATATGTAACTAAAATATTATCATAATGTATAAAACAAGTCGCTTTACTACAATAAGGTCATGACTTTAAAAATTAGAATATGGAAAATAAATAAAATCCCGTTAAAATTATTATTAATTTTATTAAATACATAAAAAAAGTTTACCTCGAGTAGAATTTGAACTTACGACCTTGCTTTGCAAGTACCACGTTAACCAATTGCGCCATCAATTCAAGCCCCAATCGATGTAAAGTTTGTCTTTATGTATTAGAACACGTAAATTCTAAATATAATGAGATTACAGTCAAATTACTTATATTAATAGAATGTGAGCCTGCAATATCGCAAATTAACATACCAAAAGGTTGACTAATATTAATTTATTATAATAAATTATACTCTAATTACTGTTCTAATTATGAGACTTTAATAAAAGAATGGGTGTGTTTAGAATTTTTAACTCTATGAAAGTAAATGTGAAATGTTGAAATCGGGGGGAACGCGTAATGCGTTAGCCACTTGTGTGGCACGTTTTGCTGAGATAGCGACTAGCAGCTTGGAGTGCCTCTAACAGGGGGGTAATAATAATCCTCCCGGGATACATCTTGTCGTGGTAGGAGGCAGCCACTTTGCCAGCAGTGGTGAAGCCAAGTCTTCCTCTGTTTGTCTTGTACAATTTCTACCTCTTCGTTTTGTCCTGTGAACGTCTTACTTTGTTCTTAATGCAGTGGTAGTCGTACTGCATAAAAAGGCCCCATGTTTGTGCCGTGCGGGGACCCGTGTAGAAGGGTCCTGGTGACTGAGCAGCCCATGAGGCGGGTACCTCTGTGCACCGCCTAAACAGGTCAGGACCCTCCTGATCAATCGGCTGTACTGTCAGGCCATACTGCCGGGGTGAGTGCTGTAAGTGATAAATTTTTGATAGCCCTGGCAAATATGTCGTACCCTTTGGACTCCGTGGGGGGAGTCGAAAAAGAATTTTGGTTTTAATTTATGGAATAATTAAAATCGCATGAGGATCCATCCTCAGAAAAGGCGGGTCACCGCAACCCGAAATTGTTTCCTGAAAAGGAAAGATGGGTTCAACTAAAGGTGATTTTGATAAGTGAGTTAAAGATCGTGAATAAGATCGGGAATGGCATTTTAGTAGAAACTCGAACGGAAAAACAATCTCGTATAATGCAAGCAAATTTCTTAGGGTTTCAGGTAGATATTGTACCCATGCTGCAATGAATAAGTAGGTGTTATCTACTGCCCTGACCTGCTGTTGTAGTGAAGACGACATTAGGACAGAATTAGCAGATCAAAAGATAATTGAAGTTCTAATAATTTTTAATTACATATTTACCTTTGAACTTATTCGTTCATAACAAAACTTATAATAAAAAATTCTTCGTTATTTTCACGTTTGTAGGAGATTAAGGTCTCTTTCCTTCTTGAATATAAATACATAGTTTGATTTTAGCAAACGTAACCAGAGGATGGCGTCTGTCGATCCTATGCCTATTGAACCCAACGCCCACCATGGACTCTTCCAACCCCAGACCGCTTGGTGGATATTTTAGTATACTTGTAATATCTATTTTAGTTGTGTTATTTCAGCATTTCATTTATTTTAATGTGTTCATATGTAAATATTTAAGTTAGTGTTTGAATATTTATTAATTAATAAAAGCCTAATTATGCATAAATTTTGAATTCATTGTTGAACCTGGTAGTAAGTGATCAAAACAAACCAACAACTCCCGTTTTTACTGTATAAACACTGAAGTGAGCTAGAACCATGGCAAATAAGGTTAGCAAAACCAGCTGACAAGACTTACAAAAGCTGTTAAAATTTCAAAGGAAAAATATTTTAATAAAGTCAAAATATTGTAAATTTCGGCATTAAAATATTACTTGTAAATCAAGATTATTTACAGATAAGCAGTAAATATTAAAATGGCCTTGTTAATACATACATGTTCAAGAAAATCTTGGGTAAAATGCCAAAAATATATGAAATCACCATATTAACAGAAATTTATTTTAGAAACAAAATGCAGTGATTTAAACATTTATATTATTAATTATAATATAATTTATAGTCTAATTATACAAAATTTCACTTCTTTGCCTCTATTCTCCCACTGGCGTTATCAATATCGAAACCAGGAGGAAAAGCACCAACTTCTTTTAAAAGTTCTTTCTTTTCCTTAAAATAATCTCTAAACCAAAATATATGATCTTTCTTCATTTGAGCTGTTAAATATGAATTTTTACAAACCAAACAAACTAATTCCATAAAATAACGAATTGGACCCTTAGAAGGACACCAACCCTCTAAATGCTTTTCTAAAAAAATGTGCTCCGTAAAATAAACATTCTTTTCTTCACTATAATCTAAAATATACGCTTAGTATTATTAGTGATTTGCTAAAGACATAATACCTTGCTCATTATCAATTGGAAATCTCCAAAGCTTTCCCTGCTTAGTCCATAAAATCATTTGTTGGAAATAATTCTCAGGAGGATGTGTTACTGATAATTCAAGCTCACGTCTATGTAATTCATGCCACGTCGAATTCATAAGCGGATTTTCCCAAGTACTTACTTCATTTGCATTAAACACTCCAAGGCGTTCATCAATATGTAAATTAACTGATTCAGTTGATCTGCATAAAAAGCAATGTACCAAACTTATATATATACTTATATATATCTGAATACTTACACATAGGGTTTAGATACTTCAGGTCCCTTCATTTTCTTTATAACAGGATGAGACGGTCTATCACGATGTTCTGGCTTTACCGATTGTAGTAACTGCCTTACTTGTTCAGCACGTGATGTTTGAACATCAGTTTTTGTTTCTCTATCTATTTGCATATCTTTGAATAGTTCTCTAAAACTTTTATTAAAACAAAAACTTCATCATGATTGGTTTACTCACACTAAATCTGTAACAGCTGGTTGTTGTGATTCATCTTTAATAGGGTTTAGTAATTTTTGCAACAATTCAGATTCTGTCGTTTTTACATTGCCACCTAACGACTCTGCGACATCTTGCACTGCTTTTACCACACGTTTCTCTGAAAAAGCTCCCATACATTTACGAAACAACAAAAATAGATGTGAATACCAACAATCTCACTTGTAACCTTTCAGTGCTGGCCGGTCTTAACTCTTTTTTCTATGATCCCTTGCTTTTGTTAATGGCAAGGGTGATTTTGTTTCAGTAGTTTTAGGTATCTTCCTGCAATTTTGTATTAAACAAACTAGTTTGTGATGTACTGAATGTGTACCTCTAGCATTTTAGTGAGCAACAGATGTAATTTTTCGCGTGCCTTTTTGCTTCTGTCTTTGTGCTCAAGTTTCCTTTCATCGTCACTATCGCTGCTGCTGCTGCTGCTGCTACTAATCGACTTAGAAGTGATTTTGGAGCTAAATGCTGCACGTATGAACACGTTGACGAACTGCCTAGATTTAAATAGTAGTCATTATGTTATGTAAATAATAGGTATTTTATACCTTAAAATACTAAACTGTAACATATCGCAAATGGGGTTATGTTGTTTAACTTAAAGTGGTCCAACAATAACATTTTCTAAATTTTATGTGACGTCACCTTGGCAAATTTTGATACCAAAAATTTTGCCTACTTAGATTATGTATTAATAGAACCCAAAGATAAAACTTGAAAATAGTTATTTATCTTACAAGGTCCGTAAGTAAATATTTTTGAGTAAAATCATTGTTTAAAAACCGAGACGAATGTTGCCTCAAGAGAAGAACGGAGGGAATTTTTCTGTCAAATAAAGAACCCACATTTTTTGTTACAGATTCTACATAAAAAATACGTAAATCTTAAATGCTTAAAACTTCCGTTCGTGACAAATGGAGCTGTAATTGCGTGAAAGATAGGAGATACAAAAGAAATGGAATATTTTTTGTAGTCTGCGTAGTTGACGCTGTAAACGCAAAAACGTACTTCTACAGTTAAGAATTAGTAAAATCAACATAATGATTCTGGTAATAGAGGTACAGTCCGTAATAATTCTGATAATGAGAGCCATTTTTAACCTAAACTTTTGCGATCTAAAAATCCCATTTCGAAATCGCTGTAAAACGGTCCGCGTTGCACAATTAAACGTCCCAAGTAAAAATCGTACAATTCCTGGTGGCCCAAACTCGCTGAAAGAAAAGGAACATACATAAATCGCATATCTATTTACAGAATTTTGTTTTGCCTGAGCAAAGATTATCTTCATGAATTAAACGAAGAACTAATTAGTTTTAGCAGTCACAGGGATTTCGAAGGCAAGTACCATGTACAAATCGAACAAGTTCCTTGGTTGGAGCACAGTTACGTTAAATATCTAATGCTGTAGCAGCCCAACCGCACTTTCCAAAAACTAACTCCTTCAAGAGATTATGAGACGTCTGCATCGTTGCCCTTACGTAAAAGTATCTCAAATTAAATATCGATACGTTTTTATCCCCCAATTGGTAGCGCCTTTTCTCGAATTAAACATAAATAACATTTTTGCCATAACAGCCTTAAGTATGCGTCGAATCAATAGAAAAGTTCCAGCCTAATATTGTATATATATATATATATATATATATATATATATATATATATATATATACAGGGTCCGGCAACAAGAGCGCCTTCTTCTATATCTTCCGTTTCATATAAGCTAGATTAATAAAATTTGGGATAGGGTTATAGTTTAGCTGTGTGCATGTTTTAAATTATTCACGTAGATTTTAATTTTCTTTTTATTCCCATCTTTAAACAGATTGAGGTTATTAGTTCCAGTGTAGAAAACTTCATGTCAGATAGATATTTAAATAATATATATATATATATATATATATATATATATATATATATATATATATATATATATATATATATATATATATATAATATTGTAGTGTATTGACTCTCATAATATATTTCAAATAAGGACAGGATTTAATTTATAATTGTTAAATTGATATGCACGTACTGGCTCAATACATCTGATAATCGGGGATAGAGTTCATTTATTGTCGGCAAATGAAAATAAATATAATTTAAACTTTGATATAAATTTAATTTTTTAATTTTTATATGTGAATTTAAAAGTAAAAGTGAAATCATGAAAAGTTCTTTTATATAAATTCCAAATTATAATAAATGGATGGTATGTGAAATAGACCTTAATTAAACTTGGACAATAACGCATGCATAGCGTCGTAACTGAATTAAATTGCAGCCTGTCACAAATATCAAATGCAAAATCTTAAAAATGTGAGTTTAACTATTTTATAATTGAAATTGAAATGTGGATAAAATAGTAAAAGTTCAATTAGTTTACAGATGTTTACACCGTTATTGCACAAATATATACACATATAAATGAAACACACAAATGCAGGAAATTACACAAATAATGGAGACAATTTAAGGGTTATGATAAATAAACTCACATGTATCGGCATATTTCAAAAGATGATTTCATTTGGCTGGTTCCATATAGAACTTCAGGTCTTCTTCCCATATGTGGTCGACGTTACTGGTTCGGTGTTCAAGGTGGTACTGCATATCTCAAATCTTCAACCAATGTACAGTGGCCGGCGTGTAAGAAGACGAGCCGGCGCATCGCGAAGAACTACGGCGGTTGCCGATTATAATAAAAATACTAAGCAGTGGCGTATCACATTTGTATGTTTAATTATATGTATATTGGAAGAATGCGTATGAAGATGAATAATTCCAATATTTCCATTGGTGACGCGTTTTTTAACATTTGGTTTTTCATGTTTGCATAATAGGCATCTATCCCTGAAAGTATGTAGGCATCTCCCATTTGTCTAATAGGTAATTTTGAATGTATTTTTAATATACACTAATAAAATGAAATAATGAAAGCATTAGGTACCCATTAGAAAATTGCCTTAAAGACGATTAGAGGAAAACATATTTATCTAAATAATACATTTATAAGCAGTTAACATAATGACAGCAATTAGAGGTTTGATATATAAATATCCGGATTCTTGGTACATATGCATATTAGTTTTGAAAATTGATTATACGGTGTCAACATTTATTGATTTGTAATCGGTTTTAAAAATGTCTAAGTCTGGAAAATCTTAAACGGTCAAACGCGAGAAATAGTGCATAACGTGTTTCAATACTTTTAACACAGAAGAAGAAACCTAAACCTTACGGAGCATCAAGGAAAAACTTCAAATGCAAATAAAAGTATCAGTCACAACAATAGAACGAATCATAAAGGAAGCCAAGGAATCGTCCGCAAAAATAATGGTACAATTGTACTGAGATCTCCGGAGAAGAAGCGCCAAAAAACATCCAGTTACGGATGTTGCAGAATATGATCTCAACATAATAAGACACATTATTTATAACTTCCATAAAACAGAAGAGAGTCGTGTGCGTTAAATCCTTACGACAGAAATTAATGGAAGATTTGGTTCAGAAAATCGCTGAGAATAATCCTTAAAAACTTAACTTTAAGTGGAGGAAAACAGTGGACAACAGAAGAATTTTAATAGATAAAAGCGATATTCGAGAAAAGAGAACAGTGTACCTTCAAAACATTAAACGTTACCGTACTGAAAACAGACCGATCGTCTTTTTGGATGAAAGCTATATTCACAGCGGACATACCAGTTCACGAATCTGGAATGACAACAGTAACGAAGGATTATTTTCCTATTTCAAACGGCCAGCGAGTAATTATGGTTCACGAAGGGGCGACATGGGTTTTATACCTAACTGTTTATTAACATTTAAATCTGGCACAAAAGTGGAGATTACCACGACGACATGAATGGTGCCAATTATGAAAAGTGGGTCAAAGAACGCCTTCTACCGAATTTGCCATACAACTCCGTCATTGTTATTGATAACGCCCGTACCACAGTGTTCTACTAGATCCTGCACCAACGTCGAATAGTAGCAAAAGCGAAATGTTAGAGTGGTTACATCAAAAAGGAATTCAAGTTCCTGCGAACCTATATAAACCACAACTTTACAAAATTGTACTAGAAAATAAAATCGGTATGACATATAAATTTGACAAATTAATGAACGATCATGGACACATTGTTACGACTTCCGCCGTATCATCCGGATCTAAATCCCATAGAATTAATTTGGGCAAAGATAAAAGCGAAGTAGTTCAGAAAAACGTTACATTTAAGTTAAATGATGTCATGGAATTGGCCAACAGCATTTGCAACGACAACTACAGAAGATTGGAAAAGCCGATGTAATAAAGTAATTAATATAGAAGACAAATATCTTGAAAGTGAACAAATTTTGGATATAGAAACTGAGAAGTTAGTTATAAATATGGGTGAAGATAGTGACAGTGATTATCAGTTTAGTGATTTAAGTGACAGTGAAAATGAAACATTTTAGACAATATTATTTTAGTAATAGGTATCAATTGTGTGTAATGTAATAACATATTGATTTTATTAATTTAATTATAGTATTACTTCCAGTATAGCTTTTAATTATAATAAATTGCGTATTTACATAAAATATGGTTCTTTGAATTGCTTTTAATATACCATTAAAATATACATTATGCACCATGTGACGCCTCTGAGGTAAACGAACGCGGAATTTGAACAACATCATAAAGTCGTCTTTCGCGCATAGGCGGCTCGTCTTCACACGCCGGCCACTGTACATCTTGTTGAATGACGACTTTTCTTTGTGGTAATCGTGATGTTACTTATAATTGCTTAAATAACTTCAACTAGCACTGTGTTTTAATTATATTTTATTTAAGTGTTGTTTTAAATGTTTGTAAAATTTACGATTTAAGAATTTTATTTTAGGTTCGTAAAACTTTAATTCAAATTCACTTTTTGTTTTAGATCCCGTTATGGAATATCGTTTATTACTTGTTATATGTCGCTCCAGAAAAATAAACATCGATTCAGAAAACTGAATAATTTTATTAACTACAAAAATAAACAAAAACACCTCAACCGAATTTTAAATACGTAAAATTTTGAATCGAAACAAAACTTTATTATAATTGAAAATTATCGGTAACCTAACTTTATATTTGATCGTAGGTTAAAACAATTGTGTCTGACTTCTCGACTCTTCACTAACCGCGTTTCAAAATTTCCGATAGTAACGTAACTTGAAACTTACATGTTAACACAAAACACTATCAACACTTTGACTTTTGTTAGAAAATTTAAAAATTAGAAATGATATTGGAAGAGATTAGAGAAGAGAATTCAGGATCAATTCCTTATATACTATCCTATTAGCTACAAAAATTTCAACTTTTCCTTACTATACAAAGTAACCAAGTATATGATTGGTTTAACAAATTTGAAAACTTTACTAAAATACAAAATATGCCATAACTTTCTTAAAATACTTGATTTACATTTTGATAACAGAATTTGAATCTGTGCATAATTCCGCACAAACGATACCTCACGGGCCATATATTGCTTAAAAATGTAATTTGACATATTCTAATCTAAATTTACTTATATCTAAAAAACCCTAAATTCTACACTAAACTAAATACATATTCGTGATCTACACGAAAAACTGAATTAGAAAACATTTATTTGAACTCATATATCTTAATTTTAACGAAAATTCTTTTCATATAGGAAATTTATGTAGTTAACCCCATTTTCATAATTTTATATTTAAATAGCTTGTAGAATGTAAATTTCTACATGGAAACGAGGAAACCTATTAATTACTCTAATAATTTATTTTATGCTCAAATTATTCTATAAACACTATAAATTTGCAAAACCTTAAAATTAAAACTTAATCTAACTTTATACAAATATACACTTAATTTGCGTATCAACGTCCAAATTTCTTAAAATGTTACTCTAAGATGTTATTAAAACTGTCTTCAACATCAACATTGTTCACTTTTATTGTAATGCCTAAAACTTAGTCAACTCAACAATCCATATTGTTAAACACACTTAAAATTTTTACACAAAAAGTATTTATATATAAAATATCAACACGTAAAATTGTTGTTTATATTGTCTTTAATGTTTACAATGCACTATTCTTCTGTTGCACCTTTTTTGTACACTAAGTTTATGAGTGAAAACTAAACCATGTCCACCATAACCCTTTCTTAAAATTTAAATCTTTCCTACATTGTAACTAACTCGATACATGTTCTAGATATAATTATAAACCTAAACCGTGTGATAAACATCTACAAGGTTTCTAAAATGCCAAAATACTTTAAATGAACTGTGAATTTAATGAAATATGTTCTACGAACTTAATCGTACTTACAAATATAACTCCATCTGACCTTCCTCGCATGCTCCTTATATAACCCAATGCTTTTTATGATTAAACAAACTTATGCAAATTTCACCAAGCCTGTTTGTCAAATCAATATCATTTTTTCACTGTTTAACTATATTACTTTAATAAGATGCAGTGGAAATATATTCTAATATATCTCAAATTGCCCACTATAAGAAATACAGCTTATTCACTCTAGTCCCTGTCTTAAACTTATATCTAACTATCTCAATATATATATATATATATATATATATATATATATATATATATATATACATATATATATATATATATATATATATATATATATATATATAATCAATCTACTTGAACAATTTTTATATACAAGTGTATTCGAGTTGGACTAGTAAACGATCAAAATTTGATAAACATTAAACTGTTAATTGTTTCAAAAAACTTAATAATGTGTTGCCACCACGATGTCTTATGCACTCATTAACACGTCTAAGCATACTTCTAATGAGGATCGATTTCTCTTGACTGTAACTCATGCAGAGCCACTAGAGTTTGTGGTGGTAAATTGAATAATCTTCTTCATAATATCCCAGACGTGCTCGATGGATGAAAGATACGGAGATCTTGGTTGCCAAGGCAACAAAGCAACTTGATTGGCCTCAAAATTAGCCAAAGAAGCACTAGCAACATGAGGTCGTGCGTTGTCTTGTTGGAATGTGCTGTTGGGGATGGTCTGAACATAAGGTACAATATGGGGTTCTACGATGTCCTGGATGTAGCGCGCAGCGGTCATGTTCCTCTAATGAAGACCAAAGGTGACCTACTTCCAATAGTAATAGCCCCCTATAACTCCAACTGTGTGGTGCACATGCCTTTCCACAGAAAATTGGGGATCTTGTCATTCACCACGTCGTCTTCTCACCATTGCACGACCGACATGCATGCCAAACAAAATCTGGACTCATCACTGAAGATAATTGAATTCCATTCTTGGTTCCAATTTGCCCGTTTTCTACACCACGGTGGACGATCACGTCGGTGCCCAGGAGTCAGTGGTAGTACAAAATGGAGACGTATGAAAAGAGTCCAAAGGTTATTATCCGGCGATAAACAGTTCACATCCCAATCGCCCTTCCATGTTCTGAAAACCACTGGTCCGCAATCTTTGCAGATGAGAAGCGGTCCCGTAGAGCCAATACTCTAAGATGCGATCTTCGGCTTCTGTGGTTCTTCGAGGACGTTCTGTACCTCTCGCTCTTCGTGTACGGCCCTCTTGGTTCCATCCCGAACACAACTGCCACAGTGTTTAAACTCCGTTGCGTTCTATCGGCTATCTTTCATAGACAAACCAGCCTCTGGTACGCCCACAATTCGACCCTATCAAACTCGCTTAACTGCCGAAAATTTTGGCGTCTTACACTCAGGCATCGTAATTCAATTAAAAACTTTTTGTAATGTGTTTTACGTCTTAAATGACAACTGTAGTTACAAATGATTTTAAGGCTACGTGATCGTAAATGTTTTTGAAAGACGTTAACGCAAAAACCGCTAGAGTAAATATGGGTAAAAATTGATAGTTTTTATCTTAACAAACAAACATATTCCCAAAATCGACCTTTTTAGGAATAGGTTGGACATTTGCCAACTTCCACGATGACATGGAGATTGAAAAGAGTTTATACAATACAGGTACTATCTCGGTAGCATTTTTAAGAACGATAGCTAGAATACCGTCACGGTCAGTCGCCTTGTTTGAGTCAAGTTTATTGATAATTGATTCTAGGAGCTTGTAACGAAAGTAGATTGGTTTAATAGCATATGGAGTAGATTTGCGACCACCCAAAGGACATGAGACTAATTCTTTGTATTTACGTTCTTCAAACATCTTTTGGCATTGGTGATGGACTTTTGCAACTATTCCTTGCGGTAACATATTCGGCGTGATTATCGATAGATTTATTTGACTTCCATTTGATATAGAGTTTATACTTTTGCGGTAACGCATCAGTGCAAGCCCTATTAAACCAGGGTTGGGAATGGGCATGACCTACACGATCATGTTTTTGGGAATGTATAATATACCCATCAAAATAACTTCAGTTATTGAAAGAACAATGTTTGAAGAGGAGTCGTTTAAAGCAATACTGCGCCAGGAAGGTTGCAAAAATCTGCAGTTCGCTCCAGTTACCTGATTTAAAACACCACATAGTTCTATCTGTTTTTCGAGTAACAGTGAGATTGGGTACAGAGGAAGTTATTTCAGTAGGCAGTGGCCTGAATGACCAAGTGGGGAAAGGATTCTTGTTTTATAGACAAGTGGGTTAGTTGTAAGGAATAGGTCCAGAACATGTGGAGTATGGTTAGGATTGTCAGAGATTCTAGTTAGTTCGAAATGATTAGTGTGAGATCACAGGATACAGCAAATGCTTCTGAACTGTGACCTGCGGATATATATATATATATATATATATATATATATATATATATATATATATATATATATATATATATATAGCATGGTATATGGTAGTCCAGCGAAAAAACCGATGCACGTCATTAATTTAAGTAAGTATTTCCAACGTTCTAGATTGTTTCTATCTTTTTAAGTTACGTTGACATATGAAATAGTAAGATGAATAATTAGTTTGAACTAGTTAAATAAATTTAAGACGTGCATCGGTTTCTTCGCTGAATTACCTATACATGTTAACTTAAGCAAAATTCCAAAGCGGCCGGCTTCTGTAATACAGAGTGAACCAAATCTTTGGAAACGCCCAATTATTTCGTAAATTGTTAGTCCGAATTGTACAAAATTTGAGATAAGCCTATTTTGGGATACGAGATTCCGATTTGACATTTACAACGTTGCGAGATTTGCCATTTCTCTATATTATTAGTCACTTTCGCTTTTTAAATACGTTACCCTGTATATGAGTCATTATTGGAATCTCGTCTTTAATACGAGTTGAACCATATGTAACACTTATGATTTTATGCAGTCTAGAAGGTCTTAAATACATAAAACAGTAGTCTGGCAACGCCTAACTGTGTCAATAATTTTTAATACAAACTACATTAAAACATAATTGAAAGATTGCAACATTTTTAACACAATGATTACTTAATCAAGTGTTCAAAATGTGCTCCATTTGTGAGTTGACAGTACCCTAATCGATGGTAGAATGCGTCTACCACATTTCACCATGATTGTCTAGACATTAATCGAGATTCATCGATAATTCGTTGCTTAGCTCTGCAAGATTTGCTGGTTTAGTTTTGTAAACTGAATTTTCAATATCCCCAATAAAAGTAATCTTTAGGATTGAAATCAAGTGAACGTGAAGGCCATTCAGTACTACCACGTCTACCAGTCCATCGTCCGGGAAATATCTCATCTAAATAACACCGAACATTTACACCAAAATGAGCTGGAGCTCCATCTTGCTGAAACCATAACTGATAAAATTGGCTCAAACAAGTTTCTGATTTCTAAGTAGCATTTTCGTACTTATCTGACGTTAAATTTCCTTCGATAAAAACGTCCCAATTAACTAGTACCACTATACCTGATCATACATTTTTTTGTGGTCTTTGAGTATGGTCTTCACATCCAGTGTGGATTTACGTCACTCCAGTACCTTAAATTATGTCGATTTACACTCCCACAGAGTAAACTCTAATTTACGGTCGAAGTCATCTTCACTTAATTCTTGTAATAAATGAATTTTGTATGTTGAAATTTATTGTTATGTAATACTACGACTGAAGAATGACCTATACCATGTAATTGTAAACCTGCGTGAGGATGTATGTGGATCTTCAACGAAACTCTGCATTATATCTAAAGTTTTGTTGTCATTTATAACTGTTTTTGGTCTGCCTGATCGGTATCTATCTTTTACTCCTTCAGAGTTCCCAAAGGCTTACAGTTTTTATACCGTCGCCTTATGGATAGGAGAACGGTTTGGAAAGTATAGTAGAATAAGTTGGCTACTTCACTATAAGATCTTTTCTGTCACCACTCATGATTAGAATAGTAATTGTTTTTTCATTAACAACCATTTTAGAGAAACAATTTACTTTGCAGAACTTTTCAAAACACATCAAACTACTATCAGTATTATTTTATAATGTAAATGGTGAACAAACGTCAAAATCACAACATTCTATATTTAAACAATTAAATTTCTCAATCTACATATTTTGCAGTTTTATGTATTTAAGACCTTTTAGATTACATAAAATCATAAGTGTTACATATGGTTGAACTCGCATTGAAGAGGAGATTCCAAGAATGACTGCATATACAGGGTGATGTATTTAAAAAACAAACGGACTAATAATATCAGAGAAACCAAATTTGGCAACATTGCAAATGTCGAATCTGGAATTGTGTCCAAAATAGCTTATCCCAAATTTTGTACAATTCGGACTAGTAATTTAGAGATAATTGGCCGTTTCAGGCTTTTGGTCCACTCTGTATATCAATAACGCTTTATAACCATTTTCATTCATATTTAATTAATTTTTGACTAACTTGCGTTATATTAAAAAACTGTATACAGAAAATCTATGTAAAGTGAAATTTTCTTTAAAAATACGGCTGCTCTTTTTCTGATAAAATGAATCGTTGTTCAGATAATGAAAAATTTTAACTAACACTTAAATTCTACCTTAGAATTCTTCATGAATCATAAAATTCCATAGAACATAATTAATCGATATGTTTAATCTAATGTATATATATATATATATATATATATATATATATATATATATATATATATATATATATATATATATATTTGTATTTTATATCTTTGAAATATGCATGTTTTAGAAATATTTGATAAAACAAAAACTGTACTTATAAACCCTCTCCGCTGGATTTCCTCGCAAAATCTAATCAGCTCTAAGCCAAATGAAAACAAGCTTAAATCACAATATTACATAGGTATTTTCGTTCTGAATTATCGTGGATACTAACATGCATCCACATAGACATCCAGACATGATGACCGATCTTGGAAACTTCAAAAGTTGTAAAATGAGCAGCGTAATTTGAACTTATTTGCAATAATGCAAATTCAAGAACAAAACAATCGCTAAGTGATTTATCTCAATGACTGACAATAATGTTACTATTACTCAATAATTGCTTGCCTTACTTTGACTTTCCTGGAATAATTAAAACATTAGAATTTATTTACAAGTCTGATATTTAATTACTCGCAAACCTCAAATCTGATCAAACGAAGTGCCGTCTAATGTTAGGTACGTTGTGCTATCTAAATTAGAAGGACTGGAATGAGGTAAGTGTTGCATCATGAGGGCAGGTAAAAAATTGACTACTCAAATTAAAATCAACGAGCTTTGCGCCGTGGTTCAGCCCGTTAATATACTATTTGGGAAAGAACCACCAATAAAACCCACTTTATTCATAAATAAGTAATTGCACAATACTTATTAAATCAAATAACAACAAAACAAAATGAAAGGGTTAAATATATAACAAAACACCATTAAATCAGGTTAAAGTGCGACAAAATTATAACATTAAGAGAAAATGAATAAAAAGCAGTTTAGTTAACAGAAACACAATAATAAAAAACACATGTAGTCACACGCACAATTGTCATAAATAATCAAAATAAAAATTATAATGAAAATCGTAATAAAACATGTGGCCCTTTAAAACCAATCATGCCGGTCTTTAAGTAAATAGCACATAAAACAAAAAGCAAATTACGGTACATATAAAATACAACAGTAATACTAAACAGGTGATAATAAGGCAAAGACAAGGACAAAAGAAAATAGACAAGGAATTTACACGTACACAATTGTTTAGTAATTACAAAAGCAAAAATACATAAGTCAATTACAATAAATTGCATATAAAGAAAAAGCAGCTCGCAGGCAAAATAATTCTACCTAACAACTGACACAAAACTCATTAAAACAAACCTTACAAGGGTAAGTTATAAATAGATCACAACATCGTGACCGATATATAAATTTGAGGCGTTAGAAAATACACTGCTCCTTTCTCAGGTTACACATTCATCTATACAACAATAAAAATAAAATTCGAGGTGTTTTGGTTATCTGAGTGACCACTGGCAATTACCTTTACAATTAATAACCAGCGGTATTATGTACCGTTCACCAGCCACCTCTAACAAATATAAATAAAACAACAAACAACATGCTAATTCCACAAATACCAGAGTAGAGGGCCCTGTCTTTTATTTTAGCAGATTTCAGCTTAATGAGCCCGCGTACGAATAAGATACCTTGCAAGGCAATGTTTGGTGTTTAATATATTATCTAAGCTGGTAATTGATTTTCTGCGAGCTTTCATTTATATAAAATACCTATTTACACTAGAATAAATATTCCTTTAATTGATCACAGACACAAATCGTTAACTACGCGGTTTAACTTCAAAAGGGTGACTGTTAAGATTAATATTTGAAAACACATTACAACTAACACTCGAAAGAAAAGAAAATTAGTGTTGGCTAATTCAAAAGAAAATCTACACGCACGAAATATTTTAAACACAAACTGTTCAAACTTTCCCCGATTTCAAACTTAACCATCTTTACTCCGCAGTCAACCCCCATGTTTCAAAAGTAATAAAAACAAGAACATTAATTTACGTTGGAACAGTTTCATATTATTATTGCACATCTTAATTTTAAAAATATGCATTCGTCCGTAACAACCCTACATGCTCTCGAGTTTCCAAGTAACAAACAAAGATATATTTTGATCGTTCTGTACCGATACAATTACTTATTAAGCTAGTGACATTTTTACATTAAGAATCGGCGTATAAGAAATTCCAATGATTCGTTACGCCCCTTCAGTAAAGCATTCTTTTAAGCGTACACCTGCTAGTCAGATCTCAAAACCCTCACCCAAATATTAGTTACAAACAATCCCACATTCCTTACATAAAATATATAAATAAAATATTTTGAAAACATTAGCAAATTACGAAGTATTATCAAGATATTAACAAAATCCACTAATTATCATCTTCTATGGCGGTGACAATGGCGATTTGACAAATGTTTATTACAATAGTAAAATTTTTGCGGTCTGCTACCTATAGAGCTAATAAGTCGATTTAACGATAGTGAAAAAAAAGTCGATTGCACAACCTTCTATACCTACATATATATTTCATATATAAAAACTAATATTAGATTAACACAAAATCAGTTTAATGCAGATGAAAAAACAAAAAGTAAATATCTGGCGTTGAACACCATGCGACCTTCCAACCTACAAAATGGAAATTAAAAGAAATGAAATAATTTTAATAACATTTTTAGGATAATTATGAACCTCTTGTTTATTACGAAATTAGGCAACATTGTAAACGCAAAAACAATAATCTATGTCAAACAGGCGTTTAAAACTTCATGACAGACAAAGGTTAATAGACTTCTAGGTGCTAACTTAAGATTCTTCTGTGGTAAAATCGAGCACAACTTTATCGATTTTTAAATAAATATAACAGGTAAAGTAAACAACTGATTTGTAAATAAAAAATCATGAATGTTTAACACATCCAACTGAAGGTCGCTGGTTACTTGAAACCGTGAAAAATCCGTTCGTTTTTCTTTATAAAAATCGGAAAAACGTAAAAAAAGCTGCATTTTTCATGCAGTTTTTATATTATATCGTCATAAATTTGTAACAGCAAATAAGGCAGCGACATTCATCAAAATTTCAATAATGATTTGGTACCATCGTAAACTACTTAACTTTATTTTTGGGACCGTTAATTCAGTTAAAAGACAATCGTGCATTGCTTTTAAAAACAGCTTGCAAATGTTCTGTCTCTATTTGCCGTCTCTGTTAGCAGTCAGCGGTTTCATTACAAGCGGGTTCCCGGCACGCTAATAAAACTGATTATCGAAACGAAATACGTATGGTAAGTATCAAATTTCATTTATTATTTATCATTTAGTTTATTGTTCAGTTCTGATAAATTTCAGTCCTACTGTTCGTAGGACTTTTGAGTTGTTTTTGAGTTGAAGTGATACCTGTGTGAGTGTTTAATATTTACTTTATAAACCTAACAATGGGAAGTAAGAAAAGAAGTTGGGACTGACCCAGCATCGAAAATAAAAGATTGCTGGTAAAGCTAAATGGCATTTTTTGTTTGTTTACGTACAGGTGGCTCGTCGTACAATCTTTTTTATGACAAATCATTGTTTAATTTTTATACTTATCATTCCTTCCTTTGTTTTTAATCAAGTTGCAAACCAGGACCCTATTCCACCATTGGTTTAACTTTGCAGTTTTGAAATGTTACATTTCAAACGTATTTTGGTCTCACCGTTTTATTTATTTTTTTAAAAGATAGTCTAATACTGAAAATTCTAGCTTTAATTTTGCCTTAACTTTTTCAACAATTAAAAATATGGAGAACGCAAAATAAGTTTGAAAAGTGACATGTTAAAGCTGCAAAGTTGCAAAGTGAATGGTGGAATAAATTGCCCGGGGTTAGGTATAAGCTGTGTTTTTAAAAACCAGTATACTTTACGAGTTGTCATAGTGACAGATGCTTTTTAACAAATACATGCACAGCTTATACCTATGTTTAAAAGAAAGAAGTTATCAGTCATCAACTCATTTACCTAACATTGGAAACTGCTGTTATTTCATAATGAAATCGTTTACTCATTCTACTTTCCCTAATTTAAAGTAATCTCATTCCCACGACGGACCTATTGGGTTAGCTTAAAACTTTATCTTTTACAAAATTATTCATATTCTATTTCTATAGACTAGAGATAAAACACAGAATTCTTCTGAATGAAGATCCTCGTCTGTCAAAATTTATCCAAAACGTAGCCCAAATTGGTGGACGAACAGGAACCTTCTACTAGTACCCGATAGTCTTTATCATGAACAAGATCGAATTCAATAGTGCTTTGGACTTCGATTTCTCCAGTTGGTTGTTCGTATACTGAAAACATGTCTGATGATGATGAATCGGAATCTTCGAATTTAAACCAAGATAGAAAAATGACATCGAAGACAATGTAAAAGAAATTGGGGGGACGAAGAATTGTCGAAGTACAATCTTTATCAACCAAATTTTGTCCCACACCATCAATTATTTTCTTGCACGTCAGGAACGCCTGAACAATCTGTGGAATAATTAAAGAAATTCGTCAAGGGTTCATTTCTATATTTATTTTAAAATGTGGTTTATGTGTGGAACATCGAGTTCAAACCGATCCAAATGAAGGCATGTTAAATACAAGAGTGTTATAAAAGCATTGGATGTGGGTTTTCACAATTGAATGAATTTGCCGGAACAATCAACGTACCAAATATTTCGTATAACCGCTATAAAACTATCGAAGAAAATTTACAAGATATAATTGACGAAGAGTCATGGCAATGTATGCTTGAAGCTGGGGAAAAAGCAAGAATGGCCAGGAAAGAGGGAAGGGATGAAAATGGTATTCCATTAATTAAAGTAATTGTTGACGGAGCATGGTGTAAAGATCCTACCGTTCTGCCTACAATGCACGTTCTGGTGCTGCTTGTATAGTTAAGAACTTAAACTCTTATACCTAGGAATAAGAAATAAATTCTGCTCAATGTGCTGTATGGGTGAAAAAGAACACTTATGTTTAAAAAATTGGGACGGAACATCAACTTCCATGGAAAGTGACATTATCCTAGAACGATTTAAACAAAGTGTCGCTATGCACGGAGTAAAGTATGCATATCTTGTTGGTGACGGTGACAGCAGTGTTTTAAAAAACTTCATACGGAAGGACCCTATCCGTTGAAAAAATTGAGTGTTTGAATCATCTACTAAGGAACTATTGCAACAACTTGAAAAATTTAACAACAAAAAGTTTAGTTCAAAAGGCCTTATCCCGCTTTTTCTCCGCCAAGACAACAAAATATTCAACGATTAAGAACAGCAGTGGACTGCGCCATAAAGTATAGAAGATCCCAGGGTGTTGCTTTCCAGGAACAAGTAACTAATTTGAGGAAGGACATCGAAAATAGTATTTGTCACGCTTTTGGCGAACATGTAAAATTGAAAGCTATTATTGTAAAGAAAAACAAGCCTAATGAAAAAATCTTATTTTGGCTATGAAACAGTGTAGATTATATAATGACATAATTTCATCAAACAGACTAATATACAATAGCAGAAGTTTAATAAAAATATGACAACGAATACTGCTGAATCCTATAACAGGTATTTGCAAAATTTATTGGAGGAAAAGAATAGATTTTTCCAAAAAGGAGGATATAGAATGAGATGTCAAGCGGCAAGCATTTCGTTCAATAGGGCGCTGAATTCCAATCTATAATCCACAAAGCAATCCCAGAAAAGTCCAGGAACCCATACTAAACGGTTTATTTTACAAAAACAAGATCAAATGTAGAAGACAGTTGATTCCAAAAAAAAAAGAAAATATACACGCCAACCTGCTGTTTGACGAAGATTACCCCGTTGAGGAAATTTTTGGGAGGAAGAATTTTCAAGACGAAAAAAAAAAGACGAAATTTGCAAATCGCAGAAAATACCAAAGATCATAGAGAATCCAACTTTGGTTTCAAGAAAGAAGGAAAAAGGATTACCGCTTTATGTTTGGCAAAATTTGGTTACGGGCAACAACAGATCCAGTTAAAACAGCTCGAGCTCTTTTACTTTTTTCGTCACAGAGCAGCTTACGGAATTGAAAACGAACGTATAGCAATAAATGATTTTTCAGAATATCTAGAAACGTCCATTGAACCGTGTATTTTATATCGACGAAGAAGAAAATTATCTTGGAGCTACTCCAGACGGCCTTATCGGAACGCAAGATCTCATTGAAATTAAATGCCCCTACAGTTGGAACATTAACACCAAAAGAGTCGATCGAAAAACTTCCTTATGTTATTCTGGAAAATGAAGAAATGCACTTGAAAACAAATCACAACTACTTTACCAAGTGCAGGGACAGCTACACAACCAAACGTGACTTTTGTTATTTTGTTCTCTACCCCAAATTCATGTGTCAGAAAATTCTGCGGGATGACGAGTTTTTTGAGAAATAATGTAAACTTCGCAATTTTATTTCAAACACATGTTTAAAAATTGTAAAATTACCTCATAATTGAAAAAACTTCATTGTTGAAGGAATAATAAATAACATATGCATATAAAATTTTGTAACATATTATTCTTATTATGTCCAAAAATTTAGTTGTTAAAGACCAAACATTGTTTTGTTTACATTTTGTGTGTTTTTTTTGTCAAATTCTGTGTTTAGCAAAAAAGAAAACGGCAAAATTTAAATATTTCATTTACATTGTAGGTATCATTTATGTTCCTCTAGTATTTAAATACTTCATCAGTTAGTACAATAGATGTTTAATGAAAATAGGTGTTTATTATCTACTAATTTATTTTTTAGGTATATACACCGTGTCCAGAAATGGGCGGATAAACTCAATGATACGTTGTTATGGCACTTTATTCAAAATTAAATCCTTTAATTTCGAAAATAATCTCAAATGTTACGCCATTTTTATTTTGATTATTTGAAATAATTTTAGCCATCTATTTTTATTCCGTGGTCTAATCTACGATGGATAGTTTCCGAGATACAGTACCTCGCATTCTTAGTTGGCCACCCTGTACAATATATTTTTATCATATGACTACCCACACTAGTGGACTTTATATGCCAGAATAAGCAAACAGACCTTAAACGAAATTCGACTTTATAGAGTGGATGGGGATTTTTAAGACCTTTAGGATGCTAAATCCGGAGATATTCGAACAATAATTTTATTTAAATTTGACAACGCAGCTTAAATTTGAAAATAACCTAGAAACATTGACGATGTTTTGTTGGTATTAAAAATTACTAACTATATGAACCAATAACGACATACGTTTTAAAATCTTAAACCATGCTTTACTAAAAGATGAGTCATAAGACACCTCTCGCTCTCGCCTGCCCGACCATAGCCAATTTATTCGAAATGTTTTGTATATTACACATGGGTTACCAGCTTTATTATAGATCGTGCGGTTTCACGACTCATACCTCCCTATTACCATTACTACTACTCCACTAGTACTTGTATATTACAACAATTATTAGTATAAGAAAGTCACGTTATTCCATATGAAGTTTTTGTTTCAAACACTGAAAATTCAGTAATTTCGTTGAAAATAATTTTGGGAAAAATCTTGATTTAAATTACAGAGCATCTACTACAACCATTTTTATGTTTGTCATTTATTTTTAAAGTTATGACTCATTGCCATTTTTAAACGGCAACCTATAATTTTTCTTATTGATTTCGGAGAGGAACTTTTAGTTATATTTAACAATATAAAATTTTCAGGCTATTACAGATCAAAAACTCGAGAAAAAAATCTTAAATTTCAAAATATGAAAAGCTTAACTTAACAAAAATTCTAGAGGGCTGAATTTGGCGAAATGTCGCTGGGAAAGATTCGTTTTCAATTTTCATTTTGAAAGAAAAACTGAACCAGAAATTCCAGATTCATTTTGAAATATTGAAGGCTATTTTTCTCATTTTTTTTCAAATGTAACATCTTAAAACACATTAAATAAATAAAAAGTATGTACTATCTAAATCAAAAATAAAATATAGGTTGTCATTTTTACAATGACGTCACACCTCAAAATTAAAAGACAAATGAAAAATATATATATATATATATATATATATATATATATATATTATAAAATATATATAATATATTTGCAACTTAAATCACTCCAGATTTTTCTATAAAATTTATTCAAGGAACATATTGAATTTATTCATTACTTTTTTGACATTGCAGATGTATTATTATGTACATGTATTTTTTTTTGACCGATGAAACATTTTATTTCATTGAAATTGAAATTATTAAACTCTTTAAAAACTAAGTATACATTATACACTAACAGGTTTTTACCTATACGAAACTAGGAATCGTTTGTTGTTACAAGGAAAAATTCTCGGAGACCGCAAATGTAACAAATCTAAAACATAAATTTTATCACTTTCCTGTATTTCGCGTGAAACGTAACCTACGCCCCATTCAAGCGAAGGAAACATCTCGTATATGCAGCATTTGAAATCTGATGTTATTTAAAACAGAAGAATCCTTAAAAAAAGAACTGAAATTTTTATTTCATACCAATATGTTATAAATAAATAAACCCTTAGTTACCGTAACTGTAACATGTTATGGGAGTTATAGTGGGGAATTATAGATATATAACTCCTCTAATGTATTTTGACAAATATTTGCAAGCTTGTCAATTGGTATTTCCATAGTAACAACGTCTACTTAATTTTTAAACGTTCCACGTACGGGTATTTGACTCTAAAAGTGACCATAAGTCCATTTCATAAAATTGACCACACTGGTCTCCTTTGTACTGTATTGACAAAAGGATACCTATCAGTACGAAACCGGTTTTGATGCGCGCCGCTAACACGCGCCCTACCCTCTCCATGCCAGTCGAAACTCATCTGTTGTGCTAGTTACACGTTTGTTTTCTCGACGCTAGCTATTCTTAATCACTTTTCTGTGCATTACGAAACTGTTGTGTTCTCTGCAAAACAAAAATCTCTCTGGATTCTTCGGACATGGGTATGTACTTTGTTTTTAATACATTACTAAACTATAAGTATCACTTTTTCATTCATAAATGTAGAGACAGTCATGAGTATTTTTGGTTAAATAGAGTTAAGCTGTAGTTCTTACATGGGTGTATTCAAAGCTTCTACTTGAATTATTAAGAGAAAACCATCCGCCATTTTCCGCCCCTTGTTTTATTGCCTATTAAAAAAAGTTATGGTTTTCGCGCGTATCTTGTATGTATGTTTGTAATTTTCTTTATCTCATATCATCTGAACTAATGTGATTTCAATGATTGATGTCTCAAATTAAAGATATTCATTGCCCAATGTTCTTAGGTACATAAAATGTGAAAAAATAGTTATATAGTGAACTTTTGGCGTCAAAATGTTGAGTTTTTAAGAACAAATATTTTGATTTCTGTGAAAATAACAGTAGTTCTCTTTTTGTCAGCAGGTTCTTGTGTTGAGTCTTCGATGAATATAGCAAGAGAGGATATGTTTAACATAATAAAACAGTGTGGCTTCAAAAATTTAGATAAAAAACTGGATTTTCTCGAGCAAAAACTAATCGAAATGACCAAATGCCCCGATGATAAAATAAACGTACTCCGCGATAGTTTAAAGTCTTTTAAACATCACTACAAGCTTAAGTGGACCTCAGCGAGCTACAAAGAATGCCGTTTCCGGAAAATTAATGAACAATGGCTGAAGGACTCAATCTCTGTACCTGTTTGGCGACACCATAAACCCGGCCGTCCTTTCAAGAAATTCCAGGAATGTAGTGAAAGAAGCAAGAGGCGCAAAACAGAGAACCTGAGGTCAGAAATATCTCATGATGAGTTGACTTATGCTGCAGTTATGTGCGAAAGAGCCGCAGGCAACAACGATATGTCTAAACTCATTAAACAGGCTTCAGCGACTCCGACAAGAGCCACCAAATTTCGAAAATTATTAGTTCAGTAGAGAAATGTACAAAAGCAGCAAGCTAACTGTAACAAAAGCGCTAATTAAATATGTGGAGGCCGACCTAACCCGTAAACAATATAATGTAATCAGAAATGGGCAAGAAGATATATACCCGTGTTATTCGCTGCTGCAAAAAGAGAAAAATAAATGCTATCCTAAAGATATTCACGTCTCAGAATCGATAGCTGAAGTAGGTTTGCAAAATCTACTCGACCACACCACTCAACGTCTTTGCCTTTATCTAGAGGAAGTATTAATGACAGCAACTGACACTGAGAGGCAGAACATGGAACTTATCTGCAAATGGGGATGTGATGGCTCGAAAGCACAAGAATTCAAACAAATGTTTGAAAACAAGTCTGATTCCGATGCCCATGTTTTTATAAGCTCATTAGTGCCACTAAGGCTCACGAGCAATGTGAATGGCACAATAAAGGTTTGGTGGCAAAATCCGGCTCCTTCATCTTCCCGATTCTGCCGTCCTATAAGGATCCAGTTTGTGCATGAAAGTAATGAAGTGACTAAATCCGAAATAGAACACATTGAAAACCAGGCACAAAATATAAATCCTACGGAAGTTGAAGCCAACAACAACAACGTGATAAAAGTATCGCACACTCTTGTTCTAACAATGGTAGATGGCAAAGTGTGCAATGCTGCCACTAACACAACATCAACCATGAAGTGCTACATATGCAAGCAGACTAGCAAAGAGTTCAACATGCTGAAAACGGTTGAAGAACGTGCCATAGAACCGAATTCACTAAAATTTGGACTTTCTATTTTGCACGCTCGAATTCGTTTCCTAGAAACATGTCTCCATATAGCATATAAACTACCCCTTAAAAAATGGAGATTAAACACCGAAGAAAAGAAGATTTCAGCTGAGAAGAAAAAGGAGATTCAGAACGCATTTCGGGATCAAATGGGCTTGCTTGTAGACGTGCCGAAAGCTGGATTCGGTAATACCAATGATGGTAATACATCAAGAAGGTTTTTTGCTGATCCAGAAACCACTGCCAGAATCACAGGCATAGATATAGAGTTCCTCAAGAAGCTGAAAGTGATTTTAGAAGTCCTAGCAAGTGGGTTCCCTATTGACACAGAAAAGTTTTCTGTGTATCTTCGATCCACAGCGGAACTATATGTTCATTTATATAACTGGCACCCCATGACGCCCACTCTGCATAAAATTTTATGTCATGGGGCTTTGGTCATTGAGCTCTTCTACCGATTGGCCAATTATCAGAAGAGGCGGCCGAGTCGCGTAATAAGCATTTCCGCCTATACAGGCAGAACTTTGCAAGAAAATTTTCGAGAAAGGACTGCATGCAAGATGTGATGAATCGCCTTCTTCTGACCTCAGATGTCTACCTCAGTTGTAGCAGCAGAATGCTTATAAAAAAGAAGCGGAAACCGTTCTCATCAGAAGCTCTGGCTTTTCTTAGAGCAGATGAGTACGAGTGTTCAGCAAGTACGAGTACTGATGAAAATAACGAAAGCGAGGCTGATGAGTATTAGTAGTACATACCTGCTAGTAATAAACTGTAGTATCTACGTATTATTTTTAAATAAATAATAAATAAATAAATAAATGATTTTTTTGTATGTTCATCCCATTTTGAAATTTTTGCACTTCATATTAGTATCTAGTAGAAAAGGCGAGAAAAGGGCATAGAAATGATTAGATCATACTACAATGTGTATTAATGAGCTGAAAAATCATTGTGACACTGAATTGTTATAAAATCACAAAAATTTAGTTTTGGTCACTTTTAGTGTCAAATACCCGTAAGTGCGTTCGCTAATTTTAATAATGAACAAAATTTGGTTTTCATATTTCATTTATAATGAAATATGAAATAAAATTATTTATCTATCACGTGAGTATTATGTTAATAACCTCGGCAGCTATAACTCGACTAACGTCCCTCGAGATTACAATACGTAGCCCTCGGTAATTAACACCGCATAACTCCCTTGATATAAAGTAACTGTTATTTCAATTTTTTAGGAAAACTATACAACCTCTTTTTATACGTTCATAACGAAAACAGACAATATTGTAAAAACAAAAACAAGTATCTATGTCAGAATGACGTTTAAAACTTCATGTCAGATACAGATTAATAGACATAAATACATGTTATCGTAAAAAAATTCCAAAGCGCCCGATTCTATAAAAATATCGATAAAACAGCTTCAGCATTTTCAACCATATTTATTTAATTTTTACATTTATTTATTTATTAATAGACATAAATACATGTTATCGTAAACAAAATTCCAAAGCCGACCGATTCTATAAAAATATCGATAATACAGCTTCAGCATTTTCAACCATATTTATTTAATTTTTACATTTATTTCGCTTTACATTAAAGAACTTTATAATGAAAATTTCTGTAAAATTAAATTTTCTTAAAAAATGCGTCTACACTGTTTCTTATGGAATTAATCGTTATGCAGATAATGAAAAATTTTAACTAACACTTAAAGTCTACCGTAGGAATGTTTTTCTGCTAAATTACGTGTTATATCAAACTAGGTACATGCTTGTGCATTATAGGACTTTATTGCAAAATACCAAAATATATGGGTGTTTTTATATCTTTGAAATATTCAGCTGTTTTAGAAATAGTTAATAAAACCAAAACTGACCCTAATAACCCCTTCCCCTTCTCTCCAAGACATCCAGACATCATGGCCGATCTTGACGAAACTTCACCAAAAATGTAAAATGAGCTAATAAATCGATTTAGTGATAGTGAAAAAAGTCTATTGCATAATGCTCATCTTTCAAGATAACTATGGACTGTTTCGTATCATTTTAAAGCTCCTTCCAAATAAAGTAAGAATATGTGTGTTATACCAGCAATACGAGGAATGCTTTCAATTTTCGGAAAAACCGAATCAGGATAATATCATTTCATTAGCGCAAATGAAAAGTTTATTTCAAAATTCCAAGTTTGTAACCAAAATAGTTATAACAATGTCAATATTAAATATTTGAAAATTCATATCTCCTATTCTAGTAGCTTTAGAAGAAGCAGGTTAATTGCATTCATAAGAGTGGCTGGGTGCCAGGAAAATATAAAAAAAACAAAAAAAAATGCTTGGAGAGAATTTTCAATAAATCAATTTCGAATAATTGCTTAAGTTTGACCCCTCAAATATAGGCAAATTTACACCATACTATATCTATATCTATGTACTTTTATATCTTTGAAATATGCAGCTATTTTAAAAATATTTGATAAAAAACAAAAACTGGCCCTAATAAACTCCTCCTCTGCGCCGCTGGATTTCCCCCAGCTCTCGGCCAAATGAAAAACTCAATTACAAAATTTTAAGTATGTAGCTATCATGAATACTAACATACGTCCACACACGTCCAGAAATCATGGCCGATCTTGGCCAAAAGTTGTAAAATGAGCTAATAAGTTTTTAGAGATAGTGAGAAAAAAGACGATGCATAACCTACCTACGTATGTATATGTAAGGTTGGAAGGTAATAGAATATTTCATATATGAAAAACTAATATTAGATTAACACAAAATCAGTTTAATGCAGATGAAAAACTTTAAGATACAAAAAGTAAAAAGTGAAGAAGTTTGAGGGCAATTAAAAATTTTAAATAATACACAATATAATAATTTTTTTTCCATTTTCCGATGTTTTACCATATTTGGGATAAAAAGAAATATGTATAAGACAAAAAGAAAAATGCAGTTTAACCAACAAGTTTATTAAAATTTTAATCAACAGAGTTTGTTGCAAAATTAACCAGCATCAATTTCAATTCATTAAAATAACTCCTCGAAATAGTCTAATCAATGTCAGAGCTGATCAATTTTCATACAAATCCATCAATTACAGATACAGACCTTTCATTAAAAACAAACTAAGTACATTAAAATAAATTAGCCACTACACATTACAAACACTCCTAATAGTAATATTATCAATAAGAAAACAAAATAATACAATAAGACAATCACCTTTATGACCCCAATATTCTAATAACTTAACGACCTTTTCCTTTCCTGTACGTTAACAATCTATTTAATTATAATTGAAATGACTAGCACTATTAATTTATAACGTTTCAAATCCTTTCAAACACAACAGTTCCTCTAGCCAGTAACCGTTATACCAAAAGTACCTCTAATTATATTTAATTTTCACTACTACATCGATTATATTATGTTAATTACAAAGTTTAAGAATTAACTAATAAAATTCTGCTTAAAGCTAAAATTGAAAAATATTTCAATAATAAAGAAATAGGTAGTTATTGTCACGATTTCTTCTTGAATCTGCCTCTTTCATGCTCAGTTGCTTAATAGATACAATCATAATCACTTCCTCCAATTTTCATCTATACATCACATCCTAATATACACACGAGGAGGTGTACAATTAAAATTATCTTTGTGACTAAGACGGATTGTTTACTGAGCAATGTAAATGCTAATACTAATATATATTAAAAAAATGTTTGTGTATATATACATGTCTTAATATAAAGGGCGGAAGGAAAAATGTATCAGTTCACATACCTTGTGGTAACGATAATAAAATAATAATATAAAATCACAGATCGGATTTAACAACCAAAATTCTTCAAGCATCTTCAGGTTCAAGTAAATGTTGAGCTTCAATTGTCGAGTGTGAGAAATTTTGTGGAAAACGTTTATTAAGTGCTGCGGTTGTCGTTATATTCTGTTGTCTCTTAATAATTAATAAAGTTGCAACAGCTGCACAGATAATAAGCAGTAATGCCAACGACACTCCACCAACTGCAAAAAAATATATATTACATTTGGAAACTAAATTTAAAGCTCAAGCTATAGAAAGTAGGTAACATACTAATATTGTACAATATTTAATTTAATAATTTTTTGTATTTACTTTGTCGATTAGGTAAACATAACTAACGTAGATGTCCAAAGCTGCTTAGCAGCGATCCTGTCCATTTAAAGAGTATATAAGTCATTCTTCACTCTCGTTTGCTTATTCCCTTGAAGGTTTGAAATAAAACAAACAAGCAGTCATATGTAACAATCTGATGTGCAGAAACTAATATCTGATACACAGAGTGAATTTTACAGTTCAAAACAACACCTTGGAAAAAGATTCACCAATTTTTCCTTGTAATTAAATTTACACGACCCTTAATATTTTCAGAGTATGGGATCGATATTATTGAGCTTACAATTGTTATAAAGCAAATCTTTAAAGTATAAGAAAGATCATAGTGTTTATAGCTACACGGAATAAGCTTTGGTTTGTGACTAAAATGATTGTATTTTGAGAAATTTTTAAAGGAAAAGTTAAAAAAATATATGAATCTGTTGTCGATATTGACGGCGTGGGATACATCACTCTTGCACCTGACGCAATACCTACCAAGAGTTACAACTGGTCAAATTCACATTCAGAGGGTGAAACATCACTGTTTTTAATGACGTTAACCTTAGGTTATAAAAAGAAGTCGTAGAATGGGGGAAGACAGTTAATAGTCACCACTCAATCTTCATGTAGTTCTGGAAAGTGAAATGAGATTACATTAAGGACGAACATAGAGACAACTTTGGCCCAATCGCGAACTGTCATAATTTTGAGTTACGGAAAGGTTAAAGTTTAACCCTTAATAACGCTGTATAATAGATTGAATTAAACAAATCGTATTGGAAATATTCCCCGAAATAGACTACTATAGGTAAGACTGTGGTGTAAACGATATCGAGTAGCCAGTGTTGTAGCGCGATGGTAAACGTATACTAGTCGCTCACACGTGCGTGCTGGACTGTTGGCTGCCTGAATAATCAAACATGCTGTTAAATGTTCAAAGCAAAAGTAGCTCACTGACCTATATCGAATAAAAGGAGTAGTGTAAGATATTCCTGGTTGATTTAAAAAAAATACTTTTCTTGATCTGGTTAAGCACGTATGTAAAACATTTTATAAGAAAATTTGTATTCATCCACCATTTTGATGTACATTGTGCATGTCATGATAGATGTTTAAAAAATCACCTTTTGTGATACAGATGTAATTACTCAACGCATTATTTTCTGTAATTATTTATTAATTGTGCTCACATATTTTCTTTGTTACAAAATGAACTTGTCAACGAAATCTACTTCAGATAATTCAATCTAAATGGTAGTTGGACAAATTTACAGTTTACAATCTTTGTTACAAATTAGAAATCAATTTACGCACATTCAATATAGGACGACTCGAGATAAAAATTAAGACGAATCGTCGACAAAAATTATTTTTAAATTAAATTTTTTCACAGTTCAGTGGCCTTAATACACTTAAAGCAATTCAATATTTATTGACCTAAAGGAGATTTAAACATTTATAAGCAAGGTCAAAGAATTTAAATTACGTCCACAGTTATCAGGAACCTATGCACATGGTCCAAATTCCATCGTATCTAGTACTTGCATTTTTGAGGAGGATACAAAAGGATTAATAAATGCTTTTGAAACGGTCACTAGATTGGAACGTAAAATAAATGGATATTTTAGGGAATCACAAAGAAAGTGAAAATGTTTTACCACACGCAACCACTAGGTAGCGTTGCTAAAAGTTTTGAACTACGTTTTCTGAATTCATTATTTTGATATAACTTAAGCTTATTAAGCTTATTTACCCATATGATGTCGCTCTTTCTAAATTTAAAGTAAATTTTAAAAACATATTTGAAATGGGCCTTTATCTTGTTTTCTACAGTTATTCAAGACTTTTGTCGTCTAACCTAGACGTTTAGATAAAAATCTCGGCCGTGGTGGCGCCAGTAACTGATAATACCGAATTTGAACTTTATTTACGAGTAGATTTGAATTTTGAGGCTAGTTTCCAGATTCAGGAAACCTTACCACGGACCGAGCCCACCTTCCGTGAGTTCGGCAGCAACCCGCTTATTTTATCAAGCATACGTGATACCTAGTGCGAATTTCCCGCCTAACAAGTTTTAAGTAACTCAAATGACGCCACTCGCGCATGATACGATACTGTTTTGGTATTTATGATTATATGGAAAATTTTGTTTTGTTTTTCAATTGAATTACTTTCTTTTTAATAATTGTGATCCTGAACAGATTAAGTATAGCCTGCCGTACTAAAGCAATCAAGAACACTTAGGAGAATGGATAGGAGAAATTGAATTGCCAAGAGATGCCCATGAACAGCTACCTTAAATTTTTTCATATCATAGGTGAAAGAAAAACAGGAACTAGGGAGATTATTTCAGAGTTTAAAAACCGTGTAGAAGAATGTGCATTGCGCCCGTTTGGCAGGACAAGTGGAAATTTGTACTGCAAATTGATGTGGGTATTCCTAGCAAAGGTGGCCCGAGATGATATCAAAGAATGTAGCTCAGCAGCGTAACAGCCATTGCAATACCGATAATACAACGAACTGAAACGATTCTTCTATGCTCAAGGGACTGTATGTCAGACGTGAAACATGGGTCATTTATAAATTTATATTTTTTAACCTTCATGAAATTCTATATTTAATAGCACTAATGTTTTAAACACAATATAATTCCACAGTTTTTTTATAATTATTATAAAACAGAATTCGTAGAATTATATTGTATTTAAAACGTTAGTGTTATTGGGTCATTTATAAGCCCAACCGCTCTTATTTGAATACGATCCACGATATCGAGATCGTATTGAGGAGCACCAACCCAGAGGTGAGAATTATATTCTAGATGAGGTCGAATTTGGTCCTTATGTAGCAAAAAGCTAGATTTACTCAATTTACTTTGCCACGTGTGTTCAAAATCTTACGAACCATCGCTATTATTTTCGAAATTTCGGTCTTTTAGTACTGCACGCCTTCAGAAAGGGAGTATCGTTGGTTAAAATAATGAACTTTTCAAGTGTAAATTCTTTTGTTATTTGAGGATGTTTAGGGTGTTATTATTGCTAATTAAAATTTGTAGTCCCGACCTGTAAATGATACACACCTTTTTTTATTTTGATTTGTTGCCTATAACAATGGAAACCTTTTGTAAAATTACGTTTCGTTTTCACACGTGATTATTCTTATTTTAGTGACAGAGATGTAGATTAGTTTTTGTGTAAATAAATGTTCTCGTTATTTTACATTTTGGTGAATTTTGTTAAATGAATTTGAAATTGCATCATGTATGAAATTATTACGTTGTATGGTACATCTTTCGCGAATTTAAATTGTAGCCGTCAATCTGTCGTCTTTCCTTTCGATAAACAGATCATATTTCAGTGATAACTCAGATGCAATTCTTTTCCGATTTAGTGCCGAGGGGCTATCGCGTATGTTAATTTACAGTAACGAAGCTGTGTAATTGGCTAATTAAGACATAAGTGGATTAAAATCCAATTTGGCGAGTTCAGTATGAGGTGCGCTCCGGCTCCGGCCGCGTGCTCAAAATGTGTGTTGGAGGTAGATCGAATCTTGTTAGGTCTGTACCGTGGTGAAAAAGCTTTCGGGGATAGTGATTAGACTCACCCATCTCGGTGGAATAATATAGTATCGTACACCGGTGTCAGTGATTGACAGTTTCGAGTTCAAAGAATGTGGTTACGTGTTTACTGCTAGTGCGAACCTTATTTCTTTGGGATGAATGTCGCCTTTCTGACGGATTATTAGTAAAGAAGTTCCGATTATATGTTCGATTGATTATTTTGGTGCGTGTGAAGGTAACTATATATTTTTCTGAATTTGTGTTGGTGATTTTTATAAAATGTTTGTTTGTACTTATTTAGACGAATGAATATGCCTTCCGTTTGAGATTATTTAAGTAACGTTTAGATATCAATTCAGTACATAAAGCGTATTCATTCGTACGTCATATGGTGTTTATCTGTATTTTATTTTGATTTCGCTAGCTAAATTACATATTACCGATTGTCAAATTTATGTGTTCAACGAAATTATTATTGTCAGGATTTCTGTGTGTTATGTATTTAAAAATTTAAGGTAGATAAATTTGGGTTATCTCAGCTTGCAAGACTCAATTTACATCAGTTTTATTAGAAATTTTACGATACAAAATTGAGTTCAATGTGTTTTGGACAAAATACCAATTGCTTATTTTAGTTTTTATTAAATTTCAATATATGTGTAGCGTTTATTAAGTGAGTGTAATCTTTTGTTTGAGTGTATACAGTTGTAACCTTAATCGTTTCGCACAACGTTCGTAATACTACGTTTATTCAAAATTTAAAACTTTAGATGATTTGGATTGCATTCAGTTATTGAGTGATTTATTGTTTTTGCCGAAATTTCAAATTTACATAATTTTACGATGCCGATTTTGTTTTGGTTTATTATTTAATTCTAGCCTTAACGTAATAATTTGAGAGATAAAGTCATTCTCATCTGGTTGATATAGTTGAAGTTGAAGATAAGTTTTAATAGTCATACCGTCACGTAACTATAAAGTAAATAGGTCGTTGACCGCACAGCTGGCTTATTGGCATGCTAGTGATTGTTTTGCGAGTAGTCGCAAATTTTTTTGAAGTATTTTTATAGGAGTCAACATACCGATTGTGGACGCCGTAGTGCCTGAGTTTTCCAAAAAGATAAGCCAATTTGTTATGGCAGCGGTGTATTTCCCGAATTTAGGTACTACATCCTAAAATCGACGTTTAGTAAATTTTAGGATTTTATAAATTTTCGGTCACGTTTAGTTTTGTTCTGACGTATTTTTCGTTTTAAATTGAATGATTAATTGATCAATTTTTGTTGGATAGTCAAGACAATAATTTTGACGTTGAAGTTTATCGAAATGTTTAATGAGTTTTTGGTCATATTATCGCAATTTTGCAGCTTTTACATAAAGCTTAGGATTTCATTGAGTTTGGATGAACTTCGCGAAAATATTTTTGGAGTAGAATTTTAGTAGAGATGAGGGTCTTATTTTGAGTGAACAGTATGGTTTCCAGTTAGGCCATTATAAGATCTAGTTCACGACGATTTCCCACTATAAAAGTATCTAACAGGCGACGCCTTTTTAACATTTTTTGCGCGATTTGGACATTTTTGGAGTTGTTACGTTGCAGTAAGTAAGAACCCCACCCACACCACTGAGCTATGCCGTGCGCGCATATTGCCTTGATGGACTAATGAGTATTTGGTCTGTAACAACTTATTTCACAAAATAATTGTGGTGGTTTGAGTTATCCATCAAATAATGTGATTATTATTTGTAATAAAGCAGAAAACCTTTTACGAATTTATAACGTTAACTAACAAATTAATATCTGACTGGATTTCAAATTATTTGTTGATTTAAAAGAACACGTCAATCACCTTTACTTTTTAATAAAATGAGTTTCCCGAAAATATTTAAATGTAAGGCTACACTATTTCTAAATCACGATCAAGAAAAGAAAATCCGATTCGTAGTCATTTATTTTCCTTCGAGTCGCACTGTATATGTTTGCAAGTTACTTTACGAAAGCTTGGATATTTGTGAATAGAACGAGAGGTCGAACATGGAAATCGGTCAAAAACTTTCTGACTTATGGCACGACAAAGGCAAGTACGTTTTAACATATTGATATTCTTTAAACAAAGCAAGTTCTTTGTGAAGGACAACAAACACTAACTTAATGTAAAAAGAGGATTAAACATTAATGTGACCACCATTAGTTTCAACTACTTAAGCTTAAGAAATAAAAAATATATTAAAAAGGAAATTCCGGTTTTTTTGGACAACATATATATATATATATATATATATATATATATATATATATATATATATATATATATATATATATATATATATATATAAATGGATCGTGAATTTTGTGTGCAATCGATGTTTGGAACAAATGATTGGAGTTGTTTGTGTTAGAAGACCTCAATTAGTGGAGTCCACGAGCCTATCACAGTCTTCTAGAAATGATTTTCGTTTACACTTTGAGATTAAAACCTAAAACCAATTTTAGATGATTCCCCACCATTAGATCTGTGAAAGACCCGATGGCGTCAAAGAAAAGTCCTGTACTAGGGTGAAATGTAAAAATTACCCTAAAAATGATTTTTAGATATTTGGATCTAAAAAACAACTGAATAGTTACACATAAGATTTGTCTCAGAACACTGGAAATATAAAAAAAATGGATTATTCCATAAAACACGTGGTTAAATGGGAGACCTTAAGATTTAAAGCGCTCTAATAAAAGGTGTCTAAACATCTTACGTATTTGGCTAGAATATGTGAAATGATTTAATTGCAATGGAGATGAAAGAAAAATAAGCATCATTGCACTTAGATTCGCTAAATTACCTTATTAATTTAATTTATATTAATTACCTGCTTATAGCAACTTAATCTATATTTCAGTCCCATGAGTCTCTACGAAACTAGAATTCAAGCTTACAGACACCTTACCCAAAAGTGATTGGATACATAAAAATGTAAGAATTATATAACATCAAACCAATAAGGTATATACAGTTTAAGATTGAATCGAATAGAACTAGGGCAGACGGTAAGATTCCTACTGTAGCAAAGTAGTGATGGTGGCTTCATATCCCACTCGACGCAATCTTTTACTGTGTACATTAAAAATTTTAATAATTCACAAATTAAATACTGTTTATATATATATATATATATATATATATATATATATATATATATATATATATATATATATGATATATATATATATATATATATATATATATATATAGGTTTGCTCATTAGTGCGATATCTCAATAAGTATGAGTTTTAGAAGGAAATGTTTCCTATCAAAGTTTTTGGTGTTTAAAAGGTGCGTATTTTAAAATTATTTTCCAATATCCCGGATGCTTTTAAAATTATTTTCCAATATCCGGGATGCGCCATAAGAGTGTGGTAGTAATAAATTATGTTTTTTTTTATAGAACTATATTCAGATTTATCGTTAAATTTTAAATCGTTTTTTTGTAAATAACTCGAAAACGATTCACTTTACAAAAAAAATTGCAAGAATGCTTTTGGATCAGAAATTTGATTTTCTATCATAATCGACTAGACGGATTCCAAAATCGAGTTTTTTGTAAATATTTCGAAAATAAAATTTTTGAAAAAATTGTAAAAACACTTTTTGTGAGAAATTTTATTTCATATCAATGGTATTTTCACTGTTTGAATATGTTAAGTAGTTCCGGAGACATTTAGGAAAAACCGGTTCTTTAAAGTGACGGTTTTTTTGCTAATATCTTACCCTCCAATTTTACCCCTTCCCCAATACCCCCCACTGACCCCAAAAACAATCAGACGCTTTGGGTAGTTGACATCTATATGTGTGCCAAATTTCAAGTTGATAAGTCCTTCGAAAGTTATGGAGTACACACACACAGACAGATTTTTTTGCTCAAATTTTGTTTTTAGACGTTCTAGAACATTTTAAAGGGATTAAGCAACTAAAAATTTTTTTAGCGATGCAGTTCTTCCAATCCGTTGAATGTGGAAGTAAGACGCAGTTATATTTTGTACACCTACACTTACATAACTAGAAATAAACCAAACCAGTCTTATAAACAGATCCCTTATATCAATAATTATTATTTGAGATCAATCGTACAATGAACTTTGAACGAAAACGATCTTCTTAAAAAATAACACAATAAACTTTAAAAAAATAAAAATTAAATGTTTAAAGAAATCTTGAACTTGTGTCATTTAAAACTCCAAAAGCTTTTTTTAGCGATACAGTACTTCTCATCCGTTGGATGTGGATGTAATTCTAACGTAAGAATTTTTTTGCCGCTAAATTACGCGTAGTATCAAAAAATTGCATACAACATAATCGATTTATTTAGAGTCTATATGTTGGTATTTTTATATCCTTGAAATATACCACTGTTTCAGAAATATTTGATACAATCCAAAAAATGCTCCGTTGGATGTGGAAGCAATATGTCTTTGGATTGAAAAAAACAATAAATAACGAATATAAAATGTAATACTACGTGTCACTTACAAACGACTATTACATTTATGATATTTTCGGAAAAAACGCAGTCACCAATAGAAATAAACTTTTTTTTTTGTTTCCATGTCAAGATTTAGCGCCGGTTGACTAAATCAAAATAAAAATTAAATAATTTTGCCTTAAAATTTGACGATAAATCCCAAAACGATATAAAAATTATGGTTTTCCATTTGAAATAAGCAAATTATTGAGGTTTGAAATCATGCAACTTCGGATTGAATATTTCAGGGTTGTAGGGACTTTTAATTAAAACGCGTCAAAACGTAGCTTATTTTCTAAGGGTTTGTAAAGGTAAATCTTCAATAAAAGTTTCAAATTCGTTGCGCAAGAAGTTTAAAATGAATCTCTATTGACCGTGTTTTCAAAAAATATGGTCCTATAATTCTTTCCCCAATAATTCCGGCCCAAACATTAAGTGGCCAGCGGTATTGATGATCAACAGGAATTATAAATCTGGGATTCTCAGTATCGTAATAATGGAAATTATGTCTATTAACGTATCAAGTAGCTTCATCAGTAAATAAGATCGTGCTAAAATAGTTGGGTTTTTCTAAATTTTTATTTATGGCCCAATTGCAAAAGTTTAATCTATTAACGAAATCATCCTCGTCTAATGGACATGGTATGGATGATATTTATATTTTTATAATTCTATTAACTGATGTTTTTGAAACTCCAACTTCTAATTCCAATTGTTGGCAAGAAACATGAGGATTTTCAATCACGGATTGAAGAACTAAATGTTCATTACCTTCGTTAACTGCGGTTCTTTCCGTTCTAAATTGTCTTCGTAATGAATACTGCCTGTTTGCTCGAAACGCTTTTTCAATCTTGCAAATGCTGAAACTTGCGGGTGTCGTGCATTTGCAAATTGTTGCTTATAAATTCGATGAGCTAAAGACAATTTTATCGCGTTCACCAAGAACGTAAATCATATTAACAAGTTCTTCTTTCGAAAAATTCATTTTGTAATTTAGGAAGTAAGTATACAATACTACAAAATTAGCACTGTTTGACAAGTTTGATTTCTTCATTTGTTTTCCTTCATCTTTTGTTTTACACTCTTTTGATTAAATTGTTTAATTTTACGATGAATCGTTTAAAACATCTCAAATATCTCGAAAAATGGTGGTTTCATACAATATTTATTATAATTACAATTTATATATTTCAGTTAATATTTTTTAGTTTCTTATGTATCCACAGCTTGCTTTGACCGACTAATGTTACTCTTCATCAGTGTTATCAACGAAAAAAATTGAACAAACTTAAATATCTCCGAAACTATTAGAGATAGGTATAGAACATATTTAATAGAAATGAAAGCCGATTAATAGACGAAGACAAGGCATTAAAAAAATATAGGGTGTCATTTAAAAAAATGAAGATATAGCATTTTCAAATTTATGTTATTGAATTAATTTTTGTGATCACTCTGTATATTGAAATTCAATTTTGACAATAGATTAAAGTAAGCTCATGTATGAATAAATTCTATACCAAAGATTATTTTGTTATCTTTAAAAATAACTGAGATACGCCTACTTGAATTACTACATAAAAATGTCAGTTTTTAGTTAACTTTGCAAATATCTCAAAAACTGTAAGATTTAGCTTGTAAGTAATTCTTATAAAAAAGATGTAAAATTATAAGGAGAATCAAAAATAAAATAATATATAAGGTGTTCTATTTAAAAATCAAAAGTTCTATATTGTACCGCTTTTATATTACACCCTGTAGAAACCAAACTATTTTTAGATTATGCAGCTTATAAAAATAGACAACTTTCGTATTTAAACTTATCCTCTAAGTTTAATAGCTAAGGAGCTAGCGACCGAATACACACTATTGGGACACCTTGTATACATCGGGCATTCATAATATATGCACTCACCTGGCTTAGTTGCAGAACAACCGATTGAATAACATTTTAAAGATTAACTACGACATTTTAATGTCATATCAACAATTAAAAATCTAACTGTTTATGTGTCCACTAAAATGTTCATAAACGATAAATTATACAGAACAACTTGATGACATTGACTATTCTTAGCTAAAATTTCTAATAAAGCAGCCGAAAAATCGCAAGCTCCTTCAGCCACAATCATGGATTCCCAGCATACACGTTACCTATATACGCATGGTAGGATTAAGGATGGGTGTGGTCAGGATAGGATCGGAAGGAACGATTAGGGTTCTGAAAATATACCAGTATTCGCTAAGTAGCCGCACATGGTGTGCGTATGCGCAGTGACTATGCGTTACACGTTGAGAAAACCTAAAAACCTCATCATGGTAGACGGTAACGAATCGAACCCATTACCTCCCGAATGATAAGCAGATCGTGTTACCACTACTCTACTAACTCAGTGAAAACCCCATAAAAGAAATCATCCCATGAAATAGAACTGTTACACACTTTTATTAATAAATTTAATAACGTTAAAAAATAAACCTCATGAACCACAAGGAAAAGTAATATAAATACAATGAAGAATCAAAATAAATTTCAAGCAAAGAATACGGAAAATGAGAAGACAGAAATGTTATGAATCAACTAACAAAAGCAACGTGGAATATAACATCTATTAATGGAAAGGTAGAAGAATTAATAGAAGAATTGAAGATTAGAAAAATTTAAATAATAGGTACATGTGAAACAGAAAACGATGTAAATAATTAAAGGATAGATACATATTATATTACTTTGGAAACACAGAAAGGATGCAAGCCAAAGAAAGAATGGGAATAATATTAATAACGAAGGAAATCAATCAAAGAGTGACCAACTGGAACCCAAAAGATTCGTGAACAATAACAATGAAAATTGTACTGGAAATAAAAATCACAGTATCACAGAATTACTATAATAAGCTGCAAGAGATTTTAGACAAACATAGGGAAACAAACCAAAACATACTACTAACAGGAGATTATAACGCTAGAGAGTAGGTAAAGACAAGGCAAAAGGAGTACAGGAAAAATAAGAAAAATAGAAATAGTAACGAGACAGACTGTCAGTTCACCACCTTTAATGATCTTAAAATCAAATATTTTTCAAAAGAGATAAATGAATACTTTGAGGCAACAGAAAGAAATGCCTTATAGATTATATAATATATACACGTCAAATGCAAGATTTAGTACAAGAAGTAGAAATAATTAAAAAAACCAAGTGAAACACACAGAACAAATTAGTAACAGCTAAAGTAAATATCAATCGACCAGAAAAGGAAAATGATACAAACTATATAACAATAAAAATAGAAAAACTAACTAATAGTAAAATAAGAGAAAACTACCACAAATTGGAAGTTAGAAGAGATCAAGGATATAACAATAAATGATGTGAAATATTAAAACAACTAAATGAACAAAGAAATATATTGGGCTAAAGAATAATAGGAAGTTAAAAACCAGATGGTGGATAAGAAGTACAAAAATTAAGATAAGAGGAAGCATGGAAACAATTTATAAAAACAAAAAACGAAGAAGAGAAATTAGAATACATAAGAAGAAGAGAAGCAAAAGTAAGCTAAGAAGAAATACTGGGAAGAATTGAAAGGGTTCAAAAGCCACATCAAGAGCAGAGAAAATAGGAAAGGTGAAGTATCTTCCTAAGTAACTGTTTGAACTTTCCAAATCCTTCAGCCCAATCATGGATTCACATCACTTTACCATAAAATGGTATTAAGGATGAATTGTAAGAATTGGATTGGAGGAACAAGTTAGAACTTCGGTAAATGTGTACCAGATTACTTTTTGTTAAACGAATGTTTACATAGAACATTGAAAAATTACATGATGAGAAAACCTCTGAAAAACCTCTATAGGTAGATGGTAAAGGAATCAACATGCTCAGAATGCTAAGCAGTTGTGTTACCACTTACTACGTACTAGCTCGTAGCAACAGAAGATTTTAAACATAGTTAAACCATTTAATAAGACATTAAAGGACGAAATTATATTAGATTTGAATAAATAAAGAATATAAAGTAAGTATAAACAAATGAAGAATAGAGAGAATATTACAAAGAAAAGTTTAAAGACAACACAGAACAGCCGAATGAAGAAATACAAACGCCGCAAATGCAAAATGAAAACTCAGATATATGATATACGGAAGTAATATTCCCATTAACTTCTAATTACTTATTAGAAAATTATTATTTGCCACTGGTGAACATAGGCATGTTTAGTTTTCTGTTTATCGTGCTCTTGTCACACATGCTGAATACACCCATTTACAAAAATGATCGGAAGTCGTATTTAAACTTATCTTCTAAGTTTAATAGCTAAACTAGCGACCGAATAAACTATTGGGACACCTTGTATACATCGGGCATTCATAATATATGCACTCACCTGACTTAGTTGCAGAACAACCGATTGAATAACATTTTAAAGATTAACTACGACATTTTAATGTCATATCAACAATTAAAAATCTAACTGTTTATGTGTCCACTAAAATGTTCATAAAACGATAAATTATACAGAACAACTTGATCGACATTGACTATTCTTAGCTAAAATTTCTAATAACATATTCTAATAATATTGTCTAATCATGCGTATATATTGGGCTCTGGAGTATATGAATTCACTTAACCAAGTTGCTAAGCTAAAGTGGCCAAAATTCAAAATACTTCACTACATTGTTTTATTTACAAAAATTTCAATCGAAAACATGTATACAGTGAAAATTGTAACACTGGATCTGTGACAGCACATTAAGGTTGGTAACAACCGTTTAGTAGTTAATCTATCCTTCCTTCATCAAGCATATTAAATCACACATAATTATGAATTTGATTGCTATGAAAGTTGAGATCTTGAAAAAAAAAAGGTTCTAATGAATAATTAGGCTACTCTGACCTCATTAAACTTTCAAATTTCACTTTCGCCAAATAAACCACGCAGCATTACACACTGATAGTAAATATGTTAAAAATTTTCTTTGAGTTTGCTGACGATTATAGTTTAGCTATGGAGTGTTAATTTTATTTGTGTAGTACATAGATGTATTTTGTTAGTTAAATCTGAATGTTCACATATTATATCTGTTAACTGATTAAACAATAATGCACAGGTGGAATAATTTTTCAGTTGTACACATATGTATTCAGTAGAATGGGTAAAAAGGGGAGCATATTCAAAATCGGTACAGCAGATTGTCCCTCCTAAATCGGAATGTATGTTTACTTTATCCAAGGTACATCGTACAAAATTTAAATTATTTTAAAGGATTAGCCATGATTTTTTAACTTCAATTAACGTTTTATAGTTAAAAATATAATTGTATATAACATGTTTCCCATATACCTATTGGAAAAAATATACTAAAGACATGTTCCAATTTGTGTCTCAAAGACTGAAGGATAGCGATATCCTCCACTCAGTTTTTAAACGTTTTATGCAGAGTAAAAAAATGTGTATACTATTAAAATTTTTGAAAAGACATTACATATTCCCTTAATTTAGTGATAGTAACTTATGTACACAATGATTATTTCACGTTGACATTAAAAATTAGAGGTTATTTACATTTGTGAGGTTATTTTAAAAGTAAATAAAATAAAGGTATTTTCTGAATTGCGCACTAACTTGAGTAACGTGGTAAGAGATCAGAAACTGATTGTTACATGTACAAAGCATTGAGTAGATACAAAGCCTTCAGTATATTTTTTTATAGGTATATGTTCCCCAAAATTTTAGGAGATGGTAAACAAAAGAACATAGGGTGAGTAGGATGAGGATGGTGCCGATGTGTGACGTCATCTATTTTAGATAAGAAAAACAAAATTACCAATAACCTAACAAAAGTAAATTAGATAAACAAAACTACTGTACCCTAAGAGAAAAAAAAAGGCACGAGCCGGGAAATACTACCGCTACACCACCAGCGCTTTAGCGGTTTGACATTGAAACTGATATTTAAACCATCATAAAATACCAGTTTGTATGAGCTATGATGACGTCACACATTGGCACCATCCTCATCCTATGCTCATCCTCTGTTCCTTTGTAAAATTTTGATACAGTATTACAGAAAACTACTTAACCAACACTGTTTAACTATTCTGTTTTTCTTCGGATTGTACTGGATAATCATTTTTATATACCGGATATTCAGAATAACTTACCTATAGTAGGATTATTTGAAGCTGTCGCATATAAAATTAAAACGTTAAACACCCACAGAAAGAAACGAACCTCTTCTTTCTCTTTTTGTTTCATTACTGACATCAGCATTTTCGGCCAGTCTACTAAGACTATTAATTTATGCACAAACTAGTTATGCATATTTGCTTTCTTAGTGCAAGATAAAGACGGCTATAGAACAATGAAACATAAAATTCCCACTTTTTAACGGACCATCAGTGGTAATGAAACAATACAAACATAAATTTAGGTACTAAAAAGTAATAAACTTTCCAATCATTTTTGCAGTTAAGTATTAAGGGTATTTAAAGAATATGATTATAATGAGTAATTATTATTTAATTAAGTCGTAAGTACTGAATCTGTATTAAATTTTAGTTATAAATTCAGAAATGATGACCGAGTATGTAATTACCTTGTATTATAATATTCCCATTAACTTCTAACTACTTATTAGAAAATTATTATTTGCCACTGGTGAACATAGGCATGTTTATTAAAAGTTTTTGTTATGAATGTTTAGTTTTCTGTTTATCGTGCTCTTGTAACCATGGCTCGGGGATACACCCATTTACAAAAAAGTGATTGGAAGTTTTTATTAAAGGTTTTTAATTATTTCAACCAGGAGAAGAACAACGAAGTTTTTGACAACAACGTTACAAAGAATTTGTAATTTAAGAAAAAACGGCAGTGATTTTAGTGTGCCAAAAAAATCAGCTTAGAAAAAAATTCCGACTAAAAAATCTCAAATTAAAACCTGATATACGATATGTACCATCAAAAAGTGTGTGTGAGCGTAAGTGCCTTGCTTATGAGGATAGAAGAAAAGGGTTTGTGTCCAATTTCAAAATCAACTCTTGAAACTTATTAAGCATCTTGGATTTAAATATGATCGGACGAATAATAGAGTTGGTTCGTGCGAGCAAACACCCGTAGTATTGCGAAGAAATGCTTTTGTAGATGAAACCTGGGTATTTAGTAAAGGGGTAACAAAATTTACATGGCAAGACGGAACACCAAAAAGTTTGCAGCAACCAAATAAGACATGTGAGGGTAAGAGATACATTATTTTACATGCCGGAACCAAGAAAGGGTTTATTGACGAGGGCGTACTACAAACATGGAAATTGGCTTTGCAAAAAGTGACACCGGAAATATGGACCAATTGTGTTAAGCACACAGAAAATATTATAAAAGTTTTGATAGGAAGCATGTAATTGATGAAGTGCGGTCGCTAATTATTACTGCTAATGCTAGTGATTCGGATGACGACAGTTCAAGTGATTCTGAATAATAAAAATCAATATGTAGGTATACTTTTACTTCCACGTGTATATTTTAGCTAATAAAATCTATAAAACAAACAATTTATTTCTATGATTACTGACGATTAATGGGAAATTAAAGTATGACTTAATTATTAATTGAATAATAATCATACATTATAGTCACATTCTTTAAATACCCTTAATACTTAACTGCAAAAATGATTGGAAAGTTTATAATTTATTTCTGAATTTATAACTAAAATTTAATACAGTTTCAGTACTTATGACTTAATTAAATAATAATCGCTCATTATAATCATATTCTTTAAATACCCTTAATACTTAACTGAAAAAATAATTGGAAAATTTATTACTTATAACTTGATTTTAATATAAGTTCAGTACCGAAAAACAAAATTTATATTTGTGTTGTTTCATTACCACTGATGGTCCGTTAAACAGTGGGAATTTTATGTTTCATTGTTCTATCACCGTCTTTATCTTGCACTAAGAAAGCAAATATGCTTATACTAGCTTGTGCATAAATTATAATCTAAGTAGGCTGGCCGAAAATGCTCATGTCAGTAATGTGGGTGTTTTAACATTTTAATTTTATATGCGACATCTTAAAATCTTAAAATCCTACTATAGCTTAATTGCTAAGCAACCAATTGAATAAAGCTTTAAAGATTGATAACCTTAACAATCGCACGTGAGTGATACACAACACTGATCAACTAAATAAAGAATGCATATTAAACTTACCTATAACAATAATGATTGGTAGCATACTTCCATGATATCCAATTAAAATACTTTCAATATTGCTATAAACACCATCATGCCTTGTTGATTTTAAGTTCAAAATTGCACAGAATAATGTGTACAAATCTACAGTATTAAATGGGGCAACTTTATGATTAACTTTAATTTGAGGGCCACGAGCCATAAAAAATGGACGCATACTTGGAAATTGGTTATCATAACCATGAATACCGAATTGGGAATCATTTTGTACTAAAACAAAGTCCTTAAAGCAAGTTCGTCACTAACCCAACATACCTTTAAAATTATACTTATCTGAATAATACTTCACAAACTCATACATATCCTGAAAACCGTAACCTTCATCTGCCACTGCATAAATTGGAGGTACTCGTGGATTATTCTTAAATCTCCATCTTGCAGGTATTTCCTCTTTTTTAAACACTTCAAAATGACCTATCTCTTCTGACGCATTCTTTAAAATTGAGTAAATTTCTTCTTCCATATCTAAAATATACCTCCTAATTCTTTGCTAATTAAAAAAATTTACAGACCCGCATTCGGAATAATATGCAAGCCTGGAGATGTACAAGCAGTTTGGTAAGTATTCGGTTTTAAAAATTTCGTCAAATCAATAAAATTATTCTGACTGACTGTTGTCATTCCATGATCACTTAAATGAATCACATTTACTTTATCACTGAGACCTTTACGTGTTAATTGCACCTAAAAGTTCATTTATAAGACTTTAAGCACAATATTATTAAACACTTACATCTAAATAATAACTAACATTATCCAATTTTTGTAACATTTCGTTAACCTCTTTTGATTTCGGTCCGAATGCATGCCCATGTGTATCTGGTTCTTCGAAATACATCATCACTAGGTTAGCAGGTTTTTTTGGGTCCTCAATCCAACTTAATATCTATAAAAGATGGTAAATGTGTGAATTATGACACAGTGCAACTACTTACTGTGTCAACTCTCTTATGCCAATTCATTTCAGTATTAAATTTTTGTAGGTATGTCGGCAATTTTCCTTGATATTCGAATGATGCACCAGGCCACATCATGCTTCCTGAAAATCGATTCTTCCCCGACATTTCATTGAGACGCTAAAAAATTGCTGTAATTTTTACTGTAGTCCGATAAAAGCCACTTACCCAGATTGGTATAATTGTTTCATCATAATGAAACAATTCATAGCTAAAATTAAAAGAAACCTTTTTTATACTATCATAATATCCATTTCCAAGCACTCCATGATTTTCTGCATATAAACCTGTTGCAATTGAATGATGATTTGTAAACGTTTTTGTTGGGAAAACGTTGTTAATATATTCAGCGTACGTGCCCTTTTCTCTTAGTTTTAACAGATTGGGTGTTACCTGTTTCTCAAAATAGTTATATCTAAAAGCATCAAATGATACAACTATTAATATTGGATGATCCGAAACAGCGTATATTAAATTAAATAACATAAACAATAAATATATTAAGAAAACCATCACAATATGTTGTTTTTAGTTGTATTTGTTAAGATCGTCCCATTTTACATGTTGTTGTGAAAGTGAAGGACGTCTACGTCAATTCAAATGAACTTCGATGCATCTGAACTACTATCAAATTTTGTAGTTACATTTATCATTACATTCCAATGTTGCCACGTTTAAGGCATTTGTTTTTAATGGAGATTTCACAACAAACTATATCGGTATACAAAGATTATGCGAAGAACTATTCACTGGACCTTATCGAAATGCATTAAGCCTTTCGTTAACCTAATAGGGAATATTGACTTCGTTACAATCAACACATTTTATTGAAATTTTAAAATCTACATCAAATGTTATTACAACTTTATATTAAGCAAACTCTTACTTTCGAAAAGTACAATGCCAGGAAAACCATCACAATATTTTATTTTTAGTTATGTTTGTTAATATCGTCCCATTTTACAGGTTGTGGAAAACGTCTACGTCAATACGACTGAACTATAATTCTTTTACGCTACTATTAAATTTTATGGTTACATTCATGATGTAAAAAGACCAGGTGTAGTAACGCGCATAATGGCCGACCGAAGTGGAATAAATCAAATTTTTTTCAGAATGTAGCGCCATATGTCACGTGTAGTTGAACGCCCTGTATATATGTACGTTTTTTTGCTAGTGTGTAACAACCCATTTTGAGTTGTATTAAAATATACCGTAATTTATGTCTTCGTTCATTTAATTGTAAATATAAGAAAAATTTTATTTATTAATGATTTGTAAGTACGAGGTAGGCAACTTAATTTGCATTTTGGTGTAACTTAAGTGTATATACTTCTTAATGGTTTATACTTCCACTTTAAATTATTTTGTTCTGCCTATATTTTCGCGCAGGCGCTATCATCCAACTTCCAAAGCGTCCATTTTTTTCACTTCCTGATGAATGTTGTGTTGTTCAGGAAGCAATTTTTGGGCTTCTACGTAAATTTTGTGAAAGTGCCATTGATTTAATGGTAAGATATATTTTAACGCATTATACTAAAAATTAAAACATTTGCTCTTTTCAGGCACTTTCTTTCTTTTTTTCACTTTGATTTACACTTTTATTACTTTTGCTTTTCTACTTTAATTACATTCTAAGTACGCATTTAATTTTACTTTTGCATACGCTTTCATTTTATAATTGCAATTTTGCTTTTGAAGCTGATCTGAATTTCGAGAAAATGCAATAAATGGATTATTCAATTTCAAGAAGAAAATTTATAAGAAGGAAAATTCCATTTTTGGGTGTGGTTTACAACGTAAAGCATTATTTCAAGATATTGCGCAATATTGGTGCAAACCTTGGTTGACATTTCCGTAATCGTTTAGATACCAGAGGTTATTAAAAAGTTTGTGTACAAAAATTTTACGAACAGGTATTTATGTATAACAATTAATTAGTAATTTAAGGCTATGTTTAAGATATATTTTATTTAACCCTATCATTTCAACTGTTAATAAACATAGTCTGTATATTTTTTATTTTTTACATTTTGATAAAATTTTTATTGTAAACCTCGGTTTAGTTATTCCGAGCATTATTAAAAAATAACTTGGCGTCTCAGATCATTTTTATTAGTATTACATTGCATTTTTATTATTTATGTTAAGTAAAAATAACACAGCAGAAATTGTGGTAATTAAGCAAATGAAAAGATTTGAATCGGACCAGTTGAATCTTCCGACTGAGTCAAAGGCATTATTAGTGGTGAATGGTTTGTAGCTCCTGTTAGTTTAAAGATTTGTTTTTGGAGAATTTTTAAACTTATTTCTTTATAATATTACTAAAACACTTTTTACATTTTATACGATTACCATTCGACCACCTACCACTTGGCGTCCGAGATCATTTTTATTAGTGTTACATTTCATTTTTATTATTTACGTTAAGTGGAAATAATTTAAGCATAAATTGTGGTAATTAAGTAAATCAAAAGATTGAACCACCCTGCGTTAATCTTCCGACTGAGTCAAAGGCATTCTTTTTGGTGAATGGTTTGTATCTCCAGTTAGTTTAACGATTTGTGTTGGAGAACTTTTTACGCTCATTTATTTTACACTTATTTATTTATTATATTATTTAAAACACATTTTTACACGATTACCACCACACTTTATTTATAAGTGACTCAGTTTACGCTAACGAAACTGTTTTGTTGTGTTCAACAATGTACAAGTGAAAGTAACAACAGATTGTTTGATTTTCTAACTTGTAGTGGTTTTCGAGTTAAACTTTTCGTATTGCAATTAAGATTTGATTTCTGAAATTGACAGTTATATATTTTGGTGGATTAAATAATTGAAAATAGGAAATTTTAAAGTTGAATCTAAATTAGTTTTCCTGTAAATTTTTATAAAAGGTTTCGTTAAAATATAATATAGCTGTAAAAAGAGAAGAGTCCGCATTTAAAGTGTAGGATGAGATCATTCTTCGGTTTGCATGTTTAAGCAGGGGCAGTTGATGGGTCTATGTATTGCGTTTTAGTAATTGAAGCTGTATTTCTGCCGTAGTATAGTATCTCAATCCCTTTAGTGTTAAGTAATTATCATTATCGTTTAAGAAAAAAATCTGTGGACGACAATTTGCACTTGAGTCGTCCACGTCGCAGTGTCAGCAGTTTTATCATGTTGAGAAATATGGTGCAACATGATGGAGAGGGGAGGAAGATGTTTTTCTTTGCGCGGTTAATTACGCGGGGATTCTCGATCTGACTTTCGCGAGCTTGGGAGCCAAGTGCCTTTTTCGAATACCTGGAGGACCGAACTTTTGAAGAAGTTGTTTGTAACTAAAAGTACCTGTTTGGTGGATATTTGTGTAGACGTTCATCCCTCCTGGATATTTATTTTGAAGTTACAGACCGTGGGTCAAATATCGAGCATTTCAATAAGTTATGTGTTTATTTAAGTGCATCTTAGTGGTGGTTCGAGGTCGCGCTTAAAGCGGATTTAACGTGTTGTTTCCCCCGTAAAAGAAAATCAGATGCAACAAACGAAATCTCACTGTAAATAATTTGTAAATAGACCTTTTTTTCCATTTTAACAATTAAACAGACGTGTAAATAGAGCTACCGATTTAAATGAACATTAAAGTGTTATCTCGTGTGTAAATGCTATTCGTTTTGTGCACATAAACTATATACCGTCCTGGCCAATTAAGATAAACGTATCGCTATCGAAATTCTGCTGGTATCCGGGAGCCGTTCCCATGCTTTCGTTACTACCCAGTGGAGAAGGTAACTGAATATTATACGCTATTGTGATTATTTTATCATATCTTTGTAAACTTGGTGAAATTATTGGTTGACGAGCGAATAAACGCAGTCGTTTGTTTTGGTGTTATTTTGCGGAATTTTATGATTACACGTCGTCTCAACAAAAGGTTGACGAACTGTTTTTATTTGTGATATCTTTGGTATTTTGTTTTTTTTATTATTTAATTAAATGTACTGCATTTATTCGTATTTATATAATTCTATTTCCGTAGTTTAAAATCAAAGGCCACTTGGTAAGCTTACAAAGTTACTTTTGTGACCTACTCCCGACCAGCGAAAGCAATAATTTACAAAGAGTAATAATTTTATTATACGAACTAAAGAATTAATTGAGAGTTAAACTTTGATTTCATTTTTTGTTTTATTAATTCATTTTAAAAGTAACCATTGGTAATTTCCTATTTGCAGCAGTCAGGGTCATGCAGTTTTTTGAGTTTTATTAAATATTTTGTGTTGTTTAACGTAACTGATTAGAGGAATACTAAATGACGTTTATCTAGTTTATGTCTAATTATTTTAGTTTGGAGTTTAATTAATGACAGAGCTTTGAAGATGAGTAGTATTAAAATTTGAGTTAATAAGTTTTAAGCTTAACATTTAACGTTCACTATTTTTTTAATTGTGTTTGAATTATTTTGTTCACAAGCGCTGGAGGTAACGTAATGAAATATAAAAGTAAAGAAGTCATTGAAACCCAACAGCTGGTTTGCGATCACGCTAAAGAGAGCTAAAGTTTCGAAGCATCTCCGACGTTCATCTGGGGCCAACGTAAGATAAGTGAGATCTTTTGACTGTTGAAGGATGATTTATCTACGTGTACCCAAGTGTATTCTTACCAATATCGTCTTAATAACAGTTTGGAGCCCGTTTACTTAACTTTATTCTAATTACCACGTACCCTTATTTGCGACTTTCGGCAATACGACTAACCACCTTCAGTATTTTTAAATTCAAAAACAGGCTCACGCCCTCTGTCCCACCGAACTAGTCCAGTGCACTCTAATTATCTGTTACCTGCCGTTTTAGTTTCATTTTCGACCGTAACACATATTCAAATATAGAATTAGTCACAAATTTGTAATACATAATACAAAATTATAATAATAATAAACTAATAAAAATATATAATTCTTAATAAATTGATAAAAGAAAAATTTCTATATCGATTAATGAGTTTATATTATATTATTATAGTGTAAATTTTTGCAATTTACTACTGGCTACTGCGCATCTTTGAAGTTGCTACACCTGGCCTTTTTACATCATGGTTACATTTATAATGTAGTGGTAGGTGGTCGAATGGTAATCGTATAAAATGTAAAAAGTGTTTTAATAATATTATAAAGAAATAAGTTTAAAAATTCTCCAAAAACAAATCTTTAAACTAACAGGAGCTACAAACCATTCACCACTAATAATGCCTTTGACTCAGTCGGAAGATTCAAGTGGTCCGATTCAAATCTTTTGATTTGCTTAATTACCACAATTTCTGCTGTGTTATTTTCATTTAACATAAATAATAAAAATGCAATGTAATACTAATAAAAATGATCTGGGACGCCAAGTTATTTTTTAATAATGCTCGGAATAACTAAACCGAGGTTTACACTAAACATTTTATCAAATTGTAAAAAATAAAAAAATATACAGACTATGTTTATTAACATGTAAAATTTAGGATTATGTAAGTTATATCTTAAAACTAGCCTTAAATTACTAAAAAATCATTACATAAATACCTGTTTGTAAAATTTTTGTACACAAATTTTTTAATAACCTTGTAAGCCACACCCAAAAATGGGATTTTCCTTCTTAAAAATTTATCTTCTTGAAATTGAATAAACCAATATTTATTGCATTTCTTGAAATTTTCAATGCAAAAATTGCAATCATAAAATGAAAGCGTACGCAACAGTAAAATTAAATGCGTACTTAAATTGTAATAAAAGGGTAAATCAAAGTAAAATAAAAGTGCCTGAAAAGAGCAAATGTTTTAATTTTTAGTATAATGCGTTAAAAGATATCTTACCATCAAATCAATGGCACTTTTCACTAAATTTAGGTGGAAACCCAAAAAAAAGCTTCCTAACAACACCACTTTCATCAGGAAGTGCAAAAAATGGATGCTTTGAATTTAGACGATGTAGTCGTGCGCGAAAGGATTTGCGCAAAGAATTAAGTCAACGATGACGCGTTGCGCGAATAAAATGATCAGAAGAAGATTTAAAGTGGGAGTATAAACCATTAAGAAATATATACCCTTAAGAAGATATGCACTTAAGTTACACCAAAATGCAAATTAAGTTGGCTACCTCATAGCTATGATGTAATAATAATAAAAAATTTCTTATATTTACAGCTGAACGATTTTAAATTACGGTATATTTTAATACAACTCAAAAAGGGTTGTTACACGTTACAACGTTTTAAGCATTTAATCTTTAATGAGGATTTCACAACAAACTACAGTCTGTCCAAACCTCCAAGTGCAGTATGAGCTCTTATGGACTAAATGTCTTTTTTATCAACTGTAGTCATCTAAAAATAACGCTACCCTTTTCTTTCATGGCATTGTTGTCAAACATAAAATGTCATTTAGGAACACATAACCTCTTTATATTTTCATACTATTGTTCGTTTGCACTACGTTAGTTTTCAAATTAAACCAACTCCATTTATTAAAAATCGTTCTTTTCAGGACGCTTAAACATAATACAAGCTTCTTTTAAGGCAATGATGAGTATTTTCTATAATTCTGTTATTGGACTTAATTTTGTGGGAATTTCTTTAATTCTTCGATATGGAAGTGGAAGTTCAAGCTGGCCCTTCAAAACGACGTACTGAAGAATAATTCACCCGTAAGGAGAAACGACTCAATTTTAACGTACTAAATTATTACTCGGCTAAACTGAACATTAGTACAGTTAGTGAAGCGAGAAACGCTTGATGTTCTTCAGAACGAAGTATCTACACTATTACAAAGGAACATCAAACTGAAGCAATAGTTAGAAAGAAGAAACGTGTGAAAAGGAAAGGTGTACAAACTAATGATCATCTTCATGTATATGACCAGAATATCCAAACTATTATTCTGCAAAAAGTGCATGATGAACAGTGTCCTTTGTTCTGTTAATAGTAATGATCATTTACCTAATTTTAAACGCAGCACACTTTTCAACTTCTTGAAAGATATTGGTTTTGAATTTTAAAAGATGGGACGAAAAAAGTGTAATGATATTATAATATTGATGTATAAATAGTTACGATGCATTAGTAAGTTCAGAGAAGAAAGTAATTCACAGTAATTTTAAATTATTTCTGATTACATGCTTAATAATGTCGGACTTCACTTAATTAAAAAGTTCACTCTTTAGGTAGAAGTATTATATACACTGATGAACCGCGGGTTAACGTAGGACATGCAGTGACTAAAGCATGGCATGATACCACCATCGAAAGTGGTCGGCAGGCATTCATCCGAGGGCGACTCCAGCGATTAAACCATGTAATATAGCATTTGTGCGAGAAATATATTATGTTGAAAGTAAATAATGTACCTATAATACAATTCAAATAAAATCATTTTGTTTACACACAAGCCCGTACTGTAGGTAAAGTTTCAATTTCTACTCCATCGAATGTTGCATGGTGTTAGTTATAGTGTTTCTTTTACATGTCAAAGCAATTCTGTAACAGTATCAATCTCATGTAACATGTAATCCGTTTATTTAACCATTATCTGTGAATCCTCTCCCCTATATAAAATTTACAATCTACGTTTTAAAGTTTTGATTTATATAGTAATGTTTATTTAACTCTCATAAATTATAATAACTTTATTGCTGTTAAAATGCAGAAAAAGAACACTCACAGAAGTCAAAATAACTAAAAAAAGGATCTGGTACATTTAAAGGTTTTTATAAGCTGTATCTAAAAATTATTGCCGTAATTAAGGTATTCGTTATAGTTATAGAAAGTTGCTTAATGCTTCTTAATAGTTAATTGGAATGTAGCGATAATGTGATTTTTGTTTCCAAGTCAATTCTTACGTCAAGACCACATCTCATGTGAAGTTCATGTATAATCCCATATTGTTTAAATGTAATTAAGACTGTTTTTTACGTATTGTAAACATTCATAAACATTAAACATAAATACATGTAAGCATGTGCACCTAAAGTAAAATTCAATAAAATTTAATAAAGTAATTTTTACAGTTATCTCGGTGCCCACAATTTAGCTTTTAATACGACCAGTTTCTTATGAATCAAACCTCTACTTGGTTTATTTACAACTCGATTTATAAGTTCATTTAAAATTTATATTCTGACAAAATCTTAAGAATTGCACGTGACCAAACGCCATGACGTCAAATATAAACAGTGTTCACATTTCAACATTCAATAGAAAGGTTAAGTTATTAAAATTCTTTATGTTTTTTCTAAACTTATGTTGATAAATTTCACAATCAAAACTAAAAGACTAATAATTTTGTACCAAGATTAGGCTTATGAAAATGGACCATCCGAATATACATTGATAGTAGGCGAAAGTTCGGTTCCTGTCTCCCGACGATTGTTCTATTTTATACAAAAAATTCTTTAAAAATATTAAAATAAAAGGCATTCTTTTACAAATCATTTAGCAATAGTTACATTATACAAAAAACATATTGCTGAAGGTGTTTTACAAAATCACTTAGAAATCAAGATGTACCGTCAGCTGGGGTACCTTTGGCCCAAATTTTAGTGTTTTGTGTTAAAATTGTGACTCATACCACCTAAATGCTTGAAAAAAATACAATTAAAGTGTTTCAAGTTGTTTAAAGGTTATTTACCTTCAATGTAAGCCTTTTTTTAAACCAAAATTTATTTTCATAACCCAGAATTTTTTTTCAAAATTTTGGGCCAAAGTTACCTTGACTTGGGGTAACTTAAAACCTTATAAAACTGCTATTATACCATAGTTAGGATAAAGTTACCCCACACAAAAAATAATGTTAGGTGACCTATTTACAAATCTTATCTGATTTTTACTTCAAACTTTTCTGTAATTGGTAACAAAATTAAAATTCAAAAGACAAACATTTTCAATTAGAAAAAAACACTCCATTTAATGTTAACTGTAATTAGAACAGTACAAAAGCATGAAACAATGCTATTCAAACATTTTTCATACAGAAACTACAGCTCAATATAGAAAATAAAAATAGAAAATTATAAAAACTACAATAACATTAGATTTATATATTAAACGATGTTACAAATGCATCCAGTTCAGGGACCGAGAACTGGTTCCTTTTTGAAGCCATTTTAGGAGGAGCGATTTTTCTCCATACTTCATCCCAGTCATAGGTGAAACAGTCTGGTTTGCAGGCCATCGCCAAAACCTTAGTCCCCTCTCCATGCATTCAACCGCCGCCCCTTTTTCAGTGATGTTCACAATTTTGCCTGGATATTTTTGTCCATTGTAGGTCACAATAAAAAGTTTTCAACAGCAAAATCTTCAGGTTTAAACTCTTGTTTTTCTTGATCTTGATGAGCAGTACCAGAACATGTTTTTCCAGAGTTTTCCACTTCTTCAAGATCTGACTCCAAAACCATTTCAACGTCATCCTCATCTGAAGAAGAGTTATAATATTTTTTAGCCTTTTTTTTTCACAGATTTGGATTGTGTTGAAGATAAAGATGCCTGTTTGGATGAAGTGGCCAGACAGTCTGTAAGTGCTGCTTCAACATCTTTTACAGTAACACTCTTTCCATCATCAGGCACTTGCAGCTTCTTCTTCCTTTTCTTGGGGCCAGCTGTAGCCAGATACTCTGCTCTTTTCTTTTGTAGCTATTGAAGAAAAGAATCACCGGTGGCATCTTTATCAATAGGCTGGTTTTCTGGGAGGCGGTCTAACAGTTTTTGTTTTCTGTAGGGATGTATCACACATTTTTCAAACCCAGCCATCAAGTTTTCTTTTTGTTTTTCCGCTAATTCCGATAGTTGTAAATTTAGAGCCTGAAGCAGACTTTTTCCACTTACACAGGATTCCTCGCCGTGCCCTTTTCATAGGTGAAAAGAATGCCACATGGAGAGGTTTTGTAAGGTGTGTCGAGTTTGGTGGCAAGCAAACGAACCTCACATTATGCTCTTCATATAGCCTAAGTACATTCAAACTGATGAGGGAAGATAAGTTGTCCCCAATGATAACTTTAGGCCCATTTAGATCCCTAACATCGGGTAAAAATGATGACTCAAACCAATCTTCAAAACATAAAGCATCGAACCAGCCACTCTTAATGCGGTTATAACGAGCTCCTTCTGGCCCGTTTTCCGTCCAAGTGGTCCACGTCAGCTGCATTTCCAGAGAACATGCGGGATATTGCACTTTTGCTATGATTGCAAATATTTTCTACATATTTTGCCCCTCTTTTGTAAATTACTTTTTTCATGCCAGGGTCATCTGTGAGATTTGTCTCATCATAGTTCCAAATATGAGTAGCAGGAACATCTTTCACCACATCACGTAAGCTTTCCATGCAACTTTCAACATCTTTAGCGCTTACCTGAGCTCTAACTTTTTTTATGTTTGAGCTTAAGCGAGTTGTTAATTGCGAATGCCTTTTTACAAAAGACTTTGTCCACTCATATCCAGGAAGATTTTGGGAAAATGCATCAATTTTGACACCTTGCTTATCTAAATAAGCTTTCACTGCGTATCTAAAATCAGTCTCAACAACTGGAAATCCATAATCAGACATTTTTTTCAGATGCTGCTTGAAAGCTAACTCCTCATCTTCACTGAAGGATTTGGCACGTCCAACTTTACTAGTGCCTTTCAGTTTGTTCTTAATGGTTGATCTAGCGATGCCATACCTTGTTTCAGCTGATCGTTGCGTCAATTCACTTGACCTAATGGCCTCGAGGTACTCCTCTAACATTTGTGGACTGTAGTTTGCATAGTTTCCTGTCCCGAGAGGTTTTATTCTATTTCTGGGCATTTTCTGAAACATAACAAACAAATTGTAAATATTTTAGGTTTGTTAACAGCATTCTGAGATGTAATTAGACATTTTAGCTTTGTAAATAATTACTGTATAGTATAGAAAAGAAATATTGTAGCTTGGGGTAACTTTGGCCCAGCCACCATGTTGGGGCAAAGTTACCCCAAGTCTGGGACTAAGTTGTACTAAACTAGAAAAACTATCTCAGCTCTAAAAATACAAACAAAAAAGAGTAGTTATGATAATAACTTGTTAAACAAATGAATAAAGTAAAAGAAACATCACTTACCAGGTATCAAAAGCTTTGGAATAAGTCTGCACTATCAAAAGTTGGAAGTGCTCCAAAACAGTTAACTATGAAGTAACAAAGAAGAAACAGCGCTGCATTGGTGGTGAGAAGTGGAACTAAACCAAAAGTGGCTTATAGTCAAGCCAGTGCTGCTACCTATTAAGTCAGTAACTCTATCCTAAGGGCAATATAGAGAACAATAAATCTTTTTCAGTTTTTGAGACAAAGTTATCCGTAAAGGGCCAAAGTTATCCCAGCTAACGGTACCTAAAATAATGCCGCATCCAGACAAATACTAAAATATTAATGTAATCAGAATAAATTATAGACCAAGATGTGATGTTAAATTGTGTTAAACTAAATGATCCTTAATTAATTACTTAATATTGAATATCAGCATCGCTTTCAGAATCACTATCTTCATTTAAATTTATTATCATTGGTGCATGTCGTCTTAATCAAACATCACTTCGCGATCCCTTCACTTTTTAATTTCGTCCTCGGTATATCGAATTTTTTGTTCTGAAAAGAACAGATTTTTGATAACGAAGGCGGTGTATAAACACGTAAAACTCTCGAGGCACGAAACGAAATAAATCAAAATATGAGGTTAGATATTGAACAAGACAAATGGCAACGTGGATTATTTCGAAAAAATTCCGCCAACTTGCTAGAACGAAATTCACTATAACTCACTGTGATTTGAAATACGGGTGTATAACTGGTATGTTGGTATAATTAAGCGTCATTCTGACGACATAGATCAGGTGGATTTGAAAACAGTTAACTTTAACTATAGTTAATGTTTTTCCCTAACCTAAATAGGTTATGTTTGTGCTATTTGTGTTTGTATAACCAATAACACCTAAGATGGTATTGGTATAATATGTACATGAACGTTTATTATACAATTATTAAGTAAATAACCACTTTTCAAAGCATACATCATTAAACAAGATAAATTTGTTAAATATGTCTGCAGGGCTTAATAGCAAAGTGGTTAAACTCGAACCACAAGACCACGAAACAGATTCATTTTTTACTCAACAGTATAATAGTATACATAACAATTTTATAAAAGAAGAAGATGATTTCGAGTCTACTAACATAAAAGTTGATAATGAATACGATTATATTACAAATTTCAAACAAGAAAATTCTTATTTTGTAAAACAAAATACGAATGAAACAAAACATTTAAAGAAAAAAACTATGAAAAACATTACATCAAGCGCAATATTCAAATGTGAGTATTGTGATTACTTAACACAAGTGAAAAGTAATTTAAAGAAACATCTTATTACTCATGCATCAACCAACACATATGTATGTGGTCAATGTGAGTATTCAACAAAGATGAAAAGCTATTTAAGAAGACATTTTACCAAACATACTCCAAGTGTTAGATATAAATGTGACCAATGTGAATATACCACAGAAGCAAAAAATAGTTTAAAAAAACATATTGTACACACTTTAAACAATTCGTACAAATGTGATTACTGTGATTATTCAACAAAAGTGAAATATAATTTAAGAAGGCATCTTTACAAACATACTTCAAGTAATACGTACGAATGCAGCCAATGTAACTATACCACAAACACGAAGACTAGTTTAAAAAAGCATATTACTCACACATTAAATAATTCATACAAATGTGATCACTGTAGTTATTCTACAAAAGTGAAATATAGTTTAATAAGACACCTTGAATCACACAGTTTAAACACTATACACAAATGTGATCAATGCAGCTATTCGACAAAAGTCAAGAGCAATTTAAATAGACATCTAATTTTGCATACTTCAAACATCATGTACAGTTGTGAACATTGTAATTATTCAACAAAACTGAACTATAATCTCAAACGACATCTTGATATACATACTTCAAGAACTACATACAAATGTGACCATTGCACCTATTTCACAAAAGTGAAAAGAAATTTTCAAATACATCGTCTTATACATACTTCAAATATTACCTACAATTGTGAACAATGTATCTATTCAACTAAAGTAAAAAGTAACTTAAGAAAACATCGAATTGTACACACTTCTAGTAATTCATACAAATGTGATCAATGCAGTTATACGTCGAAAGTGAAATATAATCTAACAAGACATCTTGATACACATACACCAGGTACTACATACCAATGTGATCAATGTGATTATAGTACAAATGTTAACAGCTCGTTAACTAAACATCTCTCTCTGCATACTTCAGTATATTCTTTATCGAAAATTCAACAAAAAGCATAAATGTATTAGTATGTTTCTGAATCTTTATGATTGTGAACGGTTATGTAATCTATATTGTTTTAAAACAAAATAAAGAGTAAAGATTCTGTATTGCTACGACCTTGTTCACTGTTCCACAAAAATTGATCCTACCTTAAAAATATTTTTTTGTAATTATACTAACATGTGAATAATAATTACATAAGAATATATCCGAAAACGCGTAACAATAAAATTATTAACAAATGTGGGATTGGCTAATACAAGATGAGTATTACAAATAATTATTTTCTAGTTAACTGCCTTGTATTAACTTGCCAATTTATACTACAATTAATATTTATAAACTTTTAGTTTTTTATCTTTTACAATACTACAAGTCGGACTGCAGTGTTTACCATTCTACGAAATTGAGATGAATCCTGAAATGTAATTTACAAAATTCAATAAATGTTAAAACTTAATTGTGTTGAGTTTCATAAAACCGTAAGGAAAAGGCCACGTATTTCATTCCCTCCCCAAGGGGGAGGGCGGGCTGCTCGAGCTCCTTCAGTCACAATCATGGATTCCCAGCATACATACATACATTACGTATATATGCATGGTGGGATTAAGGATGGGTGTGGTCAGGATAGGATCCGAAGGAACGGAGTTAGGGTTCTGAGGGGGAAAATACTACCCCAGCATTCGAATAAGCAGCCGCACATGACATGGTGTGCATATACGCAGTGATCATGCCGCTACATGTGTATGAGGAAAACCCCCTGAAAAAACCTCATACAAGGTAGACGGTAACGGGAATCGAACCCATTACCTCCCGAATGCTAAGCAGATAGTGTCACCACTACGCTACCAGCTCGGTATTTTAAGACTTCTTTTATATATTATAGAGAATGGGTGTTTAATGAAAACAATGCGCACATCAATAAATCTCAAAATTTAAACAGAACTTCAGTTATTTAGTGTTCCATAATATAAATACAGGAGTGCTTGACCTGCACCATTTTTATTTTATTGACATAGGCCATACATTTTAGTTATTACATTGAACTTATTTAGTTCAACCTTAATTATGATCTTGGAATAACTACCTAAGGATAGGTTCTATTTTATGTATGGCCTAAGGATCTTTTAAGAATTAGTTTTACTATCGTAAAGCGTTGCGAAATTTCATTCGCATTTTAACCAGCAGCTATTATTTTGATATATCGAATATGTGAATAAATTTGACTGTTATTTCATTTAGCAGGTTTACACATAGTATTGGAGAATTTATTTTATAAAATAGTGTGAAACAGTTTATATTATTAGTTTCTTCACTAAATTAGATTTTAAAACACAATCTACTTCTTCTATTTATTATAGAGAACGAGACCTTAGTTAATAATACGCGCTCGCGGTCTTCGGCAAATCTCAATATTTAACTTTATACGACAAATTATTTTGTAAAATAATTTATATTATTAATTTCTTCACTAAATTTACTACTAAATTAGATTTTCAATTATAATCTACCGTTTCTATTTATTATAGAGGATTGGAGTTAAGTTAATACAACGCGCGCGCGTTGCTATTCAATGGATCTCTAAACTTAACTTTATTTTGACAAATTATTTTGTAATTTCTTCGCCAAATTTGCTACTAAATTAGATTTTTAATTATAATTAACCTTTTCTATTTATTATAGATAACGGAGTTGGTTAATACAACGTGCGCGCACGTGGCTCTTCAATAAATCTCAAAATTTAACTTTATTGGACAAATTATCTTGTAAAATAATTTAATATAATAATTTCTTAACTAAATTTGCTACTAAATGAGATTTTCAAACATAATCAACCTTTTCTATTTATTGTAGAGGGTGGGAGTTTAGTTAAAGCAAGGACCGCGTTCCGCTCTTCAATAAATCTCAAAATTTAACACTATTGGACAAATTATTTTGTGAAACATTTTCTACTATTATTTTCTTCATTAAATTTGCCACAAAATTAGATTTTAAAACATAATTGCGCTCTTCGACTTATTATGCAAAATGGGAGTTTAATTACAAAAAGAAGTTTCTTGTTACAGTCCAATATATGCATCTTATTACCCTTCCTTTGCAACATATTATAAATCTTTAACACGTTTACCGTCGTGAAGCTTGTATGACTCGTCTGGCCTTAACTGAATGCTTGTCACATAGGTTTCGCACACATGTTTTGTCTTTGAGTCGTGCTGCTCACGTTTTCATCACGTTATAATATAACTATTATTGGAAATTCAAGTTTACAGCCTAGAGAACAAACATACCTTATCCCTCTCCCTTCTCTCTCCCTCACCTCTCCTCCTCTCCTCTCCCTCTCCTCTCCTCTCCCTCTCCCTCTCCTCTCCCTCTCCTCTCCCTCTCCTCTCCTCTCCCTCTCCTCTCCTCTCTCCTCTCCTCTCTTTCCCTCTCCCTCTCTCTCTCCCTCTCCCTCTCCCTCTCCCTCTCCCTCTCCCTCTCCCTCTCCTCTCCCTCTCCCTGTCCCTCTCCCTCTCCCGCATATCATAATCATTGTTTTGTATATAAAAACAATGCTTCATTTATACCAAAAAGCAGATAAATAAGTACAGTACAGGAAAAATTTAATGCCTGTCGCTGTGCTTAATAGCGTTTGCCTGATCTGATTTACGCCTGCTGATTGAAGTTGGTAGTACCCTTATGTTGGCATTGCATCTATATCGTCTTGCTGATGAACTTCCAGCAGTACTTAGAAATATTTCCCAAGCCGTTCTCGTTTTTACATTTGCGAGTCGCTTTTTAAGAGACTCCAAGGTGGACTCACATGTACTGATTTTTGCATGTTTCTCTTTTAGCATGTTTATAAATTTGCTTGAGGTCATTCTGAAACCACCCTTGATGTTGATGAGGTAGGTCCTGACGTAAATGAATTATAGAAGAAAATTCTTACAGGCTAATGGATATTCACTTATATTAACAATGTTATTACACCTACTAGGCATAACCATAAAATAAAACCAGTTCTTAATGTTGGTACTACTTTTCTTCCTTTTGTAACTAATTTTACGGATAGAATCGTACGTAATTTTATTATGTAAACATAAATGAATACGCTATAGTGCGAGTCACACCGAGAATGCAGTGTGGCGGGGTATAGGCAATGTATTTGTAATGGGAGGCCGGCACACTGTGTTGCCGGTTGTCCGATGGCTGTGACAGGGTCGGCTCTAACGTTATTATACAGTGCCGCCAAAAAGTTGGGCACAAATGAAAAACTTTTGTATTTTTTTCGAACGATACGTAAGAGTAAACTGCCCTTATTTTTGAAAAAATCAGAAAATTTTAGTTGAAAAAATCACTCAAAATTCTCAAATATGAATTTTCAAGGCGATCAAAATATCGTTAAATAATTGTATTAATTAGAAAGTTACTTACAATGCATTTACGTCATTTCAAACCAAGGTTATGCGGGAAGATAACTTAATGAGTTTTTAATGTAACTGAAAAGTAAACAAACAACCCTAAATATAATACTGATTTTCAGTCTTGTTTGTGACTTATTACCGGTAACATGGAATTTAAGAAATTCAAACGCGGACAAATGCTCCATGCGAGTGCGAAAATTATAATTTTCAATATCATTTGTCATTTAGTGAATGATGAAAAATTGAGTTTGACTGCAGCGGTGAGTCGTGCTTCCAAAATGAGTGGGGTCAGTGAAAAAAACAATGTTTACCATCAAGAAAGAGGAAGAGCAAAACAATGGTGAATTAAAATCTCCTGCAGCAAGAAAAAAGCGGGTAAGTCAGTCAAATTCTCGCGAATATGCATACGATGAGGGTTTTAAGAGCTTATTAAGAAGAATTGTGTACAATGACTTTTTTTTTTTAAACATTCCTCCAATTTTGAAAGCTGTATATAATGTTATTCCAGGGAATGAGAATTCGCCATCGTTCTCTTTAAGTACCCTAGATTTCAGACCTCGATGATGACTGTGTCGACGACGTGCAGGTGTAAATAATGTAAAAAGTGTAAATATTTTATTTGTTTATAAATGTACAATTAATTCTCTGTTTATTTTTTTTTATATTAACTTTGCCTGAAATAATTCTTTTGTAATTTTGAGATTTATTGTTTATTATTATTAATTATTGAAAACATTTAAACAAAGGCGAAGGTATAAACATCATCAAACTTCCAACAAGTTTTTAGGGAATCTGTGAGAGCGGCGAAATTTGCCTGAGACCGAACTAGAGGTTTAACCGATTCCAGCATAACGACAACTGGCAACGGTGTGCTCCATAAGACTCCACGCTGCATTCTCAGTGTGACTTTTTTTATAATACTTTTATGGTATACCGTGTGAATGAGACCGTATCAGTATATATTTTTTCAAGAACGGCAAGTCATAGAGAGTTGGTTAAAAAATTATTACAAACCCCATAATAAAGAATTGAATGGTGATATTATTTCTCGGAAAAGTCAGCATCCTGATTGGTTTGCTCTAGAATGCCTCCAAAATTTTAAATGGCACCATATGTCGAAAAAGGTATTGTTGAAAAGATCGTTAAAACGTTTGATAGAAAAATGTATTTTATTACTCCCGTCCCTTTTAAGTAATATTCGACTAAAATTATTAAATTTGAAATTCATAGTTAACAAACAAAATTAAAAAGTCGGATTTTACCGAGTTAGACAATGTTACAAGTGTTCAAAATGTCTTCCATTTACTGCTAAACACTGTTGAGCTCTTCTTGTTACACTATCAGTGGCTCTAAGTACTTGTTCAATGCTTAATGAACGGCAATCATTGCGAATTCTCAGCTTCATATCATCTCTCGTTGTTGGTTTTTCTTTATAACATATATCCTTGATCCGATCCTAAAGGGAAAAAATTTAGGGGCGTACAATATGGTGATCTTGGGGGCTACACCACTATGATTCCTTCTCCAATCCACCTGTTCTTTGCAACCAATGAATTATGAGCTGGGCAGCCGTCTTACTCAAACCACATTCTTGCTCGCCTCGGCGTATCGTATCTCATTCAGAGTTTCTTCAAAAAAATAAGGGCATATGATATTTCCTCCAAGTATACCACACCACATATTAACACTCCAAAGATGTTGATTGTCAATAGTTTGTAGCCAGTGAGGATTTGCTTGCCATCAGTAATGTGCATTGTGAATATTGACTTCTCCAGTGCTTTTACCTTTAGGTATTTATTAATCAATCACAAAAAATGACCTGAGCTTGAAAAACATTCTCATTTAATTCTTGAAGCCTATGAAAGTTGTGACATTGATCTTAAAATCCGACTTTTCAATTTTGTTTGTTAACGATGAATTTCAAATTTAATAACTTTAGTCGAATATTACTTAAAAGGGGTGGGAGTAATAAAATATTTTTTCTATAAAACATTCTTCTTCTTTAACGATCTTTTCACATATATGGTACCATTTAAAATTTTGGAGACATGCTGGAGAAAACTGCTCAGATGCTGACTTATACGAGAAATAATATCACCCTTGAATTTTTTATTATGGGGTTTATATAATTTTTTTAAGCCATCACTCTACGACTTACCGTTCTGAACCCATCAGAGACTAACGTTGCCATATGGCAACAGTTTTAATCCGTATTTACCGATCCCGTTGTGACGTTGCTTTATAAAATTTTAGACAGATGGCGCAACAATTCGCTTTCTGAAAGTGTTAACTGTCACATATTTATTATGATCAGTTTTATTTCGACTGCACATGTGCACGGTGGAAGTTAACAAATGTTCAACCTATTCCCAAAAAAAGCGATAAGACCGATCCCTCAAACTACCGACCAATTGCCATCACTTCCATTTTGTCTAAAATCATGGAAAAAGCAATCAATCAACAACTGCTCACGTTCCTTGAAACTAACAAACTCCTTAGTGACCACCAATATGGGTTTAGGCAAAGTCGTTCAACAGGCGATCTTCTTCCATATGTGACCCAAGTTTGGAACAATACAGTAGAGCAGTCCGGTGAAACAATTGTAGTCGCTTTAGATATCTCAAAGGCATTTGACCAAGTTTGGCATAAGTATTTACTTGCCAAACTCACCTCGTTTGGGTTAAATGATACGATCATCAACTGGGTTTCTAATTTCCTTGATAAAAGACGAATACGTGTCGTAGTTGATGGCTTTTTTTCAAAAGAAGTTAGCATTAACACGGGCGTACCACAGGGATCCGTTATAGCGCCTACACTTTTTCTGCTGTACATAAATGCCCTTATTTCTTCAACAACTAACCCCATCCATTGCTTTGCTGACGATAGCACTTTTCACTGCAGTGCATCTCAGTCTACTCATAGTGATAATCCACCTTCTATGCCAAATCAAGAAATTAAAGCTGAAATGGCAAATTCAATCAACAAAGACATTCAACGTATTCTCGAATGAATGGCTCAGTTCTTAAGTTTTCAGACTCTATTACTCTGTTGGGTATGACAATATCTTCAAATCTCTCATAGGTTGACCATCTTCTGTCAGCTACCAAAACAGCTGCTCGTAAAATAGGCTTTTTGTACAGATCTAATCAGTACTTTACCTCTTGACAACTATGCTGTATAAGACCCAAATTCGGCCTTATCTGGAATATAATTCTCACCTCTGGGTTAGTACTCCCAATACGCTCTCGATATCGTTGATCGTATTCAAAAGAGAGCGATTAGGCTTATAAATGACACGTCTTTAACTTCTCACATACAGTCCCTTGAGCATATAAGGATGGTTTCAGTTCTTTCTTTGTATTATCGTTATTACAACGGCTATTGCGCTGCTGAATTATATTCTTTGATACCATCTCCGGCTATCTTTGCGAGAAAAACTCGGTTCGCTCATTCACATCATCAGTATGCAGTATAAATCTCCACTTGTCGTACCAACCGGGCATAATCCACATTTTTCTACACGGCTTCTAAACTCTGGAATGATCTCCCTATTTCCTGTTTTCCTCTCACTTATGATATGAAAAAATTTAAGGTAGCTGTTCATAGGCATCTATTGGCAATTCATTATCCCTCGTTCCGTCCTCCTAAGTGTTCCTGAGTGCTTTAGCACGATAGGCCAAATTTAACCTGTTCAGGTCCACAATCATAAAAAAAAAGTTGTACAGTGGTATCGTGAAAAAATGGACATCCGGTTTATGTAAGTCCTTTTTAACTATTTCTAAGTATTTCTTTGTACTATAGTTGTGTTAAATATATTTAGGACTGTTGTGAAGAACATTTGTAATGATGATTTGTTAAAACAAAAATTCATTTGTATCTGTATTACAGACGTCGGAAGTTTGCTGTTGCCATATGGCAACGTCAGTCCCTTATACTATCAGAAATCCATACATACCTACTATAAGTTTTGTATTTTTTTTAGAGATGGTTTGACACTCGAAGAAGCAGTACAAATTGCTTATAATGATGATTTGGACGTAGAAAACATATATATTGAACCGCCTGATGTATCAGAACTTACGGACGAAGATTCCGGTAACGAAGATGAGGGAGGCAATGTTGATCATTTATCAGGAGCTAAACTGCGCGCTCCTGCTGAGTTACAGATTCGTCAAATAGACCAGGAAGATGAGGAGAAGAAAGATGAGGATACTGAAATGCCAGAAAATATCGAGATAGTGGTTGAAGAATCGGCAGAGTCGCAATTTAAAAAAATTGATTATAAGCAGGTTGATTGGATAAAAGGAGACTTTCAGCAAAAACCAAAGACATTCCCCTGTTACACTTACGACATATACAAAGACTATTCTCCAACAGAATTATTCGAACAATTTTTCGACAATAATATAATTGATTTCTTAGTGACGGAATCAAATAAATATGCGTTACATAAAAATGTGCCGAATCCTCTTATTACTACTAATGAAATGAGGTGTTTTCTTGCAATACAACAGTGGCTATAATACGCTTCCTGGGAAGAAGTTTTATTGGGATCAATTTTTGGATGCCTACATTGTGCGGATAATAATTTTTTAAACAAAAAAGGTAAAATGACTAAACTAACGCCACTCATTGAAAAAATTCGGCAAAAGTTTTTATTTCACTATATGTATACCTGAAGAAGAAATCAACTATGACGAGTCCATGATCAGGTACTTCGGACGACATCCATGCAAGCAGTTTATCAAAAATACACCAATTCACTTTGGATATAAAGCTTGGTGTGTCAATACAGCCTCAGGCTAATGAAGAATATGAACATTTATTCGGCAAAAGCTCAGCTCCATTTGTAAGTATGCTCGATCAATTTCCGTTGGAAGAAAAGTCTCTGCCATATAGTTTCTACATGGATAATTTGTTTACCAGTTTTACGTTGCTAAAATATTTGAAAAACAAAGGTTTTGACGCTGTTGGTACTATACGAAACAATCGTATTCCACGTGTTCCTAAGGCAAAATTAAATGTATTTAGAGGCAGAATGCTTCCATTAGCAACAAAATCGATAGACCATGAGGCTGCAGTGATTCAGTCATTGACAGGGAAAATGGCATACTGTTAATAAGATGGTTTGACAATAACGTAGTAACTGTAGCTTCTACAAATTATGGTGTGGAGCCCCAACACAGTTAAACGATTTTCGTAAAAGGAGAAGAGAATAGTAGAAGTTTCAAGACCTCACGCAATTGGAAAATACAATTCAGCTATGGAGGCAGATTATGAGAAAACATATCAGATTATCGCTTTACGTAGTAAAAAGTGGTGGAGGTGTATATTCTCATGGTTAGTTGACGCGGCTATCCAAAATGCTTGGATTCTTCATTAAAAAGCAGGCAATAATGTAATTACAATTTAGACGAGATATTGTTGAGATTTACCTTACCAAATTCAAAATCCCCTAAACTGGTCGTCCGTCAAGTAGCAAATCATCCAAGTCTTCTAATAGAGTTAGTGAAGACATTAGATTTGAAATAGGGACATTTACTAACCACCCAAGACAATAAGAAAATACGATGTGCCGGACAATCATGCAGCTCAATAATGAGAACAAAATGTCTAAAGTGTAACGTTGGTTTGTGTATAAACTGTAATGTTGAATTTCATTCGAAATAAATGTATTTTTAGATAGTGCGAAGACGACGTTGCCATGCAAATTTGTTTGTATGTACATCTAATTTAATTTTTTTTACTTATTTAGTTGTAATATGCCATGAAAATACCAGTAAATTAATTTTTATTTAAAAAAATCAAAACTCCGTACTTGAAGGGTTAAAAAAGAATACTGATAGTGGTGGTATTCACTCGATAATTAAGTGCATATTTATCTATAGATAAAAGTTTATGCTATGATATAATATCGTGATGATTAACATAAATATTTACCAGACAGCTTATATGTGTTCTGAAGTTCTATCAAAGTGCTTGTGTAATTACGGTAAGGAATAATTTTGGATTTATTCTTATAATTTCGAAACTTTAATAAACGTTTGTAAATTAGTTATAGTGACAAAAATTAAGAAATGTACGCCCAGGCACGGGACATTTAAAATTTTATATTACCATGCATCCATTTGTTTGATTTTAATGAATTTTTTTTTAATTTTAAATTAACAGGGAAAAATTTTTTGACCAAATTTTTTATTTGAATCAAGATTTCTACTTCCATTAAAAAAATATCTCATTTATTTTTGATGTATAGTATCTGAAGTTTGTAGGTATACAATCAGGGTGTGCCACCGGCAACTAAATCAATCGATTGTGGGAAAACTATGCATAGGAAAATTTGGCAATATAGTAATGTTGGTGGGTGACATACGACTTAAATATTTTGACAGTTGTGATACTTTATACCGGAAGTAGATGTCAACTTGCTTGTTTTAAACGGAACACCCTATATATTATAACATTTTTGTTTACTCTCAAAATTTTAGGCCGGTTATGTACATCATGCCCTATACCTAAATCTAAAGATTTTTGACATAATGAAGTTTTTATGTGAAAAAATGACTTTTTCGGACCTTAAAATAATGATTAATTTTGCATATAAGGAAGCCTTTTTTATTTATTTTAGAGTAGAGTGCCTTGTTGAAAATGACCTAGTTTATTACACTTGTAGTGACACTTATACAAGGTGTTTAAAAAATAAAATAAGAATGAACTTGACAAAAATGCCAAAAGTATTTTTTTTCAAATGGCAACCCCTAATTTTTTTTAAATTTATCTCAATGATTATAAATAAGGGTAAATTTTTATAAGGTTGTCTATCTCCGAAAATTTGTAGTTTTCGAAATATTGCTAAGTGAATATTTTTAAATGGCAATTTTGCTGTGACTTTGATATAATAGTTACTCTTAGTTGGCTAAGCCAAGACGGCGTTGACAAACAATCAAATGCTGGATAAATGTAGGAAGCCATCATTGTGACATTTTACTATTTAAAAGTTTCCGGGGCGCCTAAATTACTCAAACAAAGATTATTTAAACTTAAAAATTATTATTAATTTTATTAAATACATAAATAAAAATTATTATAAGTTTTTGTTATGAACGAATAAGTTCAAAGGTAAATATGTAATTAAAAATTATTATTAATTTTATTAAATACACAAATAAAAAGTTTACCTCGAGTAGCATTTGAACCTACGACCTGTACTTTGCTAGAGTACCGCGCTAACCAACTGCGCCATCAAGGTTCAAGCCCCAATCGATGTAAATTTTGTCTTTATGTATGTAGAACTGATGTAAATTCTAAATATAACGAGATAACAATCAAATTACTTATATTAATGGAATATGAGCCTGTAATATGGCAAGGATTCACACATACCAAAGCAACTTGACTAATATTAAATTATTATAAGTTTTTGTTATGAACGAATAAGTTCAAAGGTAAATATGTAATTAAAAATTATTATTAATTTATGTATTTAATAAAATTAATAATAATTTTTAATTACATATTTACCTTTGAACTTATTCGTTCATAACAAAAACTTATAATAATTATTTAAACTTATTTATTATTTATGCAAAATGTGGTAAACTTATATCAAGTCCATGTGACACATTTGCCATTCGATATCAGTAGAATGGGTGCACTTGAGGGCCAAAAATGCTGGAGGAAGCTACGCCCACGTGGCCCCGCCCATTTCCCACCCCTTTTTTGACGGCTTCTTTTCGGGGGCTTTTTTCAACCCCTTGATGGAATTTTCAAACCCTTGATGGTATTTTAACCCCTTGAAGCCCCTATTTGGTGACCTTTTGGTTGTATTAAGAACGTTTTTGGCAGTCCAACCCCTGGAGGGTAGGCAACCGCAGTTACACTGCGCGCGTATGCAGTGTTCTGATTGAAGGGCCGGTGGGTAGGCGACGCCCCCTAGTTTCTGATTAATCCATGAATTCCGCCCTCTGCTTTCTGATTGGTTGTCGGTGATTGTTGTTTTGGCGGCCATTTTGTTTGGAGACCATTTTGTTATCCATGGCGGGAAATTTAAAATAGTATTCTAATAAGGGGGCCCGCATACTATCTCATAAGACAGGTATAGGATACCGTACGCCCCCTGGTTTCTGATTAGTGGCGGCTATTTTGTTTTTTAATTATGAGACAATCAAAGTCCTCAGCCATTTTGCTTTTTGGCGGGAAATTTAAAATAGTATCGGAAGCCCTCATGCTAACGTACAAGACAGTTATAGGACGCGGGGACTTGCTCTCAGGTCTTCGCCTTTCTGTTAAGACCCACTTATTTTGATTTTAATTATGAGTTATAAACAAATTCCCCGCCATTTTCTTTTTAATTATGAGTCATAATTATATTGTGGAGGTAATCACGTGGGAAAGGGGCGGAACAGGTCAAAGTCCAATTATTTTAATTATGAGTCAATCAAATCGCTCGACCATTTTGTTTTGAGGGGAAATTTGAATTATATTATAATAAGGGGTGGTAATACTAACTTACAAGACAGGTATAGAACGCAGGAACTTGCTCGCGGGTCTTCTCGCGCTGTTACGGATCACATTTTAATTATGTGTCATAATCAAATTCCAATTACAGATCTTTTGTTTTAACTATGAGTCATAATCAAATTCTTCAGCCATTTTGTTTTTAATTATGAGTCATAATTAAGAGTAGTGGCCCAAATCAATTAACCAATCAATCAAATACATAAACAGGTTTTAATTTCATATTGTAAGTAATATGGAAATAAACTACTTAACGGTTTTCCCAATTGGTAACATGAAGTAATTATTTTCTGGATTTCAGCACGATTCTGTAACCAACAACAACAAGCTTTCGCTATTAAAATACCTCTATCATGTCTGGGGAAACCCGGTAATTACGTAAAGACAAACACATTGACCGTCACCTTCAATTTTGATAAAACAATAACAAACTTTCACTATTCAAATACTTCTATCGTGCCTGGCAAAACCCACTAATCGTCTAATTACGTAAAGGCAAACACGTTGACCTTCATTTCCAATTTCAAAGGATATCAATCCAAATCAATCTCTATCAAATCAAACAAATCAATTAATCACATTAAACCAAATCAATTAATCAAATCAACTTTGTTGCCATTTTGTTTTGGTGGGAAATTTGGAATAGTATTCTAATAGGGGGGGGGGGTCTAATGCTATCTCATAAGAAAGGTAGAGGACACCGGAACTCGCTATCGTGACTTCGCTCCAAAATTCCGCAGTCAATTGGCTTTTAATTATGGGTCGTAATTAAATTTTGTAGGCTAACTTGTTTTGTCGCGCATCTTTGAGGTCATTTTTGTTTTGGCGGGAAATTGGGAATTATATTCTAGTAATGGACCCTCATACTAACTCATAAGATAGTTGTAGGGCTCCGGAACTTGTTCTATGGTCATCGCTGCTTGGCAGGTCTGCGCCCATTGGTGGGAAATTTGAAATTGTATTCTAAGGGGTCCTCATACTATCTCAAGACAGGTATAAGTTGTTCTCGAGCCTTCACTCCCTTGCCTAATGACAGAAATTAATCAAATCAACCAATCTCCATCAAATCAGATAAGTCAAATCAATTAAGCAAATCAATCTCAAACAAATTACTCTCGATCAAATCAAACAATCGTATCAGGCAAAGTAATTAACCAAAGCAGTCAAACCAATCAATCTCAATCAAATCACCGACCGCTCACTTTGTAAATAAGGCTATTCGACACTTAGAGCTGGTACATTCCCTAAACGTGAGGACACCGGCGTAGGAAAACAGTCGATCATCCGCAAATCATTCTCAATCAATTCTAAATCAGCCAAATCGTAACTTACAGCTTGTGATAACCAGCTTACAATTCAAAAATACTGGTTTGGTTTAACTTATAGCTTACTAAATCAACTACACTTCAATAATACCAAATTTATTTAATATCTTTTGAGATAGCCTTTGACATTACTGTCAATATACGAACATCAAATTAGTGTGTAACACTATTGTCATGTTTTGCATAAATACTTGCATACAGTGATAACAATACGTTTTACAGTTAAATTAGTAAAAATGCCTATACAATAACAAATATATCCAAACTCGAAATCAGATCACTATATTATTTTACATACAAGGAATGTCTTATCGTAAATGCCTCTGGCAAAAAGAACCCTAGGTTTATAAACAAGCTTGAACGTACTATTTCGTTTTTGAAAATGGACAAATGCCTGGGGGTAAATTAACAAGCTGACTTTCACTTATAAACATGCGATTTGAAACTAACGCCGATTTTATTTCGTAAGGCGACTATAGGATCTGTGTTTTATTTTACCCAACGCTCATCATTACCATTAGACAACCATAATAACAGTAATATCGCTTATAATTATGACTTATAATTAAAAATAAAATGACGGGGAATTTGATTATGACACATAATTAAAATCAAAATAAGTGCCTTAACAGAGGGGCGAAGACCTGTCCCGGCGTCCTATATCTGTTTTATGCGTTAGCATGAGGGCCCCCTTATTAGAATACTATTTTAAATTTCCCGCCATGCATGACAAAATGGTCTCCAAACAAAATGGCTGACAAAATGACCGACAAGCCCAGCCCAGCCCACAAAACGGCCGCAACCAATCAGAAGCCAGGCGGCGGAGTCCATGGACCACCTACCCTCAGGCCTTCCAATCAGAAAACTACATGCGCGCACAGGGTGACTGCGGTTGCCTACCCTCCAGGGCTGGGTCGCCAAAAAGGCTCTTAATACAGCCAAAAGGTCACTAATCAGAGGAAAAATTGCTTCAAGGGGTTGAAAATACCATCAAGGGGTTGAAAATTCCATCAAGTGGTTGAAAAAGTCCCCAGAAAAGAAGCCGTAAAAAGCGGGGTGGGAAATGGTCGGGGCCAGATGGGTGTGGCTACCCCACAATTTTCGGTCCTCAAGTGCACCCATTCTACTGATATCTGCAAAAGCAGATGCCACCACCATGTACAGTTAAACAAATTATAGAGTTCAAGAACTTTGGATCCATCAAGGCAATAGTACAAAGAAATAAACCGCTTGTCAATAATGAAAATATTGAAATAGCTATTTCGGGATATTTTACTGCATATCCAACAAGTGGCGCTAGAGTCAAGATTGTCAACAGTTCACAGGATGTTGCGAAAAAATACATTTCATCCATACACATTTTCCATTGTACAACATTTAAAAGAAACTGATTTTCCCAGACGAGTGGCATTTTGTGAATTTATGGTAACTTGCGCGCAAGGAAACAATTTTTTTTTGGACAATATCATTTGGACAGACGAAGCGAAATTTACAAAAAAAATGGAGCATTTAATCGCCATAATTATCATTATTGGAATGATTCAAATTTAAATGTATTTAGAGAACATTTTCAACAATTTAATTTTAATTTTAACGTTTATTGTGCGGTAAGAAATGATGGCGCCGTGGCACTACATTTTAAATGGTAAGTTATAGTTTAGAGTTTTTCATCACTCTAGATATCAAATGTGCCGATTGAATTGCAGGTGAACGCTATTTGAATATTTCACGAGATTTTGAATCGGACTACTTGGACAATTTGCCAGTAAATGTTTACAGAAACTTGTTTTATCGGCATTGTGGCGCATGTCCACATGGTGTATATCTTATTGATAATTTTTTACAAAATACTTTTGACGGTTGGTGGATAACCAACAATGATCTTTTCCTTTGGCCACCTCTCTCCCTAGATCTTTCAATGCTCGATTTTTTTTATTTGGGGTACAACTAAGGATCAGATGTATAACTCTACCTTAACAACTATGGAATATTCCATGCAGTAAATAGAGAATGAATTTACGAATTTAAATCCCGAGTCAATAAGGGAAATAACCCATGAATAAGTTCTGCTTAGATACGAAAAATTTTTGGAAGTTCAACGGCGCCAATTTGAACAGTAATGTTTTTTCACTCCAGCCTAACTTCTAATTTGGCTATTTTGACGTATCCAGTCATTGAAATTTTCTGTAATATGTTTAACTGCATATGATGATGACTTTTGTTTTTGCGAATATCGAAAGGTAAATGTGTCTCATATTCTTGATGTAACTTAAATACATTGTCCATAAATAATAAATAAGTTCAAATAACCTTCGTTTGTATAATTTAAGAGGTCCGGTATGATTTTTATTTGTTTCAAATAGTAATGTGACTAACATCATCACTTTTACTGTCACTCTGACAAATGTGTCATACATTCAGATCTCGATTGTTTTTCAGCGCCATCTTAGCCAACTAAGAGTAAACATTACATCAAAGTCACGGCAAGATCGCCCTTTAAAAATTTTGTAGTGGCTATATTTCGAAAACTACAAATTTTCGGAATAAACAAACTTACCCTTATTTTCAATCCCCAATAAAATAAGACAATAAAATTTGGGGGTCTCAATATAAAAAAATTGAGTTCTAGTACTTTTGTCAAGTTCATCTTTAATCTTATTATATGAACACCCTGTATTAGTGGTTATTGAATTGTTACAAAAGTCTTTTAAAGTAGGTCCTTCTCAGTAAGGAACTCTACCTAAGGTAAATAAAAAAGGTTTCCTTATAGGAAAAATTAATTATTAGTTTAAGGCGTGCAAACGTCATTTTTTTCTTAGACGTAAGTACAGAAGATGATATATAAAATCGGCCTAAAATTTTGAAAGAAATTCACTAATGTAATAAAATACTCAGTGACATGGAAATTGCAACACCAAGAAGGGGTAGGAATTTTTGACCAAACTTGGTAGAAACGTTTAATTACTAAAAGGTAGCAATTGATTAAAATTTCAAAGAAAAAGAACAAAATATAAACATAATTTTTATTAATAATGCGTTGGTCCTCTCTCTGTTAGTTACACACTCCTCCACTCGTCGTGGCATCAATTACAGCAAATGGTCGATGTCCTCTTAAGGTATTGTGTCCCAAGTAACCTGTAATTCGTGCTGTAGAGATTGCAGCGTCTGCGGAGGATACTACATGATTCTCAGTCTTCTCCTCATAATGTCCCAAACATGCTCGGTGGGCGAAAGGTCGGGAAATCTGGGTGGAAATGGTAAGAGATTAACATTATCCTCTGCAAATCGGGCCAAAGAACGTCATGCAATATGGGGACGGGCATTGTCCTGCTGCAAAAGTGGGTTTTCCAACTGCTGAAGAAATGGAAGAATATGGGGTTCTACCACCTCATCCACATATGGTTGGGCGTTCATATTGCCTCGGATGAATACCAAACGAGTTATAGCACCCCATACCATAATCCCTAAAGTTTGGTGCACATGTCTCGCAACAGTAAATTCAACATTTCGACGTTCCTCACGTCTTCGTCTGACAATCATATGGTCATCATGCATCCCCAAACAGAATTAGGATCATCAGTGAACACCACCTTATGCCACTCTTGGTTCCTGTGCAGTCGCAACCTGCACCACTCCAAACGTTGCCGTCGATGTTGAGCCGTTATTGGTAACACAAGATGTGGCCTATAGGATTGTAAGCCGAAAGCTCTGATTCTGCGGTAAACCGTTCGGGTTACAGAACGACCTTCGTTAGCTAACCATTGATCGACAATTGATCTGGTACTTGAGAATCGGTCTCTTGTTGCCATAAGTTGACGATGGCGGTCCTGTACCTCATTTGTTCTTTCTCGCCCCCCGGTTCTTCGGCGTTCTTGAATCTTCCTAGTCCATGTCTGGTAGCAGCGCATGATGGTGGTTTGTTCCGGTAAAGGCGATTTGCGACTGGCGGTAATTTCCACGTTGGCGCACTCTAGGCATGATCACACCCTCAAAGCAAACAATCACAAGAGAAAAAAATAAAGAACTGAACACAATCTCGCACAATATACACCTGACAAAATTGTTCGAAAGAACTGAACGAACTGTCAGATAAGCCATTACCACTTGATCTATATGAATAAAATTTTAATCGACTGCTACCTTTTAGCAGTTAAACGTTTCTGTCAAGGGTGATCAAAAATGGACAATAAAAAGTAGATTCAAAAAAACCTATTGTCATTTTTTTATGGAATCCCCCTATTTTTTTAATTCTATCTTATTTAGCATTAAAAATAAGGGTGACTTTGTATAAGTGTATATTCCAAAAAATTGTAGTTTTTAAAATAATAACAATTTAACATTTTTTTATTGTAAAAAGGTTATACGGCTTTCAAGTTTTGTTGTTAGTTGGCCGTGACGGCGGAACGCGGCGAAACAAAAAATATCGAGCACTTCAGATCGAAATATTACAATTTATTAAACCCCACATAAATAATTATTTTATTAAACGAATTTAAAGACAATATTTTTTTGATTCAACAAATTATGTCTTAATTCTAATCATAAACTTAACACCTCTAATGTAACTAAACCTGTAACTAATTATACAGATAAAAGTACTAGAAACACGTCAAATACGTACTACCTAATAAGTTGTTCGAAATGTCCGCCTCTTTCTTGAATTTACAATGCAATACGTCTCTCAAACTCGCTGCTTAAATTTCTATACATTTGAACACTAATGTTTTGAAAACAGTTTCTAATCCTAATCTTCATGTCTTCCTTTGTTGTAGGCGGTATTTTATAAACCTGCTCTTTGACGTACCCCCATATGCTAAAGTCTATTTTAGTAAGATCTGGGGATCTAGCAGGCCAAGCAACAGGCCCTTCCCTCCCAATCCAAAATTCTGGATATCTAGCATTTAAAAAAGTTATTATCGGACCTGTATGATGTACTGGGGCCCCATCACGAAGAAACCACATTTCTTGTTGCGTATCCTGTGGCACTTGACGCAACAAATTAGGTAGATGGTTTTGCAGAAACTCTAAGTATACTTCCCCTGTTACTCGTTGATCAAAAAAATATGGTCCAATTACATGATTACCGACAACACCTTCCCAAACATTTAAAGACCATCTAGTTTGAGAAGTATATCTTACAAAATGTGGATTTTCGGTAGAATAGTAATGAAAATTGTGTCCGTTTACACTTCCGTTTCTGTGAAATGAGGCCTCATCTGTAAATAAAATCAAATGAACAAAATTTCTTTGTTGGTTTATTTTGTTTTGAGCCCATTGACAAAATTCCAGTCGTCTTTGATAATCTTCAGGAACCAACTCTTGAAGTAGTTGAATGTGATAGGGGTGCATTTTTTGAGATTTCAATATCCGCTGTACCGTACGTCGTTCAACACCAACCTGCTGAAAAATGGGTGGTTGTCCAATATTTGGATTTTCGGTAACTGTTAATAGTACATTTAATTGATTTTCCTCAGTCTGTGCACGTTTTTCCCTAGTACTTTTTTTCATATATCACATTGCCAGTTCTTTCAAAACGCTCCAAAAGCTTTTCAAATGCCCTTCTTTCAGGTTGCCGTCTCTCTGGAAACCGTTGTTGATACAGTCTTCTTGCTAAGAGCGTATTCTTATCACTAGCTCCCAAAACAAAAATCATATCAACCATCTCAGCTTGCGAAAAATTCATTATTTACAATTTTAATTCAAGTTTTAAATCAATTTGCTATAAAATACACTAATACATCACACAAATTATCAACTGACAATAAATAATGACGTTTCTGATGATCTCTATTGCCACGGCTCGCCGTCACGGCCAACTAACAACAAAACTTGAAAGCCGTATAGCCTTTTTACAATAAAAAATGTTAAATTGTCATTATTTCAAAAACTACAATTTTTTGGAATATACACTCTTATACAAAGTCACCCTTATTTTTAATGCTAAATAAGATAGAATTAAAAAAATAGGGGGTTTCCATTAAAAAAAATGACTATAGGTTTTTTTGAATCTACTTTTTATTGTCCATTTTTGATCACACTGTATGAATGTATTACAAAAATATCAATACCTACAGCCAATTAGAGTAGGTCCCCATTTCCAAGGAAACCAACCAGAACTAATTGATAAAGGCCGTCGTTTAGAAAATATTTCCACCTATGGTTTGGCATGCAAACGTCATTTTTGACAAAAAATTTGAAATTTGTCAAAAACGGTTAGACTTAGGTATAGGACATTATACAAAAAATATGTCTAAAATTGTATGTAGAATCTAAATATGTAATAATATGTAGGGTTTTCTACTTAAAAGAAATTTAAAATTACTTCTAAGCTTTTATGATCTACCCTCTATAATTAAAGATATTTTTGGAATATGCACCAGAACATATCTTACAACTTTTGTATTTAATTTTTTTTTGTATCTCTTTAAATAAAGGAGATATGGGACTAATGCGCCACCCTGCGTATATATATATATATATATATATATATATATATATATAAGTTATTAATATAAAGTTATTTGACGAATATTTAATAAAAAAAAATTTTTTTTTTCTCCTCTTTCTTCACTATGGTACGTGTGTCAATAAAAACGAACTACAAACTTCAACATTTTCCATATATTTCGAATACGGTTGTATTCATCATCAGTGAATTTAACAACAAAAGGAACTAAAATTAATATTAAAAATTGACAATTATGACAAATAATGTACAAGGTTACTATTTTAAATTTTCCAACATATTATTATAATTTATGGGTAAGCTTTCTAAATCTTTTTTACTGTTACAAGAAATTTTGTTATTAATTTTTATATGTAACATTTTTAAAATTAAACGTTTTTTTAAATTTGATTCTACATCTAAAATTTTTGTGTTATCATATTGAAAGATGTGTCCTAAATCGTTTGAATGTTTAAAAGCAGTACTTTTAGGTTTAACACGAACATCAGATTTATGTTGTGTTAATCTATTTTTAAAGGTTGTAAAGATGTTCCTATGTAAACTTTATCACAAGAATCACAAGGAATTTGGTAAATAGTGTTAGTTATGTTATTTTCGAAATTTTGATTTTAATTTAGACATTAAATTTATACATCTGTTATTAATTGAAAATACCGGATTTAATTTAAATTTTTAAGTGATTTATATATTAAGCATTTTTATTGTTATAAGGAAGGTATAAAAGTAATTTTGTCATTTTGCTTAGGTTCCTTATTCGTAGAAAAATTATTATAAAAAATATGAATTTGTTGTTTAATTATTTTCAAAATTAATGATTTTGGATAATTATTTTCAGTAAATGCTTTAATAATATTTTTGATATGTTTAGAACGGAAATTTGGATCTGCGATTTTCAAACATCTTCCAATAGTATTGATAATGGTATTAATTTTGTAGCCTAAAGGATGGTTAGAATAAAAATTTAAATACCTCCAGCTATGTGTAGGTTTTTGGAACCAATCGATTAAGATTTGGTTATTTTTTCGAATGACCAACGTGTCTAAAGTAAAGGCAGATAAAAGGCAAATAACCGTAATACTTAATAAAGAGGAATACGTAAATAAAGCCATGGAACATTTAAGTGACATAAACACGTATAGGATTGTACAAAAAGACCCAACCAAAGAAATTATAAGTAGTGTTAACATATTAATTGAAAATTGGTTCAATCAAGGAAAATTATCGGAAAATGAATTTAATAATTTAAAATGTAGATATCCTAATGTTCCACAAATATATTTTTTGCCTAAAGTTCATAAAGAAAATCGACCACTTCGACCAATCATATCTTCAATAAATTCACCTACGTATAATTTATCTAAATTTTTGGAAAACATAATACAAAATATTTTGAATAAAAAGGAATATTCTATAATAAACTCTATGGAATTTAAAGAAAAAATTAAGAAAATAAATTTGGATAATGAACAATTAATTATATCTTTGGATGTTATTTCTTTATACACAAATATTCCTATTCCTTTTAACGATTATCTTAAAACAAAAATGGAATTTAATCAAACAACACACACAATTAGACATTCACCAGTTTATTGAGGGAGTAGAATTATGTTTACAGACTACGCATTTTAAATATTTGGAATCATTTTATCAACAAACATATGGTTGTGCGATGGGATCGCCTATTTCTGCTACCGTAGCTAACCTAGTAATGGAATATTTGGAAGATATATGTTTGGACAAATTAAGTTTCACACCTTTATTTTATTTTAGATATGTGGATGATATTTTAATGAGTATACCAAAAAACAGGATTCAGGAAGTTTTAGATATATTTAATAATTTTAATTCTACATTACAATTTATTGTTGAAATTCAAAGAGATAACCAAATTCCATTTTTAGACACGTTGGTCATTCGAAAAAATAACCAAATCTTAATCGATTGGTTCCAAAAACCTACACATAGCTGGAGGTATTTAAATTTTTATTCTAACCATCCTTTAGGCTACAAAATTAATACCATTATCAATACTATTGGAAGATGTTTGAAAATCGCAGATCCAAATTTCCGTTCTAAACATATCAAAAATATTATTAAAGCATTTACTGAAAATAATTATCCAAAATCATTAATATTGAAAATAATTAAACAACAAATTCATATTTTTTATAATAATTTTTCTACGAATAAGGAACCTAAGGAAAATGACAAAATTACTTTTATACCCCTTCCTTATAACAATAAAAATGCTTAATATATAAATCACTTAAAAATTTAAATTAAATCCGGTATTTTCAATTAATAACAGATGTATAAATTTAATGTCTAAATTAAAATCAAAAATTTCGAAAAATAACATAACTAACACTATTTACCAAATTCCTTGTGATTCTTGTGATAAAGTTTACATAGGAACATCTTTACAACCTTTAAAAATAGATTAACACAACATAAATCTGATGTTCGTGTTAAACCTAAAATACTGCTTTGGCTAAACATTCAAACGATTTAGGACACATCTTTCAATATGATAACACAAAAATTTTAGATGTAGAATCAAATTTAAAAAACGTTTAATTTTAGAAATGTTACATATAAAATTAATAACAAAATTTCTTGTAACAGTAAAAAGATTTAGAAAGCTTACCCATAAATTATAATAATATGTTGGAAAATTTAAAATAGTAACCTTATACATTATTTGTCATAATTGTCAATTTTTAATATTAATTTTAGTTCCTTTTGTTGTTAAATTCCACTGATGATGAATACAACCGTATTCGAAATATATGGAAAATGTTGAAGTTTGTAGTTCGTTTTTATTGACACACGTACCATAGTGAAGAAAGAGGAGAAAAAAAAAAATTATATATATATATATATATATATATATATATATATATATAGGATGTTCCATTTAAAATCAGCAAGTTGATATCTGCTTCCGGTATAAGAGGAAGTGTTACAACTGTCAAAATATTTAAGTTCTTTGTTCGCCACCAAGGTTAGTAAGTTGCCATATTTTCAAAATTTTCCTATCCATAGTTTTCCCACAATCGACCCATTTAGTTCCCGGTCGGGCACCTTTATTAACGGAAAACTTCTTTCTACAACATTTGTATAAACTTTTATATAAATCGAAATTAAACTAAATACATAAGATTTCAGTATACCCAGTAAATTTTATTAGTTTATATTCACAATGTGTGCATTCAAAAACAAACTTAAAAAGCAAAAAATTTAAATTCAAACTAATTATAGAAAAATACTCTGGTGAGTACATTAACTAAATTTTTAATTAATGAACAATAAGTCTAAATTTGAAACAAAAATATTCTTTCTCAAGGTGACAGCATTTGGTGAAAATAAATCGAAGTATTTAGATTGTAATAGACTATTACCATCACCCTTGACATATGGTTATTTCTATTATATTTTGTACAGGTTGATTAACCCATTAACGCACGAATAATTTTTTTCTACAAAATTTAAGTGTTTTTGTTATTTTTGAGGCGCAATGAAGCTTAAATTCAAAGGTTTTATAAAATTTTCGTGAATGGTTCAATATTTTTTCGTAATGGTGTTACCATATGGTTACGTTAGGCGCTTAGGGGGACGTTTTAGGAAATAATTAAAAATAGACACAATTACTAGAATACATGTTTTATTTATTATGAAGGAACAGTCAATACATAATCCTATGTTGCACTTCTGGGACATGGTTGTAATGTGGGCACAAAACGTGTGTTTTGTGAATGTGGGAGATGCAGCCCTCGCCTACGAAACGTCTTCGTTTTTTATTCGGAACAGGAATCACCAAATAGTTGATGTTAAGAGATAATGACACCGTTGATATAGTGGCTTTTAAGATGTTCGAAACTCTGAGACATGATCCACCCGATTGTCGGACAATTTGCCAAGCAGTATGAATACATACGACAACAGTCCACGTGAAAAGAGACCATTACCATTTCTTACTCCGTATTCCAATCCGTAGTGAATAAAGTCATAAACTGTTTTGTGTATACTTTTAATAAGATACTAAAGACTGCTTATCTTTTGGCATCATAATTCAATATGGACAGTATCTTATCTATGAATTTTCTTATTGTTAGTCACTCTAAGATTAGGTTTTTGTAACATAAATACTTTTATGAATGATTATCAAAATCATCACTTTCGCCCATCCGTAGGTTGTGAGGTGATAGGTAACCGTTTGTTATGAGACATTTCCTGAGCAATTCTTAAATATTTATTCTAAGGACTAAAATAAAATCAATTGTCATTAAACTAACACGTTGTGTTTATTGAATTTGATACTATTGCAAAATAATCAATCTAAAACTAAAAAAAAGAAATCAACATAATTCTTGGGGGGGGGGGGGGGGGGTAAATTTTTTCAAATTCCCGACTGACAATCATAAAAAAACACTTCACTTCACAATATTACACACGAATCCCGGGAATCGATAAAATTTACCTATCTCAATTACCGAGTTGTTAATTTTTTTCATAATTGTCGTTTGAGGACTTATGCCGACAGCCAACTTTTTATTTTTAATAAATTGCCGTCTTGTCATGAAATATTTAGGGGGGGGGGGTAACCCCCCCCCTATAGTCTCGTCCCTGTTCTTATTATGTACTTTAATAGAGACTTTCATTAAAAGCGTATATATGGATTAATAATTGACTTAAATAAATAAGAAAACTATTAGTTCATATTTAAGATCTAAAACCACAAAATGAATTGGATTGAATTGCAATTTAACCAAATTAATATTTCTATTAGATGAAACAAATCGTGCTTATTTTTATTTTAAAAGATTATATATCTTTTTGTTTTTGACAAAGTTGTAATCATAAGCAAAAAATTCATGGCTTAGGTTTTACTAACCCCACTCATAAAAGATATAAATTTGGTACAAAGATCAAAATCCAGTGGTGGGAAGATACTTCTACAAAAGCATCTTAAGATAAGATAAGATATTAGACTGAAATAAGTATCTTTTTGAAGATAAGATACCTATTCTAAAACAATACCTCAGTAAGGTACTAAATCCCAATGTAAAGTATCGAAGATACTATGAAGATACCTACTAAAAAACTACATTTTTTTTTAAATTTATATATTTAAGGATCCTTTCAACAAAATACAATTCTCTAAATTTGTATCTGATAATTTGCCTCTTTTCTTACTAAGAATCAGGCCACTAGTACTAAATAATCTTTCGACAGCTGCGCTAGATGGAACAGCTGTATTATATTTTAAAAATAAGTCCTTAATTAACGGAAAAGTCCTTTTCAGAAATATAAAAATAGTTTGATAAATTCACCCACGGTAAAAAATAAAAAAGTAAATTACATCACAGTATATATTCCTGTGATTGGTTGAATCACCAATCATCTGACCAATGGGGTAAAGTAAAATGTGTAGGTATAACCATTGACTTTAACACTAAAGTCAATGGTATAACATTGTACTACTTATTATTTAACTATAGGTACTATATTGAAATCCTTTTGTTAAAATTCGCAAAAAGGTGAATCATCACCGTTTTATATCGCTTTCCTGTAATCTGCTTAATGGCGTTTATTTTTACACAGTAGCCAATTTTTACAGACTTGGAACGAAGTTTTAAAAAGGATGTGAACCCATTATTGTTTTAAGAACTTTAGTTTTTTCCTTTTTTATTTTGTAAGAACGTGAATTTTTTTGCGAACTTTTCCTAATTACAACGTTTTTCTACACTTACATAAGTTTTCAATATTCATATTTTTTATATATAAATATTCATTTTGTGTCCCTAAAAACTAAACACTATTGTAAAGATGGACATAGATAATAAAATAAATAACGGGAAATAGAATTATTGCATGACAATATAAGTACATTGCTGGTATTTATTATGACAGCCTTGCAGCGGCTTTGTTAAAATCTCAAAAATATACATCTTGTAATTTTAATCTCTTTGCGGAATCTCTATTAGATATTCAATTTTATTACAGACCAAAGGTATTACGTACTTCCTACTATAACAGGTATTTACTATTTACCTGATTAAATTGTAGTAGGCATACATTGCTTGTATTATTAAAATTTATAAACGAATATGTTTTCAACATTCGGTACCTTAGACGTATGATTTATTTGACTCAGACATTACGTGCTGTACAATACCAACTTGTATTTAGGGCTAATAACTAATACCTACTTCATGCCCTTTTAAGAATTCTTAAGCCGACGACAGCAAGTGTCGGCATTTTGTAGAGGAACTAAAAAGCAATAAACAAATTTTTAAAACTTGGTTTGCAAATTACAAAGATTTTAGATATTCCGTCAAATACTGCAATAAACAAAAACACGTGGATGAAGTAGAATCTAGGTAGAATAAATGCTACTTTAATTGAAAATTAGGTAACGTGGATTATTTCATTCAAGATTGTAAATAAAAAAAATAACAAAGAATACTGTGACACTTCCTTACATTATTTATTCAACCTGTATAAATGTAATACAAGAGAACAAAGCTTAACGCAGCGGGTGACAGTGCAGCGAAATAAACTACGATGTTCACTAAAATTTTAAATCAATACATTCAGTTTTCAAACATTTTTCTTTAATGGTATCTTTAAAATTCAATAAGATACATAAAAAAGTATCGAAAGTAAGATATCGATACAATTTCAAAAATGTATCTTATTCCTAGCTATTTTCATAAAAAAGTATCTCGATACCGTTGTCGAGATACTTTAAAGTAAGATACTTCCCACCTCTGTCAAAATCACACTTAATCAAGATCGTTTAAAAAAAAAAGTGTGTTTAGAGTTCATAGAAATTTAGCGATAAGTTTTTATTTGCTAAAAAATTAAATGAAAGCTGTAACGATGCTTTTACACGTTCACGTTCAAATCTATTCTACTGGTTAAAAAAAATATCTGGTTTGGAACCCCACACGAACTTCCAACCTATCAAAAGGAAACAAAATAATGTTAATAACATTTTCTTTAGGATAATTATGCAACCTCTTTTATGAGTTCATAACGAAAACAGGCAACATGGTAAAAATAAAAACAAAAATCTGTCAGAATGACGTTTACAACTACATGTCAGATAGAGTAACTTAAAAAAATATACTAATACAGTTTAACCACTTTCGTTCATAATTAATTAATTTTTAGACTTACCTTGTGTTACATTAAGACACTTTATAAAGAAAAGTCTATTTTAGGAGTTTTCTGCTGAATTACGCGTCGTATCAATACATTCAAGATCACAGCATTTTATATCTTGAAATATACAGCTGAAAACTTTGATAAACGCCATTAATAAACCGTCCTCACGCCACATATTTCTCACAAAACCAACAGCCAAAAGAAATGAAACAGCCAAACACAAACAGTACAGTTCCTAGTTATCGTGGTATACAACACATCCACAACAGACAACACGCACGCATGACGCAAGAACACGCACACGCACAGACGCAACACACGCACCCAACACCACGCACCCACACACGCCGACAGCACACAGTACGCACACATGCACGCACGCACGCACGCACGCACGCACCGCACACACACACACACACACACACACACACACAACGCACGCACGCACGCACGCAGCACGCACGCACGCACGACACACAGACACACACACACGCACGACACAGACACAGCACACAGACACACAGACACACAGACACACAGACACAGACACACAGACACACAGACACACAGACACACAGACACACAGACACGCAGACACAGCACCACACAGACACACAGACACACAGCAGACACCAGACACCAGACACCAGACACACAGACACACAGACACACACACAGACACACAGACACACAGACACGCACACAGACACGCAGACACACGCAGACACGCAGACACCAGACACGCAGACACGCAGACAGCAGACACGACACGCAGACACGCAGACACGCAGACAGCAGACACGCAGACACAGACACACAGACACACAGACACCAGACACCAGACACACAGACACCAGACACACAGACACCAGACACCAGACACACAGACACACAGACACAGACACACAGACACCAGACACGACAGACACACAGACACCAGACACACAGACACACAGACACCAGACACGACAGACACACAGACACCAGAGCAGACACAGACACCAGACACAGACACAGACACACAGACACAGACAGACACACAGACACGCAGACACCAGACAGACACAGACACCAGACACACAGACGCACAGACACACAGACACACAGACACACAGACACACAGACACACAGCACAGACAACAGACACACAGACACACAGACACACAGACACACAGACACACAGACACACAGACACACAGACACACAGACACAGACACAACAGACACACAGACACACAGACACACAGAACAACACAGACACACAGACACACAGAACACACAGACACACAGACACCAGACACCAGACACCAGACACACAGACACCAGAACACAGACACCAGACACCAGACACCAGACACCAGACACCAGACACCAGACACCAGACACAGACACCAGACACCAGACACCAGACACCAGACACCAAGACACCAGACACCAGACACCAGACACCAGACACCAGACACCAGACACCAGACACCAGACACCAGACAACCCAAAAAACCAAAGACGAAAGCCCCACAAGAACAGGCCACAGACAAAAACCGCAGCCGCAGAGGAACACGAAAAAAAAAGCCAAAACGGAAAAGCCCAAACAAAAAAAGGAAAAAAAAAAAAAAAAAAAAAAAAAAAAAAAAAAAAAAAAAAAAAAAAAAAAAAAAAAAAAAAAAAAAAAAAAAAAAAAAAAAAAAAAAAAAAAAAAAAAAAAAAAAAAAAAAAAAAAAAAAAAAAAAAAAAAAAAAAAAAAAAAAAAAAAAAAAAAAAAAAAAAAAAAAAAAAAAAAAAAAAAAAAAAAAAAAAAAAAAAAAAAAAAAAAAAAAAAAAAAAAAAAAAAAAAAACCCCCCCCCCCCCCCCCCCCCCCCCCCCCCCCCCCCCCCCCCCCCCCCCCCCCCCCCCCCCCCCCCCCCCCCCCCCGTCAAATACTGCAATAAACAAAAACACGTGGATGAAGTAGAATCTGGTAATAAATGCTACTTTAATTGAAAATTAGGTAACGTGGATTATTTCTTCAGTTGTAAATAAAAAATAACAAAGAATACTGTGACACTTCCTTACATTATTTATTCAACCTGTATAAATGTAAATACAAGAGAACAAAGTGTTAACGCAACATGCAGCGAAAAACATGTTCACTAAAATTTTAAATCAATAATTCAGTTTTCAAACATTTTTCTTTAATGGTATCTTTAAAATTCAATAAGATACAAAAGAAAGTAAGATATCGATACAATTTCAAAATGTATCTTATTCTAGCATTTATAAAAAGTATCTCGATACGTTGTCGAGATACTTTAAATAGATACTTCCACCTTGTCAAAATCACATTAATAAGACTTTAAAAAAGTGTGTTTAGAGTTCATAGAAATTTAGCATGTTTTTATTTGAAAATTAAACTGTAACGATGCTTTACACGTTCACGTTCAAATCTATTCTACTGGTTAAAATATCTGGTTTAACCCACACGAACTTAACCTACCAAAAGGAAACAAAATAATGTTAATAACATTTTCTTAGGATAATTATGCAACCTCTTTATGAGTTCATAACGAAACAGGCAACATGGTAAAAAAACAAAATCTGTCAGAATGATTAATTCAGCAAGATAACAAAAATATACTAATACAGTTTAACCACTTTCGTTCATAATTAATTAATTTTTAGACTTACCTTGTGTTACATTAAGACACTTTATAAAGAAAAGTCTATTTTAGGATGTTTTTCTGCTGAATTACGCGTCGTATAATACATGTTCAAGACATATCTAGGCAATACTTTGAAATATACAGCTGAAAACGATAAAACTGCCATTAATAAACCCACGCCACTTTCTCACAAACCAACAGAAAAGAAATGAAAACAAGCCTAAACACAATTAAGTACGTAGGTGTTTCGTTCTGAGTTATCGTGATACAACCACATCCACAAACAGACATACACACGCACGCATGTACGCAAGAACACGCACACGCACGGGAGCACGCAAGCACACACGCACCCATACACCACGCACCCACACACCACGCACCCACACACACACGCGCGCACGCACACACGTACGCACACAAGCACGCACGCACGCACGCAAGCACGCACGCGACACACAACACAACACACAACACACACACACACAGACGCACACGCAGCACGCACGCACGCACGCACGCACGCACGACACACCACACACACAGACACACAGACACACAGACACACAGACACACAGACACACAGACACACAGACACACAGACACAGACACACAGACACACAGACACACAGACACAGACACACAGACACACAGACACACAGACACACAGACACACAGACACCAGACACGCAGAACACACAGACACCAGACACACAGACACACAGACACACAGACACACAGACACACAGACACACAGACACACAGACACAGACACGCAGACACAGACACGACAGACACAGCAGACACGCAGACACGCAGACACGCAGACACGCAGACACAGACACCAGACACACAGACAGACACGCAGACACGCAGACACAGCAGACACACAGACACGCAGACACACAGACACGCAGACACGCACGACACGCAGACACGCAGACACGCAGACACACAGACACGCAGACACGCAGACACGCAGACACACAGACACACGCAGACACGCAGACACGCAGACACACAGACACGACAGACACACAGACACGACCAGACACACAGACACGCAGACACCAGACACAGACACGCAGACACGCAGACACGCAGACACACAGACACGCAGACACGCAGACACGCAGACACAGACACGCAGACACGCAGACACGCAGAACACAGACACAGACACGCAGACACCAGACCACAGACACGCAACACAGCACAGACCACAGACACACAGACCACAGACGCACAGACACACAGACAACACACAGACACACACGACACACAGACACACAGACACACAGACACACAGACACACAGAACACACAGACACACAGACACACAGACCAGAACACACAGACACACAGACACACAGACACACAGACACCAGACACACAGACACACAGACACCAGACACACAGACACACAGAACACAGACACACAGACACACAGAACACAGACACGCAGACACCAGAACACCAGACACCAGACACGCAGACACACGCAGACACCAAGACACACCAGACACGCAGACACCAGACACGCAGAACACGCAGACACGCAGACACGCAGACACCAGACACCAGACACCAGACACACAGAACCACAGACACCAGACACACAGACCACAGACACCAGACACCAGACACCAGACACACAGACACCAGACACCAGACACACAGACACACAGACACACAGACAGCACAGACCACAGACCACAGACCACAGACCACAGACACACACACAGACACACAGACACACAGACACAGACACACAGACACAGACACACAGACACACAGACACACAGACACACAGACACACAGACACACAGACACACACAGACACACAGACACACAGACACACAACACCAGACCACACAGACACCAGACACACAGACACAGACACACAGACACACAGACACACAGACACACAGACACACAGACACACAGACACGCGACACACAGAACACAGCAGACACACAGACACAGACACACAGACACACAGACACACAGACACCACACAGACACACAGAACACACAGACACACAGACACACAGACACACAGACACAAGACCAGACACACAGACACCAGACACACAGACACACAGACACACAGACACCAGACACACAGACACACAGACACACACAGACACACAGACACACAGACACACAGACACACAGACACACAGACACACAGACACACAGACACACAGACACACACACAGACACACAGACACACAGACAGCACAGACACAGACACACAGACAGACACACAGACACACAGACACACAACACACAGACACACAGACACACAGACACACAGACACACAGACACACAGACACACAGACACACAGACACAGACACAGACACACAGACACACAGACACACAGACAACAGACACACACACAGACACACAGACACACAGACACACAGACACACAGACACACAGACACACAGACACACACAGACACAGACACAGACACACAGACACACAGACAACACAGACACAGACACAGACACACAGACACCAGACACACAGACACACAGACACAGACACACAGACACCAGACACAGACACACAGACACACAGACACACAGACACACAGACACACAGACACACAGACACACAGACACAGACACAGACACACAGACACACAGACACACAGACACACAGACACACAGACACACAGACACACACAGACACACAGACCACAGACACACAGACACACAGACACACAGACACACAGACACACAGACACACAGACACACAGACACACAGACACACAGACACACAGACACACAGACACACAGACACAGACACACAGACACACAGACACAGACACCAGACACACAGACACAGACACAGACACCAGACACACAGACACACAGACACACAAACACAACACCAGACACAGCCAGACACACAGACACACAGACACGACAGCACAGACAGCACAGACACAGACACAGACACACAACACAACACACGACACACAGACACGACACGAGACGACACAGACACACGAACACACAGACACGACACGACACGACAGACACACAGACACGACACACAGAACACAGACACAGACACGACAGAACGACACGAACACACGACCACGACACACAGCACGACAGACACAGACACGACAGACACAGACGACACGACACAAACAGACACAACACGCAGACACCGACACAGACACAAGCAGCAGGCACAGACCATGAACCAGACCAGACACAGACAACAGACCAGACACCAGACCAGACACCAGACAACCAGACACACAGACACAGCAGACAGCCAGACCACACCAGACACCAGACACACAGACACCAGCCACACACCACACACACACAGGCGACAAAACTCAAACGTAAGAGAACGCATTACTAGAAAAAAGCATACAAACCTGACACACATCAACAACATAAAAGAATCACTGATAAATTGCAAGCACCAGCCCGCACACAACCGCAACCACGTCAAACAAGGACCGATAAAACCAAGCTTTAGCCAAAGAGTTTTCTCCTCAGACACAAGATCTAAGAGGACAGCGCCCAACACGCACACGAAAGAATACACAACGGCAACGTTCTCTCTTAGGTTTGAAGAAAAACAACAGGCACTAAGCGTAACGAACAGATTTAAAATCCGGCAAAAACGACACAAAAAGAAACGCTAGTCAGACTATGTTTCCACAAAACAATAGATTTTAACCTTGACCCAAAAAAATTACAACACCGTTTCAAGGTACACCGCAAAGAGGTTTCCACCAACAAGCAACTACTCTCCAAAAAAGGCCACAAAAAAATTGCAATGCACTAAGAATTGAACATGAAACGACAAAAAGGAACGGGAAAGGACAAAACTAAACATGTTACAGAAAGGAACGGAAGGGAACGACGGCTCTCAGAAAAAAGTAAAAAATACAGAAAAGTCTGAACGGCCGAAATAAATACGAAAGAAACAAACCCTTTATGCCTTCAAAATTTAAAGAAAAAGAAACAGTCCAAGGTAACAAGTTAGCTTAATAAGAGAATATTCACAAAATTAACGATGAATAAACGAATTTGTATTAAAGCAGGAAAACTTGTAACACCCTTTCTTGAAGAAAAGACTTACTTAGTACCAATTGCCAGGCAGCCAACGGATTTAAATAAAAAAGGGCGGGGTCGTTACTCCGGGGTGACACAAACACAAGAATGAGCAAAAGGTTGAATTAATAAACCATCCTTTTACACACAATCGACACTACCAGAAAACAATTATTGCAACATGAACAAACATTACAGAAAATAGAAACCTCGGGGCACCTGCGGGTATCGGACCAGCCCCGCGAATCCGACTTTCGAAAAAGAATAAACACCTCAAATAACCATTGGGACCAATTGAAAAGAAAAACCAATAAAATACTTTTAAAAGATTAAGTTTAAGCCATTCGATCAAAAGCGACGGGGCCACCAAGTACCTAACGGCACGCAAGGTGCTAGAACGGAAGGGTACGCCGCGCTGTCGCAGAAGGCACCAGAAACAAACTTAAAGAAGTTACCACGATTTACATCGAAGACAGTAAGTGGCGTTTAATGAATTAAAGGAAAAAGCAATTTCACCTTAATTTAGAAAGGACTTACAGTCCTTTATAAAAATAACTTTACGGTTATATTACAAACAAAGATTAAAAAACAACAAGGTACAGGGTCTCTAACTAATATTAAAGGGTAATACCGACAATGATCCGATATCGCCACGGACAACTAAGAAAACACTACGGAATGATAACACAAGAAATTCTCACTACGGCTTAAACCTCAGGAACGAAAGTTAAAGAATAATTTAGTAAATACGACGAATCTAACAGACACATCAGACACTAGCAGACACACAGCACCAGACGACGAAACACGAGCACAACACAGACACAGACACAGACACACAGACACTACCAGTAGCGACGCTTTACCAACCGGGGCAGTCGAAGACAGCGACAGACACTACAAGAACAGGACACACAGATCACACAAGACACACAGGGGACAACTAACAGACTACGCACACAGAACACACAGACACGCGATCCACAGACACTCACACGATCACAGCACAAACTACACTAACACACAGACACACAGACACACAGACACAAGAACATCAGACACACAGACACACAGCACAAGACACACAGACACACAGACACACAGACACACAGACACACAGACACACAGACACGACAGAACACAGCACACAGACACAGACACACAGACACACAGACACGACACGGGACACACAGACACACAGAACACAGACACACGAGACACAACACAGACACACAGACACACAGAACACAGACACAGACACACAGACACACAGACACACAGACACAGACACACAACACACAACACACAGACACACAGACACACAGACACGACACAGGACACACAGACACACAGACACACAGACACACAGACACACAACACACAGACACACAGACACACAGACACACAGACACACAGACACACAGACACACAGACACACAGACACAACACAGACACACAGACACACGACACGACACAGACACACAGAACACACACAGACACAAACACAGACACAGACACACAGACACACACACGACACACAGACACACAGACACACAGACACACACACAGACACACAGACACACAGACACACAGACACACAGACACACAGACACACAGACACACAGACACACAGACACACAGACACACAGACACACAGACACACAGACACTCAGACACACAGACACACAGACACACAGACACACAGACACACAGAAACACACACACACAGACACACAAACACACACACAAACAAACATACACTCAGACACAGACGCAGACGCAGACACAGACATAGACAGACACGGACACGTGCACGGGCACAGGCGCACGCGGTGTCGGACACGGACACGGACAAGGACACGTACACGGACACCAACACAACACGGACACGAACACGACACGGACACGGAGACGGACACGGACACGGAGACGGACACGGACACGACACAGACACGGACACGGACACGGACACCGACACCGACACGGACACGGACACTGACACGGACACAGACACAGGCACAGACACAGACACGGGCACGAACACGGACACGGATACGGGCACGGGCACTGGCACGGGCACGGACACGGGCACGAGCACGAGCACGGACACGGACACGGATACGGACACGGACATGCACACTAACACGGGCATGGACACCGACACAGAGTCACAAGCAGGGTCACGAGCACAGACGCAATTGCAGACGCAGACGCAGGCGCAGGCGTAGATGCAAACGCAGACGCACGACGCAGACGCAGACGCAGACGCAGACGCAGACGCAGACGCAGACGCAGACGCAGACGCAGACGCAGATGCAGACGCAGACGTAGACTCTGACTCAGGCGCAGACGCAGACGCCCGACGCACGACGCACGACGCAGGCACAGACACAGACACGCAGGCCCACACGCACATACTCACACACACATCGTGGCCGATCTTGAAAAACTTTGTCAAACGTTGTAAGATGAGGTAATAAGCCGATTTAGCGTTAGTGAAAATAAAGTCGATTACATAACCTTCTGTAGCTACATCTGTATTCATATTCAACATTTAAATTAGATGAATTCAGTGTCTTGTAATTTTATAATTTGCTAAGCACTGCAGCCCGGCAGCACAACACTACCAACTGCTACTGTTTCTAATACATAAGGACCGATTATAATACCAATGCTGTTTTATGCCAAAGAGGTTTTTTTTTTCTTCCTTCTAGTAATCTATCGATATGTATTCTGTTATAGTGTAGGACAGTGGCTGGCGCCAATCACTGTCACTATGCTGTATAGAGATATTATCACAATCGTGTGGCTAACGTTTCCTTCTTCTTTAGTGGTTTTGTGTAATGTAGAATAACAACAGGTGCACTTAAGCGTTAACGAACAGATTTTTAAAATTCCGGGTCAAAAACGATGTCTACAATATAAGATAACGTGTCTTAGTTCGTAGATCTTATTTGTTTTCCATCAAAACTATAGTTAGTATTTTTTAATGCTCTTTGACCCCAAATAAAAATTTACAACATGCCGTTTTCAAGGGTTACACCGCAAATGGTGATGGTTTTCCATCCAAACAATGCAACTTACGTTCTTCCAAATAAATGTGGCCTACAAATAAATATTTGCAATGTTGTGCACTTAATGATATTTGAACGATTGAAACGACAAATAAGTGGTAACTGGGAATAGGTATCAAAACTTAAACATTGTTTACAGAAAGGAACGGGAATGGGAATCGTGACGGTCGCTTCTCTTGCGATGTGAAAATAAGTTAAAATAATTATCAGAAAATGTTCCTTGATACGGCTCTGAATATTAAAGTTACGTGTAAAAATGTATCACAAAACCCCTTTTATTGCTCTTTCAAATATTTTTAAAGAGATAAGAGAATACGGTTCTCAAGGTTATATCAATGTTTAGGTCTTTATATTAAGTATGAATTATTTCACATAAATTTAACGTATGTTGATATTAAACTGAATTTTGTTATTTAAAGCAGGAAAACGTTTGTAACACCCTTTTCTTTGAATGAAAATGACATTACTTTATGTTACTCTAATTTGTCTCAGGCTAGCTCAATCGGATTTTAAATTAATAAAAAGGGGCGGGGTTCGTTTACTTCTGCTGGGGTTGATCACAATACACAATGAATTGTAGTCATATAAGGGTTTGATATTTATATTAAACCTATTCCTTTTTACATACTAATAATTCGACACTTATCCTACGAATAACAATTATTGCAACATTGAACAAACTATTTACAGTAATAACTAGGAAACCTTCGGGTGGGCACCTTGTCTGGGTTATTCTGGACTCCAGTCCTCCTGCTGAATTCCGGGACGTTTCTGTGAAAATAGAATTAATACTACCTTCAAATAACCTATTTGGGACTCATATTTCGATATATATGAAAAAATCCTAATTAAAATTACTTTTTAAAATGATTTGAATGTTTTAATGCCGATTCTGTATTCAAAAGCTGTACGGGTGCCTACGCATAGTTATCCTAACGGCATCGCAAGGTGGCTTAGAACGGTAATGGGGGTTACGCTCGCGCTTGTTCGCTAGAAGGTCGACCAGAAAAATCAATACTTTAAAGTATAGTTTATGCGCATGCGATTTTTACATTCGAATGACTAGTTAATGTTGGTCTGTTTTTATATAGAATTTAAAGTGAATAAATGCAATTTTTCTACCTTTAATTTTTATGAAATGGACTTTTACAGTTCCTTTTATAAAATATAACTTTTACGGTTTATTATTTACAAACAAAGATTTAAATAAACTAACTAATGTGTACAGGGTTCTCTTAACTAATTATTTATATTAGGTGGTTAATTACTCCGACAAATTGATTGCCTGATTATTCTGTCCTAACGGATCTAACTTATATGAAATACACGTTACGGATGAGTTGTATTAATCACAATGATAATTTCTTCACTTACGGTCTTTAAACCTTCAGGAAACGTAATAGTTTATATAGTATTATTAATTTTAGTTTATATATTACAGATGCGATATTCTTAAAGCAGGATTCCTCGTTTAAGACGTTTGGCGAGATTAAATATGACTCCCGGGGTACTGACGTAAACGCGGAGCTTCTTTATATAGCTGGGGAATCACGATGTGATCTATAAGCGGCGCCTGATAGTAATGTTATCTGCGGGTTTCTGGCGCTTCTGTTTTTTTTACTTATATTGTCTCGTGGGTGGCGTATTGGTGTTAGGTAATGTAATAGATGTTGGGTGAAGGATCATTTACAAGAATCTGGGACTAACTCGTTGCGCTGTGTAAATGAGACTTCCGGGGGTTGGTAGAATTAAGGCGAGAGTCTTTCTTGCCCACGGAGTAAATGAAAGATGACTACTGGCGTTCAGCCCGACGTGACATCGTTCAATCTGCGTATTGTGTAATGTTGTGCAATAAAAACTTACGTGCCTTTAACCTCAGATAACAACGACCAGCAACCCGCTTATATGGAGATGATTTTCAGGTGGCGTTGTCGAGGTACCTCGACAAATGATGCACGACGGTAACACGACAAGTCGGTGGAACAAAGTAACGAGACTAAGGGCGGCACCTGCTCGGTCAGTGGTTATTATTGCGGATCCGCCGAAGGTGGGTACGGCTTCTGGTGGTTTATACAGGGTTGCGATTGGTGTTTGAACAGGGGGATCTGATGTAGAAGACTTTGAATGTTTTTGAAATTAACGTCGGAGGGGATATAAAAGTCATTGTTTGATGATTTCTGTAAAATTTAGAATAATTAGCAAATAATTAATGAAGAGAAAATTTGGTAAAGGACGCTGGATTAGTATCGAAAATACAACATGCGGTCGGTCTTGCTAACAATATTGATTGCTGCTTGAATGATGGTGTTATCTCAATTCAAAGTTTGGAGATGGTTACAAAGACACTGATGGTGGATTTTTTATATAAAATGGTACAGGGTGTTTATAAAGTTTTGTTATAGATTCTACAAAGTGTCTAAACCTTCAGTAGAGATCATTTTACGTGAATAAATTATATATTCACAACGGCGGTCGTGATAAAACTTACAGTTATGTTTGTGTTGGACAATAATTAGAACAGGTATAATGAGAAATCTGATTCAGAACTTTGTGAAAGATGTAAATTTTAAGCGGGCATGTATGCGAAGTAAAATAATTTAGTACTTACTTTTAAATTACGTACTTTCTAATGTCATCTTTATGGCTGGAAAGTGATTATCGGATTTCGGTCTGGTATCTCGCTTCCGGTACGACAACACTCCGACAACGGCGTAGGCAATTAAGTTTCCAACGTTACGTTCTGTACGGGTGTTCGTGTAGGTGTTGTAAACAAATCTTACGTGCAAGTGAAAGCATATTTGAGCGACAACCGACTGGTGTGGTCAGAAGAGTCGTTGAACTGATCTCAAAGGACTCGATCTTAATTTTAAGGTAAGGTTCTTTGCAGTCAAGCGTATTTTTCATACAGATTACCAGTTGGAAAACAATATTTTAAATCAATAAATAAATCTCTTGCCCATAACGCAATAATAGACGCTGTATTCTCTACATAATAAAGAAATACTTAAGGCTAGTAAAGAATAAATAGTAAAGAATTTACATTTCTAAAACTGTTGACATTTGGTCATAATTATTTTGTTTAATGGATTATATTTTTGCTAATTCACAGTATGTTTTATGGAAATGGACCTTTTGAGTTTAAATAGTGCATTCAAACGTACATTTTATAAACTTTATGTTTCGACAGTAATTGCGGCTATCGTCGTTAGAAACATGGAGAAGCTTTTAATATGAATAATATCTAATTTCAAACAAATTATAAAGTATCAAAGGAATAAGCACGCTTATTACTAACATGCTTTGTTTAATGAATTTAATTTCCAAACTTCTCTTTATATTCTTTTTTAACAATGCTTAATTGTGTTACAGAAAAATAAAGAAGATGGATCAAGCTGGACCAAGTGGCGGTAAAGGTCCTCCTAAAAAACCAGGTACGTGTTAGCTTGTCGCTTATTGACAAAAATTTTCAATAGGAATACCTTTATCTGATTATATTATCTTTCATATCTTAAGTATTTACGATTTTGGATGGTATAACAAATAAAAATATATGGATTTGAATTTGAACATTAAAACGGTAAATTTGCACCACGGTCTAGCTCAGCAAGGTGCATTGCTTACGAAACTTACTGTAGGATGACAACTTATTTTATAAGATTGTTAGGTAGGCAGAGATATGTCCGTAGCTATGCTCAGTTAGTATTCGTTAAGCACTACTCAGTGTTATGGTTAACTAATTGATATACAACAAAATTGAGAAAGTTGTACATTAATACCACATGTAATCGGAATAACACTAAACAGCTGTATTTATTTGTATATTTAGTAAAACAAAATAATATGTAATTAATTTCAGCATAAAACCAACTAAAACAGTACTTCTCGTAAAGATTTGCGTTATTAACTAACACAAACTATACAAACATATAACCTATCTTTACAAATAATTCAAAATGAAAGATGATCAACACTGTGTATAATAATAACGTCTACTTGACCTATGTCACAAAACATTACAGTTACGAGGTTATGCATTCAAATATTTTTATCTTAAAAACGGAAGCCAGCTGTTTCTTTTCATTATAACCATATCAAAACAACACTATTCTGACTTTTTATCTACTTAAAACGTACTTTGTATTAGAAAGATATGTACTTACATTTTCTTACACTCGAAATAAATATAGTGTTAACTTTATTTTGAAAGTTTGAGAACTTCATTTCTCATCAATATAATAAACACAAGGTACGGTAAGGTAAGGTAAGGTAATTTCAATTGTCTTCATTAACGTACAAATAAACAAAATATAGACCAGACTACTAAAGCAGTTGTTGGGGCAACGAAACCAGGCGTGGACTGCGAAAGCAGGCATACCCACAGCATGCGTTATTGATACAAAACAAAGGAATCTCCATTTTTAATTCTTCAAGATAAAATTGCATAATGCACGCCACTTTATGTATTTAACTTCATGACGTCATCAACTACACTTTCCTATAGGTAACCATCAATTACGATACGAAATTTATTAACACATGGGGTGTTTCTTAATTTATGGGGGACATAACCCTTGAAGCTCAGATGTGCCGTAGTCAAACTGTTATTTTTCACAATCTGACAACATCTGCGTCCTCTGCAGTATTAATATTAGTGACGCAACTGCTCTGACTCGTGAAAATTACTATAACATATTTCATAAGGGCGGACCCCCCCTTTCACTCTACTCATAAACATTAAACGTCAAATTTAAATTTTGAGGTTATATTCAGCATGGGAGCACTGTCACATTTGTTGCGGCAAATAGTTACTGACGTCATGTTTCATAAGAGCGGCTGTGTCGGGTATTTTTGATCGCGCCGTATAAGTGTTAACAGTCCGTGCATATGTAGCAGTGTTACTATGGCGGATTTCTGGGGTGAGTGCTAAAGCTACCCACACCATTGGGGCTGAGCTAAGCGTAATTTATTGATAAATTTCCCAACAATTAATGATATGTGTCTATATTTAACAACAACACGAAGACTAAACAGTCGATATAATTTACCCTTATATTTATTGTAATGGGACGTTGATTACGTTTCCCCAAAGACTAAATAAAGCTAAGTATAACCTTATCCCAATTTCATGATATAAAGCAGTCAAAGTTCGTAATTAACATATATTTTCATTATTAATACTGACGAAGGCAAGTCGCGAGATTTTACTTGTACTAACGTCAACTTATCAATTTATAAATAACAACAAAAGAAAGTAATATCCCTCTCTGGTCCGCTGGAAGATCTTTCAGACGTAAACCTGAAAAGGAAGATTTCATATATATATATATATATATATATATATATATATATGGCCAGGCACAAAGCTTTGAGTTTATGCTACTGCGCACGGGTGTTTTATGTAAAAGTTCAGTAATAATTATTCTAAAATATGATTATAATCTATGCACACGATACTAGCTAACGGTTTGATCAAATTATAGCAGTCCTATATTAGTGAAATCTTTATTTTGTTAATTTAAACACACTTTTTTGGAGATGCTGTAGTGATCCCTGCTGAAGGCAGCGTGTAACGTATAATAGGTTCGAAAGTAAACTCAGTAATGCAATGTTTATTAGTACATGCGATAAAGGAATAATCTGACCTGGTGTTGAACGAATACTTGACCCTTAGTTAGTATAGCTCAAATTCCATCAGCGTAATCTCCAGTGAAAATGATAACGAGACAAAAGTACTTGAAACGACCAGTCATTTACGAGTAGTCCCAGTGTGTGTGTGTGTGTGTGTGTGTGTGTGTGTGTGTGTGTGTGTGTGTGTGTGTGTGTGTGTGTGTGTGTGTGTGTGTGTGTGTGTGTGTGTGTGTGTGTGTGTGTGTGTGTGTGTGTGTGTGTGTGTGTGTGTGTGTGTGTGTGTGTGTGTGTGTGTGTGTGTGTGTGTGTGTGTGTGTGTGTGTGTGTGTGTGTGTGTGTGTGTGTGTGTGTTGTGTGTGTGTGTGTGTGTGTTGTGTGTGTGTTGTGTGTTGTGTGTGTGTGTGTGTGTGTGTGCATGTGTGCTGTGCATGTGCGTGCTGTGTGTGCGAGTGCTGTGTGTGTGCTAGTGGTGTGGTGCTGCTTGTTGCATGCTGTGTTGTTGTTTATAGTTTGCGTGTGTTGTTGCTTTTGTTGCGTCGTGCTGTAGTGTCGCGTGTGCTGTATCTTGTGGTGCTGACGTGCTGCGTGTGGCTGTGTGCGTGGTGTGTGTGCTTGTGTGCGTGTCGTACGTGCGTGTGCTTGTGTGTAGTGTGGTGTGCGTTGCTGTGTGTGTGCGTGTGCGTGATGTGCGTGTGCGTGTGCGTGTGTGTACGTGTCGTGTGCGTGTGCGTGTGTGTGCGTGTGTGTGTGCGTGTGGTGTGCGTGTGCGTGTGGTGTGTGCGTGTGCGTGTGCGTGTGTGCTGTGGTGCGTGTGCGTGTGCGTGCTGCGTGTGCTGCTGTGCGGTCGTGCGTGTGCGCTGTGCGTCGCGTGTGCGTGTGCGTGTGCGTGTTGGTGTGCGTGTGCGTGGTGCGCGTGCGTGGCGGTGCGTCGTGCGTGGTGCGTGGCGTTGCTGCGCGTGCGTGCTGTGGTGTGTGCGTTGCTGCTGTTGCCTGGTGGTCGTGTTGCGTCGTGCGTTCGTGCGTCGTTCGCAGTCTTGTTCGTGCTGTTGGTGCTGTGCGTGTGCGTTTGCCGTGCCGTGCATGTGCTGTGTGTGGTGTCGTCTGCGTGTGCGTGTGCGTGTGCGTGTGTTCGTGTTGCGTGTGTCGTGTTGCGTGTGTGCGTGTCGTTGCGTGCGTGATGCGTGCTGCGTGCGTGTGCGTGTATGCGTGTATGCGTGTATGCGTGATCGTTGTGCGTTGCGTGTTGCGTGTATGCGTGTTGCGTGTCGTGTTCGTATGCGTCGTATGCGTGTATGCGTGTTGCGTGTGCGTGTATGCGTGTATGCGTGGATGCGTATGCGTGTTGCGTGTATGCGTGTATGCGCGTCGTGTTGCGTCTAGCGTGTCGTGCGTGATGCGTCGTATGCGTGCTTGCTGTTCGTGCTGTATGCGTGTGATGGTGTATGCGTGTATGCGTGTTGCGTGTATGCGTGTATGCGTGTGCGTGTATGCGTGTACTGTCCGTCGTTCGTATGCTGTATGCGTTATGTTATGCTGTATTCGTGTATGGTCTGTATGCGTGTAGCGTGTATGCGTTTTGCCGTGTATGCGTGTATGGGTATGCGTGGATGCGTCTAGCGTGTTATGCGTGTATGCGTGTATGCGTGTATCGTGTACGCGTGTATGCGTGTACGCGTATACGCGTGTATGCGTGTACGCGTGTATGCGTGTATGCGTGTATACGTGTATGCGTGTATGCGTGTATGCGTGTATGCGTGGATGCGTGTATGCGTGTATGCGTGTATGCGTGTATGCGTGTATGCGTGTATGCATGTATGCGTATATACGTGTATCAGTGAGGTACAAACTTATGAAACTTACTGTAATTGAGAACTCATTGATTTTCAGGTGTGAGGGAAGCAGAGATTTATCTGTAGATGTAATCAGCATTAGCATTTGTTTTATTGTTGGGAGGCTACTCAATTTATACGTTTTATCACTAAAATACAACAAAAATTTGAGAAATTTGTATCTTAAAGCATAATAGGTAATTGAATAAACACTAAATGACTGTATTTATATGTATATTTAATAAAGCAAAATGTCTGATTAATATCAGCATAAAATAACTAAAACGGTATTTCTCGTAACACCTTACGATCTTAAAATTACTAAATAAAACACTGTACAACCTTATAATCTATATTTACTTAAAATTCAAATGCAATATGATCAACACTGTATTCAATAATGAAACGTGGATTGACCTACATCAACAAATTGCAGTTGCGATAGGTTATGAACTCAAATGTTTTTATCTTAAGAGCAGAACTCAGCTGTTCCTTTTTAACCGTATCAAAGCAACACTAACTGATTTATTTACTTAAACTGCACTAAAAGGATAAGTACTTACTTTCCATTTGTGTACAACGTACAAATAAACAAAATATATAGGATTGTAGACCATAATGTAAGGTACACTATAATTTCCATAATATAAACGTGCGGGAAGGTACTATAGCTTTCATTTGTTTTCAACATACAAATAAATGAACGGTAACATGTATTAACATAAGGTAATTTTCATTTATGTGCCACCTACAATAAGGGAAATGTAGATTAAACTAACGTAGATTCAAACGACCAAAGCGGCGGATAATGACGACGAACGCAGGATATATATCACAGCATGTGTGATTTATGCAAAACAAAGGTATCTCCATTTTTGCCCGTAAAGATGACAAAGCATTATCATGCGCCATTTTTATGCATTTTCCGTGATGTCATGCAGCACGCCTTTGCGGCGATACGATATTATTACCATTTCCAGGGCCTTGCCACTGCCAAGGGATTATTACCTTATCTTTATTCCCTAATTTTATTCCCTATTAAATATAATATTTATAAAATGTAATCAGACGCTTTTACATACCTTATAAAAGGGAAGCAAAACTTAAAAAAGATAATGTCTGAACTGCATGGCATAAGCAACGGAAATGAGTTAATCGTCAAAGCGTGCTGAGTTGTGCACAAAACAAAGACTATAACATACTATATACAGAGGTACTCGTAATTATGTAGACTAAAGTGAAAATATCGAGATATAAAAAATTTAATTATTGAACGAAAAAAGAAATGCTTAAAGATACTAATGTAATGTAAACATATTTATCGATAATAATGGAAATTTCGCAACTTAAATTAAGGTAACGACAGACAAGATTTGGCTCGTTACAATGAATGCGTGTATACATGTATGCGTGCTTGCGTGTATACGCGTACGCGCGTATGAGTGTATTTTATTTTTTCTATCAAACTTTGGTTAACATATATTCACAAATAAAGGTACTTTATGTACAAGCGCTAGAGTAGATTTAATGGATATCTTGTTCGTTGTTCAGAAAGTATGTAAATAATATATAATAATTTAATTTGTTTCAGGGAAATCAAACAAATTATACCACATCCCAAATTGTGAAGATCCTAAAATTTTTCAACGATCTCCTCGTCCAGCTTTAACCGAAGGTTCTAGAAGTGGCACTCCCTATGAAAAGGCATCTAACAGCTTCACTTACAATTCCGTTCAATCGAGTGTGAGACATATGGAGTCACCACGTAAAAGGAGTGCTAATTTCGAATGGGGAAATAAAGGTGTGAAAATTACAGATGAGAGCATGCTTAACTTAGAAACTCTGATAAAATTAAGTAAACTCTCTTCGGACGAATTATTAGTAAAATTAATTATGAACACAATTAATTTTAATAAGATATTAGATTTAAAGTTAACCTATGAAACTTTTCAATTAATCATCAAGATTCTTCTTAATGTATGTTCTATCCCGTTGATAAACTACAGAATCAATATTTTAAATTTGGCTCTTAATGAAAAATTTATGATGGTGTTACAAAATTTTGTTATAAAGATAATATTTTCTAAACCTCCTAATATTCGAATTACATTTTTTGAAGAATTAGTTGATCTTTTACAATCAATATTTGATACAGTGCCATCTACAGCTAGTGAAGTTTTAAGTAATACTCTCCAAATTTGTAATCACGGTATAATCACACTTGTGAAGCAAGGTACAGTTTCGAGTACGATTCAAGAAAAATTAGAAAATTTACAACAAAATATGCAAATTTATCAAACTGAGATGAATAAAAATATGATCGATAATCAGACTCCTGATGACTTTCGTAAGATCACTGTTTATCCAACAGCTGTGGAAATTTTATCAAAACCTTTTGTAAGGAAAAATATAATAGATAAGAGATTTCTGAGCGTTGATCATTATTTGGATATACAATTTCGTTTGCTTAAGGAAGATTTTGTTGCCCCTTTAAGAGAAGGGATTTTAGAATATCAGCAACAAAACAGCAAAAAGATTCCTGGAATTAGAATTTATAAAAATGTTAGTTTTTTATCACCAACATATCTAATGGGGCAAATTGGAGTGATGGTGCAGTTTGAATATGCAAACTTAAAGAAGAAACGGTCCAAATCTTTTTATGCAAAACGGTTTATGTATGGCTCTTTACTTTGTTTTACAAGAGATGAATTTAAAACACTGCTGTTCGGGAAAGTTATTGATGGAAATCCAGAATTGCTGGAATCTGGGAAGGTAAACTCTTTTTTTGTTAAGAAAGTATTAACTAAAGTATTTCATTTATAGGTTGTAGTTGGATTTGAAGGTGGACAGGAGAATTACTCCCTAAATGAATTCTATCTTATGATAGAATGCTCGGTGTATTTTGAACCGTATTATCACGTATTAAAGGCCTTACAAACAATTTACAACATGGATTTTCCAATGAAAAAATACATAATCGACCTTGATCCTCAAGTTTTACGACCATCATATTTAAAAGATGGTAGCATATATAAAATTGAACAGTTTGAGGTCGCATTATTTGCAGAACAGTGGTCAACACCACTAGAAATTCAATTAAACGACTGCCAGTACGGAAGCTTTATAACTGAATTAATAATAAATAAGTCTATAGTTATTCAAGGTCTTTCAAGCTCGGAGGAAATAGTTATCAACAATATAACAAAGCACAATTTAATTTCTACATTTAAGATCGATTTGGCAAGAGGTGAGAAGCTCAGAGGGAAATTACACTTGGACAACGAACAGTTTGGTCTCTTCATTGAGGGATTAGCGAAAGATTTCTTTTTGGTTAAAGGCCCTCAAAATACAGATATGTCTATTATAATACACAATGCACTACAATGTTTGAAACGTTATAGAGTTGAAGTTGCTTTATTTAAGAAAGAGTGGCCTAAATCTTCAGAACTACAATTAGACGATACTCAACTTGAAGGTTTCAAAGCTGGATTAATGAAAGAGTTTGTCGTTATTCAAGGCCCTCCTGGTACAGGCAAAACATTTATTGGCTTGAAAATAGCAAAGACACTTATTTCAAATAGAGGTCAGTGGTATGAAAATAGTCCGATATTAGTTATTTGTTACACAAATCATGCACTTGATCAATTCTTGGAAGGTGTTATTCATGCAACTAATGAGGTTGTTCGTGTTGGAGGACAATCAAAAAATTCGAATTTAGAATGTTTTAATTTAAGAGCGCAACGAAAAAAATTTGTTTTACACAAGCGTCACTTACTTAAAGCAATCTCTGACGTAGAGTTTAAGCTAAGAAATATGTTAAGTGACATCCAGTATTTTAGTAGACAACTATGTGATATTAAAAACTATAGTTCTATTATTGATTTCAAAAAATTTGGTAACATCGACTCTGAATTTTCAAAAAGTTGGTTTTATAAAGCACAAAAACAAGAAATTATTGATTGGCTTTTTGGAAGAAACACTACACCTTACAATAGGAGTAAAAAACAAAGTATTCAAATGGAGGTGAGTTTTATAATTATAATACTAATTACAGTTTTAAAACAAATAAATTCACTCTGTCTATGTGTTGTTATGAAGGCTTCAGAACCCTTCTCTTTGTATGTATCATACATAAGGGTGGGTAGCTTAGAAATTGGTTTTAAGCTTTTTAGTTGAGTAGCACAAAAGTTTTAAATACAATATAATTGTACTCTTTTTATGTATAAATTAAAAAAAAATGATATAAGCAATAATTATGGAAAGAAATCACTAAGATAAGAGGTAAAAATATAAAAAGGAAGAATACAAATTATCGATCTATAAAAACAATTACCTAGTAAACACATGTGTGAAGATAGCTTGGGATTCGGATTCGTTTTTCCTCCAGCTTCGGTTTTTTTTACAGTGGACAAAAAAAATCTTGGATAAAACCCAAATTCGACTGAACACAGTATATAATGCTAAATCGTGATATCATAAAATTGTAGAAGATATTGCTAAAATACATATACTGACTTCCATAAAAATCTCAACACCTAGAATTTATTGAACGATTTTATTGAAATTTCCGTCAACGATGTCTTTCATTAGAACAAACAAACGATTAAAATTTGAAAACAAAAGAACAAAAACTAAAAATGTTTTTTTGTACTCATTTAGACGGCGTGGCATGCTATCAATCAAGTGATCTATAGCTGCCTGTGGTATATCAACCCAAGCCTCTTGAATCCGTAGCCGGAGATCGTGTAAGTTATCTGGAGGGTGTGGTAAATTACCCAGTCGCCTACCGACCACATCCCATACATGTTCAATGGACGGCAAATCAGGCGACCGAGCAGGCCATGTGAGGATGGCAATGTTAACTTCTTCCAAAAAACGTGTTGTAGCCCTTGCCGTATGAGGGCGCGCATTATTCTATTGGAAAATGAGATTTTCCAGCCCCTGAAGATATGCAAGCGCATCGGGTTCTAGCACATTGGCAATATAACCAGCGGCGTTTAAGTTGCCTTCAATTAAGACCAAAGGTGATCTGCTACCGTGTTACGGTATAAATGGTCACTAGGACAAGGTGGCAGATAAATTTGGTTTTTGCACGGCTAGCTCGGCGTGCGGGTGAGGGTCTATCGGGAAGAGCAGTCTCGTCTCCGTAGGTTACGCTATCTACCAAAATCGAAATCTGGAAAATGTCACAATAGGTTCCGGTAGGCGCCAGGATATTCCAAAAGAACACACCAGGGTGTTTTAAAACGCGAAATAAACGACGGTACGTAGTGGTCCGAATACCCAACTTACCACACTTACCAAATCGTAACGCTCGTAGATCCAGGTTTCCGCAATACTGCTTCACCTGAAAGGCTTTAAATTCTGCACCTTAATCGGATCAACTTACCACGGTGCAGCAATAGTCAAATTCAATACTCAATATAAAACTCTAAGTCCCCTCTACGTTAAATTACTGATCTCCCTTAAACAAATCAACATAACACATACTAAACTGACTTCAATTCGTTTACGACGTTTTTCTAAACTGGTAAATTACGTTACGTTAACTTAATCTTGTATCAAAACAAAAAAACAAAACTCCAAACCTCTCTCATTAGAACTCGGCGACGCTTCCTATTTGAGCAATATATCAACACCCTTTGGTAAAGCTTAATATTAAAATAATTACTCCACAATAGTAACTAAGATAAACATCTATTAACTCAAAATGAAACAATTAAAAATTTAAATTTAAACATTATGTCAATTTGTATAAAATGGTAATCGTCTATTCTTAACTTTTTTCTTACCTCATTGAATTCTGGCCAGTAGCAAAACTATCTTAAGCTAAATTGTTTTCAAAGAAATTCTATAAACTTGAATTACGTTCGTACGCAAATCTTGCATAAGAAAAAAAACAAATGAAAAAATGAAGGTAAGATTTTATCTTCCTTCATGCGTAAAATATTAATGGTATCAAAATCACCTTAAATAGCTTCTAAATAGCCAAAGGAAACTGTCCAAGAACGTTAGCAAAATGATACAATAAGTTCAAAAAAATAGCTACTTCTAACAGGTTCCTTCGTTAACACACATTACATAAAATATTCCATATAAAACACAACTAAATCTTATTCTCAAAGGTCGCAAGACCAACAAACAGAATATAAATTGAATTATCTAGGTCACACAGGCAAATAGGAGATGATCCTTGCTCCGTGAAAACGTCGTGTAAGACTCGAGCGGGCCACGGTCCTCGATGTTACTGCTTGACGTCGACAAAGCTGCCTTGCATCAGGTCGCTACCGCGTATTCAACTTGTTTTTTAAATTAATTTACAATAATGTCTCGTAACTTATTGAAGCAGCATTAGCTAGTTTAATTATAAACAGAACAATCTCAAATCGTGTGTGTGGTTGGGTGTTCGTTCACTACGTCCACTTAATTCTTAGGAAAGGGGTTCTCTAATTATATCTCGTTGATCACGAAATTTAATAGTCCTCGAGTTCGCATTACAAAAAAAACACGAACCAAACTTCTATTATAAACGTACTCGAAGATGCCGTTATTCTCCAATAAACTAAATTAATGAGCGAGCCCGGTTGAAATGTTACTTCTCAAAAATATCCCAAACTTGGTTATATTCGGCTTATCTTGCAAGTCTTCAACGCTACTTAATTAAATTTCTCTAGGAGTTCGCACAATGATGAAACCCCAAATTCCGCTAATTCGAACGACTTCCCACACGCACACACGACTTCACGCGTCAAAAGCTTAGGACCGAGTCCTCTTCCTTTTAAAATCACTTTTTCGCCATATTAAAGAAACGTTCCCCTCCATACAAATTCAATTACACAAACCAATCAACAATTTTAATTTTAAAATTTCCACCCCCCTAAATATACGATGATATCTCAACTGAAGGCGAAGGAACTGTTGCGTTCACATTTCCCCTTGACGTGATCCAAAAATGCTATGGTATGGAATAGGTGCAACCAATCGCCCACCCATATTACTTATATAGATGAAAACCAATATTCCGATTCTCCAATTGTTCCTCTACACGAATGCGACAGTACGGCACCAACGCGATAATAACACTTCTTTGTAATGAAATTTTGTAACAAAATTAAACGTGTTTATCTTAATAAAACCCCGAAAACTTCACTGACTTTTCTTAATGAAATTACGTAGCTACACGAAAAAAAATACGTAATTCCTATCTACAATGACTAAAGACACAATTGCACATTCCTAAAATTCCTTTACATTCAGCGTGGCCCATTAAAGCAAAACACATTATCTACAGTAAGTTCCTAAACTAAAAAAAGAAAAGATTCGGAATCTAACTAAATAATCAAAAATAATAAAAAAATTACCCAATACGTATACAGGGTGTTCAAAATACCCTGACAACCATAACATATTGCACCCCATATCATCACTCCATGTGTGAGGGCTGTGTTCCGTTCCACAAAAAATGTTGGATTTTTACGTTCTCCACGCACCCGTCTGACCCTCCTACGACCATCGTGAGCGCACAAGCAAAATCGGGACTCGTCACTAAACACAATTCGATGACATTCTTGTGCCCAATTCGCTCTTTCGTTGCTCCATTTTAGTCTACGTAGGCGGTGAAGTGGTGTAAGAGGAAGACATCGAAATGGACGATATGAACGCAGCCCATAAGACCTTATCCGGCGATAAACAGATGACATTGATATTCTGGATCCTACACCTCTCATCCAATCATTTGCAATAGATCGAGTTGTTGAAAACCTGTCTCTTGTGGCCAAAAGTCTTAAGCGACGTTCATCGTGATCTGTGATCTCAATGCCGTTGTAACATTTCGGTTTACACGACGAGCAATTTCTCTTAGCGAAAGTCCGGCCTCTCTCATGCCAATAATACGGCCACGTTCAAAATCAGTCAATTGGGAAAAATGTTGATGTTGACATACTCTTGGCATTGTTCCCAAGTTCAGAACGAAATTGTGAACAAACAATTTGCAAAATTGACAGTTAATTACACACTGATTGGTTTATTTCTTCAAATTTATTGTTACTAAGTCTAAAGGAAAAAACAAAAATAAACTACTAGCTAGATTTTATTAAAATTTTAATCGTTTGTTTGTTCTAATGAAAGACATCGTTGACGAAAATTTCAAAAAATCGTTCAACAAATTCTAGGTGTTGCAATTTTTATGGAAGTCAGTATACATTATCATTTCTTGAAAAAACTGAAACGTGCGACACACAAAATTTATTTCTGGAAGGCGCAAATCAATAAGATCACACGTAGGCCATTTTCGACTCTGGTTTTATATTTTTTTATTTAAGATAATGATAGAATATGCAAATACCCACTAAATAGGGTGACTGCCTTTCTAATTTTCCAGATATAAATTTTCTTCGTGGGCATGAATCGATACCATGCGTGGGGCCTCCCCGCCCTTGATTTGCATATTTTTAATTTAGATATTTACTCTAATATATATAAATAATCCCCATTTTTACTTTCTTACTAAACAAGAAAGTATTGCGGTCGAAAAAAAATCGAAAAAAATAAGTTGCGTTATTTTGAACCCGAAAAAAAATTTTAGAAAATTTTTCAAAATGTCTGTGTGTGTGTGTGTGTCTGTGGTCACTCGCCAGCCGAAACTATACAGACGATTTTGATGAAATTTGGAATAAAGGCCTATGAGACAATTATGTCGACAAAACAAGCCTTTAAACGCAACAGGTATACAGGGGGTGAAAATAAGGGTGTTATTTTAGGAGCAAATTTTCAAATTTTAACATAGAAGATTGAAAGTCAGGTCATCAATAACTCGCATGAAATGCAATTTTCTGCTATTTTTTAAAACTTTCAAAATTGAATATGGCCGCAGTTACAGTCATATACATTTTTTTTTGTAGAAATATATATTTCCGATACCGTTCAAGATATAAAAGAATTGGAAATAAATATGCGTAGCTAAATAAAGGTTCTTTAAAGGTATTTCTTTACGTAATAGATTTGCCTACATTAGCTTCAGCAATTATGCAAAATTGATTTATTCAAAATTCTCTCCAAGTATTTTTTTGTTTTTTTTTATATCTCCTAGGCAATCAGCCACTCTTATTATGCAACAAACCTGCTTCTTCTACAGCTACTAGTATAGGAGATATGAATTTTCAAATATTTAATATTAATATTGTTATAATTTTCTAACTATTTTGGTTACAAACTTGGTTTTTTTGGAAAAAACTTTGTTCATTTGCGCTAATGAAACGATATTATCCTGATAAAAACACTACTTCCGTTTTTCCTCGTGTGGCTGGTATAAAAACACACCCACCTTCACACACACACGCACCCGCGCACGCGCACGCGCACGGACGCACACAAAATATTATCGTTGTGAAATAGTTTACGAGTGAATATCCTTTATATATTGAATTGATATCTAAACATTCCTTAATTAAACTTAAACCAACAGTCATATTCATTCGTCTAACTGAATACAAACAAACGGGTTATTAAAATCACCAACACACAAATTCAGAAAAAAATATGTAGTTACCTTCACAGTCAAATGGTCAATCGAACAATCGAACTTCCTTTTGTTACTCACAACGATATAGAAGAAGTCCTCTCGGTAGGTGATTGGGGAATCTAATAATTTCTTAATTCTTAAATTTATCTTTACACCAACTTTAGCAAATCGAACTTGAAATTCATAAAACAAACTACGTTAAAGCACTCTTGATCGCTAAGTACACATCTATTAAAACGAAACCATATTTACACGAAACTTCTTAAGCATTATACTATTTGATCGAAGTCGGCAGTGTACGCGAAAGCTACCATTTAACCAGAAACTCGTTAAAAATAATTCACATAAACAAAATACGATAAAACAGTTCAACAGAATAACGGTTTAGCACTTCATAAAACATTAAAACCAATTACTTCTATGACCAAAAATTGTCACTATTGACAAAACAAAACACAACGATAAGATAACTCGGGTGTGTTGAAACTTGAAAATATTCCATACAAATGGAAGCGGAACATATTCCTACGGTAATGTTCGATGCACCCTCCCTTCGATATGTAACTAATTCCAACCCCTTTCGCATACATTTCGAAATCGTAAACAAGGGTGAACCTTGAACTACATCTCTAGCCAGACTGCTTTAAGCTACATTCATTTCTCGCCATATTGGATTCTTATTCCCTTCCTATTAATTAGCCAATCATAAAAAAGATTACTTAAATTTTTCTAATATGCGCCAAAACGACTAAACTCGAAAACCGACGGAAAGATTGCATCAACCAAAAACCACTTCGTAACCAGCGTAACCAATATCCTGTAAATTAAAGTTTTCATAACGACGCTGGACCTTAACGCCTCGTATATAAAAGCGAAACTTTTTATTGAAAACCAAAAATGTTATCAAAAGAAAAGACGACAGTTTGGCGGCTACAATTTAAATTCACAAAAGATGTAGCATACAACGTAATAATTTTATACTTAATATAATTTTTTATGATGCAATTTCAAATCCATTTGACAAAATCCACCAAAATTTAAAATAGCGAGAGCATTTATTTACATAAGAACTAATCTACATCTCTTTCACTGAAATAAGAAGATTCATATGTGAACATAAATCAGGACCATGTGTCAACACTCATTCTAATTTTTTGGTAAGTGGGCTGTATTTACATATTCTATCATTGTCTAAATTAAATAGATGGAAATCCGAGACGGAAAAGGCCCCACGTGTAATCTTTTCGATTCGCTTCTCTCAAAAATAAGATATGTTTGTCGCACGTTAATTTTTGTTTTATTTGAGAAATGATAACGTTAGCAATGACTTCTGCAATTTTATGATATGACAATGTTTTTATACAAATTTGAATTTCATCCAAAACATATTTGGTCCACTGTAAAATATCGAAGCTGGAGTAAAAACAAATCCGAATCCCAAGCTAACTTCCTACACGTCCAGTAAACGCAGAACCAATAGAGAATAAATACATATCAATTTTATATTTTGGAATATCACAAAACATAGCTCACATATTACTAAAGAACATACAAAGTAACATTCAAAACTAATATGTCAAAGATCCAAACTAGAACAATTTTGAAGTCGTGTGTTTATACATTAAATTGTACATGTTGCAATCTGTTTATATAGGCCAAACGCTTACGAAGTTCAATATTAGATATAAAGAATATATTAGATGTTACAAATATTAACTCACAGACAAATCAAATTAGGCTAAACATTTAATAGTAGATAATCACCTGATAACCTCACAAAACAATATTAAATTTTAACATTTTTCTAATAAAAAACAAATTAGGTGTTTTAGAAGCGTTCGAAATTCATAAAAACATAAACAGATAACATCTTTAATGCAAGAACATTTTGACCGTATAGACTTTCTGTTAAATTTTGGAAGTGTAATTGATGTCAAGATTGTCTTTTATCTTAGTGATTTGTTTCCATAACTACCTGTGACTTATTTTCTCTTGATAATGGTAATGGAAACTGTGGAAATGTATTTGAAACATTTATGTTAGGTACTAATTATGTAATTCTACGAAGTAAGGTTAAGAAAATAAATTTACATTTTTAGTTTCCCGAAACATTTTCATTTATAAAATAAAATTATTTTTAACAGTTTTGGGTTTTTAACTTGTTAAAATTTTAGTAATAAAGACGAAATAATAACAAATTATTATCTGTTTTAGTCAAATGGAACGGAAAATTTATGTCAAGACAAAGATATAAATGAAAAAAGAGAATTAAAAAAAATATTTTATGAACAAAATCGATCACACTATGAAATGTTTGATGAAATTACAGAACCACAAGTTGATGGTGACGATTATAATTTAATTAGTATCAATAGTATAAAGCAAGAAATACGGAAAACGGAAGACCTTATTTCAAATTTGAAAGAGAAAGGTGATAAACCTAACCAAAAATCTGAAGAACGGAAGGTAACAAAGTTGAATGAAGATTTAGAATATCTTCAGGTATTTATTATTACCTATGTTTAAAAGATATGTTATTTGGGAACCTGTAACAAATACAAAAAAAAGTTTTATATAAAGTAAGAATTTATTCACTTTTCGTATATACAGGGTGCATCAAGTTAGGGGTACCGATGTCAACTTTGAAAATTTAAATACAACACCCTATATTTTTTACATATTTAGATTCACTGTCTTAAAATAATACACTTTTGTAATGTAACTTTTTTCAAAATTTTGCATAGTTTAGGAGTAAATTGGGCATATGTAGTTTTTATCATGAATTTACCCGATTATTAAATTAATTGCTCCATTTAAAATAATCACAATTTAAATGGTATTGTTTTATTTTTTACATCAGGGTTGTCTTGAATAGTTTCTATTGTAAGTAGCTCCTATTTTTATACGGGGTGTTTTTTTCAGGGGTCCCTTGAAAATATTTGAAATGCCAAAAACTGGATTATTTTAAATGGGACACCCTATATATTTTTTTCTAGGTAAACTCCCTAATAAATTTCCTATCGATTTTTGTATATATATATATATATATATATATATATATATATATATATATATATATACAGGGTTTTCAAAGTTAAGTCTGCACTATTGCCAACTTTTTTATTAATGGAGCTACGATCGTCGGTTAAATTAGCAAAGTAGTGTGTTTTTTTACGCTGATTACGATGGTGGAAAAAGAAAAACAATTGAAAGTCGCATTCTCGAAAAATCGACGAAAACATACTTTTTTCTAATGAAACGCAGTGTATACAATATTCTCAGTCGATAGAGAATTAAATTCTGAGCAAAAGTTGTTATATGCATTTCTATCCTACAGTAAAAAATAAGGGAGATTTTGCCGATTTTTTAATTTCGTCAAGAGAGGCTATGATTCGAAAGTAATCCTTTATTTTATGAATTTGAACACGCTCTAAATAATAAATAATTAACAAGTCTTAAATTAAATGCTGAAAAAGGTCTCCTCTTTGTTCCATACATTTTTCTACGTGATTATAAACTCGTCTTGCGGCCTTCAAAATAGTTCTAGCATCAATACTATTAATAATATGATTAATATTTTGTTGGAGTTCATCGATATTTGTATAACGTCTTTTATGCAATGCATTTTTTAAATATACCTGCGAGTAAAAGTCCAAAGGGGTTATGTCCGGAGACCGAGGCGGCCAGCGAACAGAACCGTTCGTAACTAAGTATCTATTACCAAAAAGTTCTTGTAATAAATTTAATGTAGAAATCGGCAAAATCTCCCTTATTTTTTACTGTAGGATTGAAATGCATATGACAACTTTTGCTCAGAATTTAATGCTCTATCGACTGAGAATATTGTATACAGGGTGTTCCATTATAAAAAAGTATGTTTTCGTCGATTTTTCCAGAATGCGACTTTCAATTGTTTTTCTTTTTCCACCATCGTAATCAGCGTAAAAAACACACTACTTTGCTAATTTAACCGACTTCGTAGCTCCATTAATAAGAAAGTTAGCAATAGTGCAGACTTAACAATATATATATATATATATATATATATATATATATATATATATATATATATATATATTATCCCTAAGTCCAAAGGTTTAGATGTTATGAGCACTTTTTTCAATTTTTAGTGAATAAAATTATATTTAAACATAATAAAACAGCAAATTAACTAAAACCCTTTATTGAAACAATTTAACACAACAAACATCAAAGATAATTATAATTTTTCAAAAAATTTTACAATAAATTTTCAATATATCCACCATTGGTAGCTATGCATGTTGTATATCTGATTTCCAAGGACTGAATTGCATTTCTTACGGCATCTGAATTATTTAATGCCTCAATTTCGTCTCTAATTTTTTGTTTAAGTTCTTCAATGTTGTTGGTTCGACTTTTGTAGGCCCGATTCTTTAATGTACCCCACAGAACAAATCGTGGATGGTGCCATTTTTGCATATAGTCGTAATAAAATTTTCAGTAATGAAGTTTATTACTACTTCACGGCAGTGGTACGGTGCGCTATCTTGTTGAAAAATAATACTTTCTTGAATGTGCTCAGGCAATAATTAAATGATTTCTCTAATTGGGGTTTTCAACATTTGTCTGTACCTTCGACCATTCATAAAACTATTGAAAAATATTGGGCCCAGTATGACATCACTAATAATGGCGCACCAAACATTAACCCTTTTTCGGCCTTGTTTTTTAATTTTTTTACTCTTAACAAATTTCGCTTAGACCAGTAGTGACAATTTCGCCGGTTAAATATTTCACTTGTACTAAACGTGGGTTCGTTGATCCAAAATACTTTAGGAAATATATTTCTTTCGAATTGCATTTTCATCATGTTGCTACAAAAATTTAGTCCTTCTTCAAAATCTGCATCTGTTAAGTGTTGAACAGGCAAACACTCGTACGGTTTAGATTTATTCATTTTAAGAGCTTTACGAACAGTGTTTTTTTCATCTCTTAAGTCCCTAGTATCATCATTTAAAGAATTGTCTGGGTTTTCAATAAAATAAAGTAAAACTTCCAACTGACGATCTTCTATTTGTTGAAAAATTATAATTATCTTTAATTTTTGTCGTGTAAAATTGTTTTAATAAAGGGTTTTAGTCAATTTGCTTTTTTATTATGTTTAAATATAATTTTAATCATTAAAAATTGAATAAACCTGGCCGATGGACTTCGGCACAACACTTTCTCGTATAATTATGGAAACTAACTGTTGCTCACAGCAATTCCTAAATCTGATCTTGGATAAGTTGGAGAAATCACATAAGGCTCATTATATTTTCGTTATTGGTCACGAGCATTGCAGGCACATAGTAATTTACGAGTTGCATGATGGTTGACACGTAACTGTTTTGCAAATCGTTCATCCTTAATTATTAAGCGTTGCTCCTTTATAGTGCAAAATGTTGAATTGTGTCATAAACCTATACCTTCACGGTTTTATAACAATGAACATTGTTTCATTTTTGTTTTTCTTTGAATTATGATATTGTCTTAATTTATTTTATATTGTGACCAATTCAACAAAAATAAAAAATTTTCAACTTTATCACTAAATAATTCAACAACACTTAGGAATATGTAGTAAAAAGTGAGTATCTATTGAAAGCTCGTAAAAAATGCTACTCAAATCTGTAATAAAATAGTGGGTGCGTCATTAAAAAAAATGAGAAAAATAACGATCAAAATGGACCACCCTGTATATGCAATGAAAACAGTCTGCAATCTGAATGTAGAAGTTAAAACTAGACAGATTGGAAAAACAAATCCCAAAATTTCACTCCGATGTCTTTCAAGATGGCGGGAACAGGAGCCTACTTAATTGACTAATTTTCTTACATAGAAATGGCAATAACTTAGGAACCGTTAGTCGTAGACCCATAATATCTTATATCATTTTGCTCAGCATTTAACAGAGAATTCAAATATATAAAAATATATAGGGTGTTCCATTAAAAAGACACAAGTTTATTGTAGTACTCGAAAATGGGACATCCTGTATATACAAAAATATTTTTACAAGATGCTCCTTGTTGTTGACTACAATCATCCGTTATAAGATTTTTATTAAATCAACAGTATAGGCGTAATCTTCCACCCCAAGTCGTTGGGACACCCATATATATATATATATATATATATATATATATATATATATATATATATATATATATATATACAGGGTGAGTCAGTTTTTTGTAGACAAACTTTAACAGCAGATAGAACACGTTTCTAAAAAGAAAAGTTCATATAAACATATGTCTTAGAAGGCTTCGTTTCCGAGATACAGGGTGTTGAATACAATTTTTTTTTCTCAAATTTTCATTATAACTCATAAACGAATGCTTAGAATTTTTCCTGTTGGGGGGATAATGTCTATTAATTAAGGGGCATAAAACAAGCGATAAGAATGTTCACAAACTTGCACAGTGGCGGAGTGGAGGGGGTGCTTAATCCCTTTCATAAACAGAACTTCTACGCCAATGACTATTTTTTAAAAAAACTGTTATTTTCATTATCTACATACAGTTTAACAAAAATAATGTACCTTCTTCTGTTTCGAAATTCCTGTGCGTTTCCGAGTTATTTTGATTTTTAGTGTTTGATGTGGTACTAAGTTAAGTAATGTGCTTTATGTGAATAATTGAATATAAAGTTTTTAATAAAAAAGATATAATAAAACATTTAGAGCCATTTTAGTACCTAACGATCGTTTCTTTAAAATTTCAAATACATTTTCATTTATAAATAGGTAGGTTATCGGTTTTTTTTGGTATCCATTGTTATTATCCTCGTATAAAAAGATATGCATAATTATTATTGTTATGCGGTCAATACTTTCTGTATAATTATGTATGTATCAATTTCGCCATAAACATATATGTAGTTTTTAAGTGAGATTCTAATAAGTTATAGACCGCTGCTCACTTGCTCTCATTAAAGAGCCGCCACTGTATCAAGCCATACTCAAATACAAGACTTTTGTAAATTGAAATCTGTTTAGTACACTAATTTTAACAATCCTTATTTATTATTGTAACAATACTTAATTAATAATTGTGAAATTAATAAGAATTCTTAGCAATAACGATTTATAAATAAATAACAATAACACTAGTATAATAAAATTAGACACTTTGTTCAAAATGTAAACCGTTCTTTTCAATACACATTTCACAGCGACGTACAATAGAACGTCTTAAGTTAATTAAATGATGCACCCTTATTTCATTGCAAGCATCTCTGATGCGATTGTGAAGTTCTTTAAGTGTATTAACCGGAGTGGTATACACTTTTCCTTCATGAATCCCCATACAAAAGTCAAGTGGCGTTAAATCGGGGATCTAGGAGGCCACGCCACTGGACTTCACGACCTATCCACCTCCCCGGGTAGTTATTATTTAGCCAATTTCTTACATTTCTGCCATAAGGGGCCGGACATCCATCAAGCTGAAACCAAGAATGTCCTCTTAAATTCAAAGGAATGTCTTCCCACATATTAACATGTTCTTCTATAAATTGTAGGAAATTTTCTGAATTTACACGTTGTGGCAAGAAATAAGGTCCAAACACGTGGTTGCCGTAAATTCCAATCCAGACATTTGTACTAAATTCATGTTGAAAGCTTCTTGGTCGAATGGCATGTGGGTTTTCATGTGCCCATATATGCAGATTGTTAAAGTTTACGATACCACGACGAGTAAAACAGGATTCATCAGTCCACAGTATGTTGGATAAGAAATCTCTAATATTTTGAATGGAGTTAAGAACCCACCTACAATAATTAAATCTTCGTTCGGCGTCACCTGGACATAAACCATGAACAGGTTGAAAATGATATGGGCGTCTGTGATCCCGTTTTAAAACCCGGGAAACTTTACTTTGGGAAATACCAAGAGCAACAGGAGTACGTCGAGTACTTGTCGTGGGGTTCCTATTAAATTCACGCAATATACCCTCTCCAATTCTATCTCGTCCACGGTTGTTCTGTCGGCCCCCATGTACATTTTTCAAACCCTGGTTAACAAATCGACGATGGATACTCACAAAAACGGAATGATGAGGTTGTCGTCTATTTGGAAATCTTCTCCGATACTCCCTAGCTGCGTACCTTGAATTCCCATTTGCGAATCCATAAATAGTTCGCTATTTGTAAATGTAAACGGCATGTTACACTAATTAAAAGCTGGCAAATCAAATGAAATAACTTTTTGAACTTAAAAACAATAATTAATAACAGTGAAATTATTCAAGATGAAGCAAGTGTTTGTAAAAAGTCAAACTGTCGTTTCAAAATATAAAATTTAATACTTACTTGTTTTCCAAGGAGTATCATATTTTGTTGCAATGAAATAAGGGTGCATCATTTAGTTAACTTAAGACGTTCTATTGTACGTCGCTGTGAAATGTGTATTGAAAAGAACCGTTTACATTTTGAACAAAGTGTCTAATTTTATTATACTAGTGTTATTGTTATTTATTTATAAATCATTATTGCTAAGAATTCTTATTAATTTCACAATTATTAATTAAGTATTGTTACAATAATAAATAAGGATTGTTACTAGTGTACTAAACAGATTACAATTTACAAAAGTCTTGTATTTGAGTATGGCTTGATACAGTGGCGGCTCTTTAATGAGAGCAAGTGAGCAACGGTCTATAACTTATTAGAATCTCACTTAAAAACTACATACATGTTTATGGTGAAATTGACACATACATAATTATACAGAAAGTATTGACCGCATAACAATAATAATTATGCATTTCTTTTTATACGAGGATAATAACAATGGATACTAAAAAAAAATCGATAACCTACCTATTTATAAATGAAAATGTATTTGAAATTTTAAAGAAACGATCGTTAGGTACTAAAATGGCTCTAAATGTTTTATTATATCTTTTTTATTAAAAACTTTATATTCAATTATTCACATAAAGCACATTACTTAACTTAGTACCACATCAAACACTAAAAATCAAAATAACTCGAAAACGCACAGGAATTTCGAAACAGAAGAAGGTACATTATTTTTGTTAAACTGTATGTAGATAATGAAAATAACAGTTTTTAAAAAATAGTCATTGACGTAGAAGTTCTGTTTATGAAAGGGTTGAGCACCCTCCACTCCGCCACTGTGCAAGTTTGTGAACATTCTGATCGCTTGTTTTATGCCCTTAATTAATAGACATTATCCCCCAACATGAAAAAATCTAAGCATTCGTTCATGAGTTATAGTGAAAATTTGAGAAAAAATTATATTCAACACCCTGTATCTCGGAAAGGAAGCCTTCTACGACATATGTTTATAGGAACTTTTCTTTTTAGAAACATGTGTTCTGTCTCCTGTTAAAGTTTGTCTACAAAAACTGACTCACCCTGTATATATATATATATATATATATATATATATATATATATATATATATATATATATATATATAGTGAATCACGACCCACACGAAGTTCTATGGCTAAGCGAGATATAATCGTTAATTTCTAATGCAGTGATACTATGTATTAAGTCAATATGAGCAACATTTTAAAAATATTTTTAAATATACTGGGTGCTCCAAAAAAGTGGCATATCAAAGTTATGTTTTTTAAATGACATCCCGTATATTATTGCATTTTCAAATTTTACATAAAAAATAAGTAGCACTTCATATACCTACATACGGAGTGTTTCAAATTATATCAATTTTTCTGAAAACGTAGGGTTTTAGGAAAAATTAAATATCTCCTAATAAAAGAGTTTTTACAAGAGAAACAGAAATTAGTCAGCTTAGTGTGTAGAGGATCTTAAAGAAACATAAACACCACCATATACAAATACATCAAGGGTTATATGACACAGACTTTCAAAAACGTATTGATTACTCCTTCTGGGTCCTTGATCAAGTTAGTGACAATGAAAATTTTTTTGAAAATATATTATTTACGGACGAGTCAACATTCCATAATAATGGATTAGTGAATCGGCAAATTATTACGACGCCGAAAATAAACATTTATTTAATACTGTTGATCGTCAAAATCGATGAAGTGTTAATGTATATGGTGGAATTGTTGGTAATCATGTTATTGGCCCGTATTTTTTCGATGACATTTTAAATGGTCAAAAATTCCTTAGGTTTTTAAAGAGAGAATTTTGGGAACTTTTAGAAAGTATTCCTTTAAACATTAGACAAAATATGTGGTCGAAGTTAGATGGAGCACCTGCACATTTCTCACGTGCGGTTAGAGAATATTTAAATAGGAAGTTTCCTGATAAGTGGATTGGGAGAGGTGGACCAATTACCTGACCACCTAGATCTCCTGAACTAACATCCATGGATTTCTTCTTTTGGTTTGGTTTACAGCACACCTCCCACCACTGCAGACGATATGAAAAGAAGAATCAGAAATGTTTTTGAGACGGTCACCTCTGATATGTTGCAAAACGTAAGGTGTTCTTTGGAAAAAAGAATAACACTGTGTATTAAAGAAGATGGACATCATATCGAACATTTATTGTAATTTTTTAAATTTTTTTATTTTCTAAAATTGACGCTGATCGGTTTCATTTGGACAAGCCAAGCTTCGTGAGAGCTTTGAAAGGTGACAAGTTGCTGTTACGGTTATCGAGAGTAAAGATAAGTGTATAAAAAAAATCTATTGCGATTTTTAGTTTAACTTACATAATGTAGAAATGACTATAAATGTTTAAATTAAAGTTACTATGAGTAAAGTTGAAAATTTGAAGATTTAGGTATAGGAAACCCTTATAGAAGTTGAAAGGTAATTAAGTAAGCTAAACGATAAGTTTATAAAATACAGGGTGTTCCATTTAAAATAAGCCGAATATTTCAGTATAAATGTTCTACTAATTTAACTCAAATAAGTGAACGCCCTGTAAAGAGATGTTTACTATTCAGTCAATAAATAGACTATTTCACTTAAACTTAAGAGTAAATTTGTTGAAGTTAATTTTATTAGGAGATATTTAATTTTTCCTAAAACCCTACCTTTTCAGAAAAATTGATGTAACTTGAAACACTCTGTATGTAGGCATGGGGAATCCTTATGAAAGTGCTACTTATTTTTTACGTAAAGTCAGAAAATTCAATTATATAGGGGATGTGCCATTTAAAAAAACATTACTTTGATACGCCAATTTTTTTGGAGCACCCAGTATATTTAAAAATATTTTTATAATGTTGCTCATATTGACTTACATAATATCACTGTATTAGAAATTAACGATTATATTCCGCTTTGCCGTAGAACTCAGTGGCGTCGGTCTTGATATATATATATATATATATATATATATATATATATATATATATATATATATATATATATATATATATATATATATATATATATATATATATATATATATATATATATATATATATATATATATATATATATATATATATATACATACCAATCCATAGGAAATTTATTAGGAGTTTACTTAGAAAAAAATATATAGGGTGTCCCATTTAAAATAACCGAGTTTTTGGCATTTCAAATATTTTCGAGGGACCCCTAAAAAACACCCCGTATAATAATAGGGGCTACTTATAATAAAAACTATTCAGGACAACCTTTCCGACGTAAAAAATATAAAAATTACTTTTAACTTATGATTATTCAAATGTAGCAATTAATTTTATAATAGGGTAAATTCATGACAAAAACTTAAAAACTACACATCCTCAATTAACTCCTAAACTATGCAAAATTTTTAAAAAGTTTCATTACAAAAGTATATTATTTTAACACAGATAATCTAAATATATAATATGGGTTGTTGCATTTAAAATTTCAAAG